>JASSKH010000018.1:7360526-7885259 GCA_031763025.1 Macrocystis pyrifera | reverse complement strand
TCATCCTGCACTTCAAAGGAGCAATCCCCTGAACTCTTTAGTGGGCCTCCATCGTGAGACAATCTTGCGTATTCGAAAGGTCGAGCTCTTATCATTGGAACACCCCAACAAGAGCAGTAGTGGGTGTCATGTCTCACATGGATGTATCGCCCGAAAAACGTGCACTTGTAATCGCTGCTGGCAGGGTCAAGGCACGAGTTGAGGCTGCCGTTGACCTCTGCAATCACATGTTCGGAAATCGGATACAGCGTGTAAGGGAAGAGCCAAAAGCACGTAAGCTCACATTGGACTTGGTGTTGTGCGACTATGACACTGCAGGATCGTATAGATGGCATGTGATAAGACAATTTCGGGTTGGTTTGAAGTGGGGTGCAGCACGTACGAGGACGTTGCCAAGTAAGATAAAAATACCTTGGCTGAAATCGAGCATCACCCATGATCGTTGACCGTTCCCCGGTTGACCAGGGTACCTATAGGTTCAATTGTACGTGCCCAAATTCTCTTACCCGCGCCCCCTACCTGGGCTGAAGCTATATCGATGCCACAAAATCGATCTATAGTGACCAGAGTACGGCTGACATTGTATTGAATCTATCAAGTAGGCGCCGCCGACCAAACCAGTCTTCGCTCTCACATAGAGCGTTGGAATAACGCCGCACCAGGAACAATAGAGACCAGCCTGACCAGGTAGGTTCGAGAGCTGGTCTCTGCGCCACACGTAATCGAATAATATTGACGGAAACTACATCTTCGATTTCGAAAAAACAATTTTTTCTAGTGGCCCAGACCTTGGCATTGCTCGAAGCAAGCGCTGTCGCCGTATGGTCCTCGCAAAAGCCGTCGCACGTCGCTTGGACGGACGCAGCAGCCGTGACGCTGAATGGAGAGCCATAGTCCACCAAGTCACACACGCTCCTCCCTCCCGCACACAAGGCGTACCACGCCTCGTGACACACACGTCACAGTCGGCGAACTCTAGGCGACGGCCTGTGACTGCTGCCGCTTCGCCTTTGTCTTGAGCGAGGGCTCGCCTGGTGGACGAAGTTAGCTCCACGTTTTCCAGGTTGTCGTCGGTGTCGTAGAAGACCTGTCGGGATTGATTGCAAAATAATCCAAGTGAATAAGCCTCCCTCAACATATCTTAGTATGGGACAACCGTTTTATGCTCTGTGTAGGGCAAGGAAAAGCGTTCGCGCCGGCGGCGCCTAGTATACCAATGACCAAACCATCCCAGCGCAAATTTGATCTTTTGTCCCTCTCTGAAATAGAATCTTCATCGTACATGAGAGTGACGGCAACATCGGGTAAAAACGACTATTTTACTGCTTTGTGGGACACAGAAACGCACACAGTACAAAATATAGCAACTAGTAATTCAATAGGGGCAGTAGGAGTAGGAGTGGAGGAGTAGTAACATCAGCGGTAGGAGGTCGCGGCGGAACAGGTATGTTCGGGTCGCGATCGTTGGCATCTACCAGCCAAGGCGGTTACAGATTGTAAATAACTACGCAAGTCTTTGCAGGAACAATGAAGGTTTATTGACGAGTTTGGGTGTGCCTAACCCTGCACCCTCCCACGTTATGGCCTGGCGTGATGCAACGAACATTATTGCTGTCGTTTGTCGGGGGAGAAGGGCACCCGGACATGGGGACGCACGAGTACAGGAGAGTTTATATCATTTGGCCAAGAGCGTTCGTGTTTAAAGGTGCACATTAGAACCTGCCCAAACCGAAAGCCGGCCCGTGTTCCAGGTGTGCGGAGGCATTGCCCACTTTGTGTGAGATTTGATCCGAGTATGTACGCTCTCCAACGCGATTGACACAACATAGGCTAAAAGCGCCGTACAGGTTATGGTCAACATTTTGTGAAAATCAGTGCAAATATTTCAAATTGTCTTTCCAATGTGTGTGACAAAACTTGCACGTGACGTACTCCGATATATCGAACTAGTCACTTTGTACACGAACGGTTCGGCTGGGGTGGTGGTGCATGATATGCCGAGTGCGGACGGGCTGTCGGTACACGGCGCGAGTACGACGTGCATGACGCTCTCTTTCGTTCTTAGGGCCCCCGCTTTGATTCGACCATACTTCCCAACGTGGTGATACCCAGTAGCCTATGCAATCGAGTGGTGAAGACAGCAGTGATTTCAGTGGCCGTGGGCGGATAACCCATTGGTTGCAACCTTCTTTCTCCGAATTGGGACGAAGAAAACAAGTACCCACTGACGCGCTTCGATACGTCCCTTTCGGAGTACGCAATGTGGGGGCGGATAGTACTTGAGACGGCATTCCCACATGAATGGTGCACACAAGGCGCTCCAGACAACAGATGTTCCGAAATACTCTTTATCTACAGTATTGGATCAAACCAGATCAACTACGACGTCACATCGCTACAGGTTTAAATCTATCCAGAGGTACTTCCTGGTACTCCCACATAAACGGTGGACGGAAGGAGCTCCTGATGACAGATACTCCGAGTAACGCTATACTCTGAGCAGTCGAATAATACCGATCAACAACGACGTCACATCGCTACAGGTTCAACCCATCCAGGGTACGTTCTTCACGACATGCGACCACGACGCACCTTGTACCGCTCCGCGCCAACTTTAATATCCGTCACTTGGCTGGCGACGTTGAACATGTAGAGCGAGCGCACGTCGTCCTGTCGGAATTTGATCCTGAAAGGTTTGTTGCGGCCGTCGTCGTATCGGACACCAGTGAACGAGATGCCGCGCTCCGTCGTCAACACCGTTTCTCTTGCCGCATGAGAAACACTAACGCTTGCCAGCATCAAACCCAACATAGCGACTCGCCCCCTACTGAGCACCCCCATGGTTGGTGAAATTCTATCACCTCTTCACGAAGACTGCAAAGAGTGCGACACACGCGATATGCGGCGGAAGAACATTGCGGCGAGTGGCGTCGGTCGGGGGGCTTAGTCCAACGAGATTTGATACCTACATCATGGGGGCGGCAACACATTTCAGACACGGGAACAACTATCAGCGACCTACAGCAGTGGTGCCCGTACGGTATCTGGAGCAGCATCGCTGGAGTAAATCCGTCGGAAAATTGCCGCAAGTTCGCAGCCACGCACATACCGCACCATGGAACAAACAAAACCGGTGTTTTTGGTTTGCTGTGGACAAGTTGCGGCCGAGCGACAGTGTCGTGGTTGGTTCATGCTTGTGCCGGTGGGGTAAACGGCAACCGCACCTTAGTATCGTGGCGACGGCACAAAAATTGAAAAAAGGCCGCTTTTGGAGGGTCTGAGTAGCATGTTGTCGTTGGAGGAGTCTGAGGCCAAGGGTCTGTTGCTTCGGCGAGCAACAATCTCACCACCCAAACAGCGCACACGTCATCGGGAGAGGCAACAATACAACTGTGGGGGGAAAACTTTGTTCGGTATGGATATACGGATGGTCTGTCCCAGGGCCCGCGTACGTATGACCCGAAAATCATGCCAGGTACCTATGATACAGTGGACACCGTCATACGGGAATATTTACACACCCGCCAGGTCACCAATCTCGGTATCAGGATCTACAGCAGTAAATCAGATACATTTCGGGGCAGCTACTCTGAAATCCCGCTCTGCAGGATCTAGATGATGATGCCGGGTGGACGCCGTGTGCTCTGCATGCTGTAATGATAGAACATGTGTCCTGAGTTGGATATGTTCTACCGTTGTTCACAGACGTGAGTAATGTCTCTCAGCGGCAGGCGAGGAGCTAAACGATCTGTAGCAGACAGATATATGATAATCTGTCCGAGATGTGGGGATCATCGGGAAAAAACCTAAATCCGACAACACGATACGAGTACCGAGTTGTTTCGGCGAAAACCAAATCCAGGAGCAGGTAAATAAAAACTACCCTTTTGTGGACCCTACGGCGTGTAGGATTATACCATACTGAATGCTGTATACATCTGACTAGACAGGCCTTTAATCATACAAAACTCACATCCTGTTAAACACCACCTGCCATACGATGCGCTTGAAATTTCAAGAGCGGGCGGTGTTAGGAAATCATTCCCACTTTCCCAAAATAGTAGGCACCGCCGCCCAGACAACAAACCCAGCCCTTCTGCTTGGAATCTTGGGTGGGTGATCACTGGCAAACGAAATCAGACGAGGACCGCCGAGAGCACGACCGTGGTCGTGGCTGTCGACGCTGGCCCACTCCTGGTACGTTCGTGTAAAACGTTGTACGGCGGGTTGTGTGTGTTCTTCATAACAATGTGATATTCCTAGCCGTCGACATTCAGCACCATCCATGCCCGAGCTGATTGCTCAATCCTGGAGAAATACAGCTCTGTGGCCGCAACACTACGACACAGAGGTACTACATTGTATTGCTGTAAAGCAAAATAGGCACTGCAATGCCATGTCATCGTACTGGATACGACCGGGACGACACGTTCTACGAAAGATAGAAAATCGAAAAATAGTGTCATACATCGTCGCACTGGGCAGTACGAAACCGCAGCGGCTACCGTTTCGCAGTACTGCTGTAAATACCTTCGCGTACATCGCTTGTTTCGGTCTAACATTTTCCGTTGTGCAGCAAAATCCCACACGCGGCGCATATCAACGTCTGAAGTAAATCTGCACGCAGATGTCTTTGAATCTGGCTGTGGCGAGCTAACTGTATGTCTAGCTACTGAGGGGTTCCGCCCCTTAATTGCCATTCATGGCATTCGGGGTCTGAGCTTTTCTGTATCAATCCTCTCTCCGTATAGCTTCTGGAGAATATGTACCACAATATCTTGGTGTAGACTGCCTCTAAAACGTTCGTATGCGTTGTCATGTTGGTGTACAATGAAACCTGGTGCGAATACGTTTCGAGCGATAAAAGCACGAAACTGATTTCACCTTGTTTTGCGCAACATAAAAAGGGCATCCATCATGTGAAGCCTAAACAACGGCACAACAGAAATAAATGCGTACATGCTCCGAGTAGCGTGCGCAGGCGTGTGAGACAAACAAAAACCAACACGATTTTCGTTTTTTTTTTTTTTCGGTCAATACCATATTTTCGGTGGGAGTCAGGGTTTCGGAAATCGCGTGCACCGTCGACGTACTCTGTGTAAGGTCGCGGGGGCGAGGGTGCACGATGACCGGGAAGAATGCCAGATACCATGCCCCACCTTTCAGATTGGAGGACAGGGTATTTTGTTTACTGTTCCATTTCATTTTTTGTCGATCCCACACGCCTACACACGTTTTGCTCCATGTACGCAATTCATCTGGATTGCGAACTAAGTTCTCACGGGGAGCGGTTTTAGCACCCAAAGGAATTCGTCTGGGCCGTCATAGGTACGTAACGTCCTACGTCCCAAAATGACAAAGCAGTATAATGTATGTCGACAATACAAGAAATTTCTGCTATATTGTGCCTCCTCTCTGGCTTCTCCGCTCCCTAAACCCTGCAGGCAACGACAAACGTACCGGAATACCGAGATACGCCGTTTCGGCGACGATGTCTATCTACCCGCGAATAATAGGTCTGGATCGCCGAAACTACCGAGCGCACCCTCTCTCCCGTGTATCGAGAACGCAATAATCATGTAGAAAACCCCTGCTTCTGCTCCGCTGGTCTGCTGGCTGCCGCATTCGGACCTTGAGAGTGCGCTGTGGACCTGCGACCCTCATAAAAAAATACGATTTCGTATTGCAGCACAGACGACCTGCAACGGAGTCTATTGATACAACAGTTGAGTTGTGGGCATTCATGGTTTGTCCCCAAAATAACTGTTCCATGTGCAAAAATCAACAACAAACGGATGTTTTCGATTACGGAAGTTTGGGCGGCTTGTTGTTGACGTCATTCAGGCTGACAAAACCTCATCGTGCTGATAAAGGGTTGCAGCCGTGCCGCGTCGATACAGCATGGACCACAATAGTGGCATACTAGGTTGTTGTTGTTCTCAATTTAACTCATCGCTACAATACACCACTAGCGCAGTCCGTGTATCTAGGAATGGCACCCTGTGTAAAAAATCGAATAAAGACAAAGGGTCAACCAATCTCCCCTGGTCAACCAATGAAACGAGCGATGGCCCGCTTTCTCGCCGGGGCGCCGCGACCAGCAATATATCTGCCGGAAACATGTACACATGGCGACTGTTCTTGGGATGCCTTGGGTGTCTGGCGAACACCCGGAGCCCCACGCGGGCAGGAGCTGCAGGGATACGGCGTTCAAACTCTGAGCAAAGCAGTGACCTGGTCGGTCCTCGTGTGGTTTGGAAGGAAAAAAGGAGAGCCAAACTGGGTATTCGGCAGCCTTGTAAGTTTTTGAGACGCCATGCGTTCTCTACTCTCTGACAGGGGCTCCGGCGACCCTGCCTCTGGAGAATGATGCATCTCTCCTCTTGAGCAGTCGGCGATACGGCTGAAACGTCACCATGGCTTGCAAGGGCGCCCCAGGGAAAAAAATGTAAACCATCACAGTTTTTTTTTTCGCTAAACTGGGGGGGGGGGGGTTACTATTAATAGAACCAAGTGAAAAAAGAAGTTTTTCCCTCTTCTTATTGCATCATATGATCACAACGGTTGCAACGGTTTCCCGTTCCGACCTCTGTGGGTGTAATGTGTCGTTTTAAACCTTTTTCACGGATGCCGCTGTGGCTTGCGTTAGTTTCGTGGAGCATGCCACATCGAATAGAACAGGCTTTCCAAATTGGAAACCCGCCCGATGTGCCTGATGGGTCGGGACAAATTTTGTGCAGGGTGCGGATCACACTGATTAAGGGTGGCCGTTCGGCCGCTCGGTTGTGTTTGTAAAAACGCCACCAAAAACACGCGGCGGATCCGCATGAATGCCTCGCCGACCTCAAACCCCGGAGGGTTGGAGTTCGGGTTAGGGTTAGGGTTAGAGGTAGGGTTCGGTGGGGGTTGCGGTAGTCTGGGCCGACCTGTAAGGTTAAATTTGACGACACACGTCGCACAAAAAAAGCGAACCCCAATGTAATTATACGAGAAAAACACAAAATATGTTCAAAGAGACGTCTCGTGGGGTTCCGTGTTATTCAATTACACTCGGACATGCCTGCTTGGTGATTCATTTTTCAAGAACTCAGATGCAACTTTATTCTACAGACATAATTACTTTTAGGGTGATTATCAAGAACATTTCATCGTCTAACAGGGCCTGTATTTGCGGAAAGTATCTCTGTAAACAGCCTTTTTTCATTGTTAAGGGCGTCCGCGGAAAAGAGAAAAACGACACACCACACCCGCAGAGGTCGGAATGAAAAATAATAACAAACCGTGGCAACCGTCGTGTGATCACATGCTGAAACAAGTTTTTTTTTTTCATTTTTTCATTTGTCACTTTTTCATTTGGTTCTGGTAACCCGCCCCCCCCCCTGTCTAGCGAAACAAACTATGACAGTTTCCAAAAAAAAATTCGGGCGCCCTTGTTGTATGCGGTAATTACCGAAAGCACGACCAAGTTTGACAGCAGCAACCCAAAACAAACGTGTTCCCACCACTTTGGATTATTGATAAGGATTATTTCGGACTGCTTTTGTTTCTGATCGGAATCCACTCTAATATATGTATATGTATGTACCTTGAAATCATATCAATAGATAGTTATTGTTGTTATTTCCGTTGTCCATCGACACAAATCGAGGAGCCGTAGTCACAGGACCGGCTCCAAAGAACTCTGGCGTATCATCAGTTCTGGACAAACCTTGATATAAATATTACGGGGGTTCATAGTAAACAAGTACTGTTATTAAAAACTATATATATAGGTGTTTATGTATGCCATAGGTCCTGTTAACTATAGACCCCGTAATAGTTCATTTTCCTAAGGTATCCTTCGTGCTTTTTACTCACTCTGAGTGGGTCACAAGTATATCGAGGTCGGTAAATCGCGCACTAAAAAGGAATAAAAAAGAAGGAACACCTAGAAACACTAAAAAATTCAAACTCTGCGGTGTTATTATTCTATTAATTTCAAAAATAATAGGTCAAATCAAACACGAATCGAAAACCATTTGTCTTTTTTTTCTAAGTTGGATTTAACGTTTTCCATGTTGAATATTACATACATACATACCTGGTACGTATTATGTATATGTTAAATTATACAATACCTTTTACCTTCCAGCCAAACGTAGGAGGTTTTACCCTCAGCGATCTTCTGGACAACAAGCCGTGGTCACAGGTAGGTGTTGTTGTCTCTTCTCCCCGCGGGTACGTGCCTTCATTTTTTGTCGAGCATAGGGTTCAGCATTCCCACTGCTCGTCGAGTTTCATCGAATGTAGCTAATTCATGCTCTCGTGCTTTCCGCTAATCAGTTTTTTAGGCAAGAAAAAGTCCCTACGAGAATACCCACGAACCTGATCTTGACAGGCACGGGCCGGGATCATACCATTATAATACGTACCTTCTCTTATATCAATATATAACAAATTTGGTACCATATACCCCGATGAAACCATACGTGTATACGTGTCTGGTGAACACGTACGTATTATACACATTGCATCACAGGTCGTATTAACCTGATACGTATTTGTAGCCAGGAACCAAAGGTGGATTCACCAGGTCGGCGTGAATCTAGGTACGGTTGTGATTTGAAAGCCTGTGGGCTGCGCACCAACCTTCCTTCACTTCGATGCCTGTATCGTGTGTACGTATCGACCTTCTTAGCACTACGGGATATTATAGTAAAAAGGACCAATTTTTGTTCGTAAAAATAGGGAAATATCAAGGTTTTCGTGTGTGTGTCGTAGGTGCTATTTGCTATGGTCCTCCGTAATACCGAGTATGTGCTCTCGGCAGACCAGTTTTGAAATGTTTCGTCTGCAGAGCCTAGGACACATTTTCTAATCATGGAACCACTTATTGATCCATGCCTTATAGTGCATTATTAATATTAATAGTGCAAATACCTGCTGGATGAACAAGAAGGTACCTCAACAGGACTCGTACGATTGCTAAGCAGTCAGCCGTAGTGCTGTATGCTGAAGGCATCTCGCGTTGATTGATATCTGTCTGCTGTATCACAGAGAGGATGAACTCGCCTTGAGATTGCTGGAAGTCTCCATTTTTTTTCAGTGTTTTGTTTTTTTCCGTCACTTTCACTTTCCAGCTTAACTCGTACCAGGTACCATCGTACCTCATAAGAGGTTTTACCCTCGGTGATCTTCTGTTCAAGCCGCGGTAACCGCTGCTGCCCCTACTCCCCCCCGGTACGTGCCTTCATGTTACGGTGCATAGACTTCAGCATTCCCACTACTCGTCGATTTTCATCGAATATTGCCAACTCACGCTCTCTTGCCTTCAGCTAATTATTCAATTTCAAAGTCCTGGCGAGTATGCACTCGGTGAGTCTCGAGCCGACGAAATAGATCCAAGTAGGCACGCGGACCGCCTATCAAATCGCCGCGGACGCCGTCTATATATATGCGACCTGCTCAGTACAAGAGAGGCTTGGTGCGGCACCGCTGGTGTTGTTGTTGTTGTTGTTGTTGTTGTTGGTTTTTTTTTATCCTCCGGCGGATTGGTAAAAATAAAGCTGTTGTTGTACTCGTATTTCTTGTTCTTTGAAATCACACAATCACACGAGTATTTGTCTGGGCCGTGCGGGTGACTCATCCAGGCCGTGACACGATGTTTGAAAGTAAATCGGGTGTATACCAATACCTACCTCGTTGTAGCCTGAGCGTCCGTAGGCCAAGTACTTTCCTACACAGGTATAAGATGCGAGTGAGTGTCGAACCCGCTTTCTGGATAGGCACGTGAAAGGTACCGCTTCGCACGTGCCGCCCTGTGGATGGCAGTACCATATCAGGAGGTCATAAGGATTATTATCATAGAGGTACTGTTGGAAACTATTAATTCGTTTTAATAGTAGTTACGAAGACCCTGTCAAATGAGCTGCTCTCTCACCAAGCAAGATGTTGTTCGGATGCACCGGCCTTGAATGATGTGGCCTGGGGTGGGTATGATGGACTACGGACGAGAGACCAAAACCAACAATATACATACCTGAATGTTCGAGTGTTCTCGTGCGTACGGAGGCCTTGGTCGCTTAATAGGGGTTGGGGGTTGGGGGCAAGTAAATGAACATTACGTTAAAAGAGGGGAAACGGGAAAACAAAAATTTACGAGAAATATATTTCAGAGGCCAATCTCAGAATAATTCCGTCATGTTTCGTATATATGATACGGTGGTGCACATTTTTATGCGTATACATGCTCGTAACAAGAGTTCCTACGTGCGTAAGAATCAACAATTAAAGCTCTAATCACATTTTTTTAGAATGATTGCTGCTCCGTGCTGTAGTTTCACTATTTGAGAGTTACCCCGGCCTCGACGTTTTAGAGTACATACTACTGTAGTACCTGGTACTCGTACTACTGGTACGAGGTACATAGGTGGTGTATGCATGGTATGAAACGTTCGGGGGGGGGGGGAGAGAGAGGACACCTGTCATCACGGCTCGTCCATAAGACCGTTGCGGCTAAAACCGCTTACGAGTTTAGCCTGTGAAAGCAAAAGGGACGATCGAAAATAAATTGGTAAGTATGCCAGGTACCAACCTACCGGTATAACGAAAGTTATCTTAACATGTATGTATACATAATAATTTATCAACCCGATATTGGTGATATATTTCGACTACTTTTTTCTTTATACTACAAAATCATGCCCCGACGCTCTGCAGAATCAGATCTGATGATGCTGAAATTCTCTGTCGGCATGACAGGAACAAACAGTCGGGCCGCCCTAATCATTATAGTGTAGTGGAAAACATGCGCAGATGATGGGAGACACAGTACGTGGGGTGTGGTGTGTAGCAGGCATATAACATATATAATTATGTGGTCCGGTGTCTGTTGCGCGCAGCGCGAGCCCCCCCGCAGAAACAAATACGATATATTAGCGGATATATCCCCGAAAACCAAGTAGCAAAGAGCGTTTAAAAACGCCTCCGGAACCTCGAAAAGGCGTGTATCGGGATCATAACCTAAACTCGTTTTGTTCTATCATAGAAAAAGGGCCTAAAAGCAAAATCGCTTTTGCGGCGAATTCAAAAAGGGGGCCCAATTTGTTTCACGCCAAAGGCGAATTTGAAACACAGTGTTTCGAAAATAAAAATGCCTACGGCGAACTAAAAAGGCCGCAACATTTTGGGGCTACGACCCAAAAATGTTGCGCGCCCAAACCGCGTGTTGTGCTGCGCGCAACCAGGCCCTCCTTGGCTGTCGTTGCGGAAAACGGTCATTTTGACCAGAATGTTGCACCAGCACAACAGCGCAACCGCTAATTATATCGCTGGGGTGGAGTGTACGCGAATGTATGTACACGAAGTTGATGCGGTAAACAAGCAAACGCTATGGCAAACATGTGTAATATGTGTGTGCATTTCAGTGCAAGAAGGTTTTGCCGCGCACGAAAACAAGTGGTTGATGGTCCTAGCCTACCCCCCTCCCCCTCCCCCCTCCCTGCTGTGGTAGCAGATCAAGTTTGCCCCAGCAAGCACGAAGCGGCTTTCATGGAGCACGCGTGCCACAGGTCTGAGCGATGAGCGCCAAGTGTGACCTGTTGTCGTCGACCTTGATTTTGTGCTGCTGCCATGCGCTACCTAATTCATGTGCCGAGCATATTAATTCGCGATTCCGTGTGCAGAACGTTCTAATAATATGAGTTGCCGCAGTGTTCGGCGAGGCGTTCTTGTTTCTCATTATTGAACAGTTACTTGTATTTTTTCGATTCCTACATGAAGTCGCGCGTGCTACGTGCTTCGAACTCGAGTGTTGAGCGTCACGTGTGTGACCTGTCAGCGTGAACCTTCAGCATCGTGGTTCGACTCGCCAGTACGCGCCCCCACTAAGATGTCCACAGAACAACATGTGTTACGACAAGAATATCCCTCGTTGTTCAATTTGGTTTCCATGCTGTTTTCTGGTTTGTTTTGCATTTTTTGCATTCGATTTTGTCCTCATTTTTCCGCCAAGTTTGTTTTCAGTTTTGTTTTTTTTACACGAATTTTAACGAGTACCTGGTATCGTTTTCGGCATCGCCTTTACTCTCTGCCCCTTGCCATGCGACCAACCCCAGCTTGAGGGGCAAGTTTTGTGTGTTTGTGAGTGCTGTATCGATGGGTGTTGTTGTAGTCGCCAAAAAGATAACATGGCATAGAAATTCCTTCCATTCCTACACTACTGTATTTTGCTATAAGAATCACGATAGAGTTTAGTACCAATTACGTGACGGCTCGTCAACAAATGCGAATAACTGTTCTGATTCTACCCATACAAACTTTTTCTTCAAGTGCAGTTATCGTAATTTATCAATCCACACAAATCAGAGTCATCAATAGGCAAAGCAAGTCCGTGCTTTTTTGGTCGATCTCCAACCTACATAACATTTATTACATGTGTACCCCAAATACATTCATCCGTTCAACCCGATGGCAAAGAAATCCAGGAGACAGAAGTGGATTCGCGGAGCCAGCTCAGCACAAATGCACCCACGGTCGGCGTCCGGCGGCGAGATCGCCGCTGCGGTATTCGGCTCTTCTCTGATGCCCTTCTGCAGCATGAGTTTAGGCAAAGCCCCAGGTACGTTCCACGGACAACGTTGGGATATCGCTTCCATAGGGCAGGTGCGTACCTCAGCAAAACAATTGCTAAATACAACATTT
The DNA here is from genome assembly GCA_031763025.1 of Macrocystis pyrifera. Classification (NCBI taxonomy): domain Eukaryota; class Phaeophyceae; order Laminariales; family Laminariaceae; genus Macrocystis; species Macrocystis pyrifera. The sequence continues at coordinate 7,872,578 of JASSKH010000018.1, read as the reverse complement.
GACTTGCCGGGATATTCTACGGTCGGCGGTTGAGACAAGGACTGGCAATCAATGTTGTAAAATTCTAACCCCGAATAAGGTCTGCATGGCGGGGGGTGTAACCGGTACACCCCTACAACATAATCTACATCCTGCGGTGTTTAAGATGTACACCCGAAGAGTTCAAACATGGTTGAAGAAGCTGTAACGGTTGAGCCACAAACAGCGTTTCAATGTTTGCATTGGGTAACAGCGGGGCAGTCGTTAAACCCCCAAAAGCGTGGGGCGTCTTATGTACATAAGGCCAAGGGGGACAAGCTGGAGGTATTGAAAAGAGCGTGCGAATCGATCCAGCCTATAGGGGCCCGCCGACTTCGAAGGTGTTTTCAGCGTTCACCGTAGCGAGTGTAACAGCTGAAAAAGGTTAGGGTTTAGGGTTGGTGTTAGGGGGTTAGCCGATCCAGCCCAGAAGGGCCCGCCTAAGTTAAACGTATTTTCAGCGTTCAACGTTGCAAGTTTAGCTGCTGCAGATGTGTGCAGGGTCCCTTCATCGTGTGTAACATGCCAGGCACACGGTAACATAACTCTTCACACGCTCAATCCAGTATGTTCGTTATCGTTACGGTAACAACGCTCACCGTGCTAAGCACAACCCAGTTTGTTTGGTTTTTCTTTCGTCGAGGGGCGGAGTTATGGCGGATGGGTGGAAAGCCCAGCCGCGAAATGTGTTGGCGGAAAACATGTACGAAAAACAATGTGAAGATCAACTTTTCTCCCTAAAGCACTGACTTTCAGAAATATGGAAAGCGCAACACTCGATGCCCTATCGAGGTATACGACACATGACAGATACCTATAAAGGCCTACGACGCATGGCATGTAAAACACATACTTTGCTCTTACGATATTGGTATACAGTAGAGTCCCTCGTTTATCGTAGAAGCTCTGCCAGACAAATGAGTTCCTCGAAAAACAAATACTACTGTTCTCCAATTGAATGCATACCTAATGTTTTGTCGCACAGTGTGTGGCTCATCTGAAACCACAGACACTCCGCGAATGGACACCCCAAGGACACCCAACGTACACCCCGTGGACACTCCGCCGATCGTCGAAAGACGCTACACGGACGCCCCAACGACGTCGAATGCACACCCTAGTAACACCCCGTGGGCGCATCACAGACAATCTGTCGGCACACCACGGACTATTCACCCACACACCACGGATTGTCCGCGGGTGATCCACGGAATATGCACGGATATCCAACGGAAACCCCCATGTACACGCCACGGACGGTTAAAGGACACACAACACACAGTTCGCAGGGTGTGTCCGACACCCCACGTGCGAAGTGTCCACGGACGTTCCGCGGCCTGTCGGTGGAGTGTCCACAAGCACACCACGGGCTATCGACGGATGGGTTATGGACTATAATGGACACCGCACAGACTGGCCGCGGATTGTCAACGAACGTCCCACGGACAGCCCACGCAAGCACCATGGACAATCAGCGGGCTGTCCGTGGCCATTCCACGGACGACCTACGAAGTTTACCTGCTGACCCCACGAGTTGCCAACATACTGTTCACGAACGCCACACGAACGAGCCATGCACACGTCACGTACTGTCCACGGACTTTCTAGCGGCCGTTCACACACTGACGACTGAGTGTCACCGGATTTGCCACGGAGTGTCGTCGGACACTACGCGAACGCCCCACCGACTGTCCGTGGACACGCCATGAACTGTCTATGCGCCCCCCACGGACGGCCCCCTGACTCATTCCACTGCCCTGTGAACGAATTGTGGACGGACGCCCGACGGGACTGTCCATACACACCCCATAGACTGGACACAGTCTGTTGGCCGACACTGCGCTCGAAATCTCTCAACAGTTCGAGGGGGTGTTCATGGATGCTCCGTGAGATTTCTTTGGGGGGGGGGGGATACGGGTTGCGCTCGTGGGGCGTCCGTGGGGTGTCCGGGGCATTGTCCCCCCCCCGATCCCATAGAGATCCAGCAAGCGTACATACCACATTGGTCGTAAATAAGACGGCCAATTGATAATTATATCAATACATATAGCATAATCTATATTCCTACGCTGAATATTATATGTATCAGGTACTGCAGGTCAAACGAGTAAGCCCGTCGAGGAGTTTTGGCGTTTACGTCGTATCTGTTTGTTCTTCGAGCTGCTGCATTTCACCGACGACCGGTTCTGCGGTAGAGGTGAACCATAATTGTTTCCGAGTCAGCTTACGCGAGAAGCTCGATACCCCACCCACTATCGTGACTGGCTTTAGAAAGAATATGTAGGTGATATCCGACGAAACTCCTCGTGGCCTTCGTTTGCATACAACGAACAGACAGTGCTGCAGCACAATCATCAATTTGCGACCATTTTTGGAACCAAGGAATCCCGTCATCCAGAAAACATTTCCTGCCGAAACGTGCCACTTCTATCTATCGTACCACGCGTCTTGTGATTAGTAATAAACCTTGCTTAGGTTTCACGATTTTGAGTTTCGTTCAACAGGGGTGTGTTGTCTTGTATTTCCGATGGTACGGACGTACGGGCGTGAACTTTCGACCCCGAAAACCATCCCGGTTAACTGGGTAACCGAATGAAAATAACCCGTATATATTGGTCGAAGGTGAATAGACCTGGCACATGGACGGTTTTACCCAGAAGTGACGGTTTGTCTACGATAGAGGTGGCACATTTCCGTTTCAATGTTTTCTGAATGACGGGGCTCATTAACTCAAAATCGTCGCAATACCAATCTTGTTTAAAAAAAATGACGATTTGTATGCTTGGACCATGGGAATACTCATCACGAGGTATTTGATTTTGGCAGAATTCAGGTTTCGGGTGAGGTATGAAGCTCCTCAGCTGAGGGGCATCAGAAAATATAGGGTAAACCTCTATCGTAGAACGCCTCAGAAGGCTGCAACGATCCAGACTGACTGCCGTGGAAAAATTGCTAAACACTCCTTTTCAACTCAGCCATCTGTTATAAATTGACACGCAATAGGTATGAACACCTTTGTCGAAAGGTCCGCGGTGGAGTTTATTTTCATACATATTCATTGCGAACGAACCCTCGAAGGCCTTGACAACCGATGAAAGAACGAATGAAAGGTCGACGAAAACGAAATTGTCACAAACATCGTACGGGAAGTGTTCTTGGTTGTCTCTGTCGACAGCGGCAAAACTCATGGAAGGAAACATATGGAAGTAAGCAGGAACGTCGAATCTGTTAACGTTCCGTCGAGAAGAGGCGCGCAGGTTGACGACACCCAATAGCAGTGATGTACACTTGCGTTGTATAGTGAGGAATATGGTGCTTTTGTGGCCGACGAATTCTGGAAGGCGGTCGTGGTTTGGAAACATATATTACAACAACAGGCAAAAGCCAAACAGGCAAGCTACGTCGACGTACAGGTTCTGGTGCTTGTCGTGCATTGCCCCAGGGTCGAGTAACGACTAGATGACGTATTTGAGCTCTTGCAAGTCTGACTACGTCGACAGGTTGCTACACGTCTAAGAGACAAGCTTCTAACGTCTAACCCTGGCAAAGGCCTGTAGCAAGAGTATGATTCCTTCAGCTTTGACTCGAGCAAGCTTCGTGTCAAGGTAAAACAGTCGTTCGGTATCATAGTGGCGAGATGGGGTACTCCTTGGAGACCTCCAGACTGAGAGTTTCCTTCCTACGTCGCCCCAAGCTCATCCAAGCGTTGTTCCACCTAAGCAACGTCTGCCTCAACTAGGGGGAACCCGATATATACGTCGAGGACGACAGACCTGTAAGCGGTAAACGCTGGCCCGTTACGTCCGAGGGGGTTTACAGGACCTGTTCGCAACACCTCCGACTACCGCAAGCCCTAAGCGTAGAGGGAAAGTGGAACTACGCAGGGGCATCATGCTCAGCCTTGAGACAGTTAGGCAGAAACGCCCCATGCGTTATCGCCGAAGGTATCAAACCCAGGTAGATGCCGACAACTGTACATGCCGATGCTGAACATAGCACGCTCACCCCAGTTGGCTTGTGAGATTATTTGGTAGTGCGTACTACGTCGCTGGCCTTTTTGCGTCTGAGCCCGGGGGCGCTGTTGTGTTATTATTCCGTCATGTGTAGTGTGCCGGAGAAGGGTCACAGGAGGGGGAAAAGTACCAGGGGGAGGGGGTTGAGAGCTGGGGGGTGGGGGGGCTTGTGGGGCGGGGGGGAGAGGGTGGAGTGTGTACTCACTATCGTTCATGGCTGTAGTCATATATATGACCATAGACCCTCGCATGCTACAATGCCGGGGCGGAGCACGTCGAGTTTTCACTGCCCAGGCAGACATTGCTTGCACCAAGCGCAAAGCGCCGTGAGGTGTTGGGCGTGTCGCACGAACGATAGGTTGTATGCTACTAATAACCGCTTTAGAAGTGGAATTTCTTGATACGGATGACAGCATCAACGAATTGATTAAGGTTGGTGTGCACACTTCCAGAGACAGAAAAGGGGTTACTATGTAACCGCATCGTGGGTGCCTCACCATATACACATTACGTGATACGACCATCCCCCGTTGCCGGAGTAAAGGTTCTCCCGCACTAAAATGATCTAGCTTGACCGCCAGCCGTGGTAACCGCCGAAAACAAAAAAAACGTCCGTACCCTGGCTGTCTAGCTCACGCAGTGAGAGGCGTGTTTCACAGGGGCGTCGCAAACCGACGCCATTCCCAACCAATATGTATACCATGGGAGGAGGGCGTGTTTGCCCGGGGTCACCAGCGACACCCTACACGTTCGTTGTCGGGGCCGACCTTGTTTCCTAGGTGCCGACAAATTATAGAACAAAAGAAAGGCATTCGAGATGTACGCCGGATAGATGCAATGTGTAAGCGCGTTCTGGCATTCTCTTTTAGTTTCTTGTTTTCATTGCGTTTACATTCGCTTCCACACACGTTTCGCGTGCGGTCCCCCCTATCTCTAATGTGACTAGCTGTAGCTATTGATAGTAAACCGACCCAACATGTATCGGACAAGTGTCATATGTTGTTCCCTGACTTTATCGGTCGTTTGTTCTTATTGTCTGTGACGCGCATGATTTACATTATTTAGGAAATGTGGTACTCACTAGTACTCCGTGTTTTTGGTATCGTACTACCCGGTAGTTAGTAGGATTTGTCCTCGGGCGTTGGCGCCATAGCGTAGGTAACCACACTTCGATGCGAGTCGACAAGGACATAAAGTGCTGAACTACTTTTCTGATAAAAACGAAGGCGCATACCGTGGGTGGGGTGGCGAGCGATGAGTATGCTTGGTGGCCCCGGATCAGAGCCGCGCCTGGGGCTAGGAAGGGGAAACAAAGATTGCGGCAATTCGATGAGCAAAACAAAGAAAGAGCTATCCGAGACCCTGCCCGTTGACCCCGCACGATGTAAATGTGAGACAGTATCTGAACCAGATGCCGACTAGCTTCTCTATGGTGCTGCTTGAGCTATCTTCGTACTACCAGTGTATGTGTGATACGATGTATGACTAAATTGCCATTGGACTCCCCACCCATCACCATTGCCGGATGACGAGCAACGTACCGCACACAGCATAGAAGAAGTAGATCTGATGTCGCAGAATGCAAGCAAGGCCGGGGCGAAAATAAAAACAACTTCACGTGTAAGTCAATGGCACCCAGAAATGTAAAATGTGAACCGTCTCAGTTTATGTTTTCGCCCGACAGGGGCGGGGGGATACTTGAACCAAGTGAAACAAATGTGAACAAATATATTTGTCTTTTCCTTTTTCGTATTCCACCATGTTATCACAACGGTTGAGACGTTTTTTTTTTCCATTCCGATCTCATGGGGGGTGTGGTGTGTCGTTTACTCTTTTTCACGGATGCCCCTGTGTGAGCGAGTAAATATACGTGTATCTTCAGAACCAGAAGTCGCGGCAAGCAGCTTCATACACCCTGTGCCCCATCTACAAAACTAGCATGACGCCGCAGTGAAACATTGTGCGTTTCGCTTGATACAAAAAGACACATGAATGCTATGGTAAAGGCGCAACATTTCTGAGGTTGCTCACTTAGGGAGCTCTATACCTGACCCAAAACATATTTGGAAACAAACTGAAAGAGTTTTGGGTGCATCCTAATGCTGACCAAATCGTGGTCTAGGTGCAAATTGTATTCCTATTGCAAAATAAGAACGGCATTTCTACCACTTCGGGATAAGCAGCCCCGACGTTCAGAAAAATGTTTTTGCTTGGATACAAGGGCTACCCTAGTCGTAACAAGCGTCCAAAATACAAAAATCGATAAATGACTACCAGCTCAATCCTATCACCAAAACCTCGCCGTAAAGATGAGAGCTAGGTTTACCCTAACCCACCGCAAACCCTTTTTCATCCCATTTGATTGGAGAAACAAATCGATAACCAAAATCAAGTTACAGCTAAAAAAGTAGTGGGGGCGGACGACGGCAGCTATACATTAGTCTCCGTTTTCGTTCTCGCGATATATAAATTACCAACAGAACTCGGTACATCTCGTGTACGTACATGGTAGGGCCGTGGGCAGGTGAAGTAAAACGTATACTGTTGCGTAGTAGTTGAAAGCTGTAAACAACCACGTTCATGCGTGGGTCACGTACGCAGGGTTGGCAGTTCGTGTGTAACACTCAGGAAAATTCGTTAAAACAATAATACATCATGCACGCTCGTGAACACTTCACGATAAAACGTTACAGCTTGTATCGTGATGCGTTCGTTGAAGAACGAAACGACTACGCTTAAAAAAGGTTCACCGTTCTTATAAGCACAAAGGAAAACAACGAAAGCAGGTGAATAAGTTATTTCGATTATCGAGGAGATGCAGGGCGTCGTTGCGATGTCTCTGTTTGTATTCCGGCCCGGCTTCATGCATCTAGCTTGCGTAGCATCGCTCTGATCCCGATTTTATCAACTGCGAGCACAACGGTGGTATCCCTGCCGGACGCTATCCGTGTTCCGACGCAAAGCCTCTATGAATTACTTTGTCCTCACTTAATCCAGCAAAGACGACAACATGCTAGAACACACGAAGGCAGAGAGCCAATCGCTGTACCTTGCATAGCGTACATTGGTTGCGACGTTGTCACCACAAACAACGTTGCTGAGGAGCGCACTATGTTCTATTCGACACGCATTTACAACGAATGTGCCAGTTAACAAAGATACCCGAGAACATATAAGAATGCAATCTTTGACAAAATAACGAACCAATCCAAGTCCCCACATCTCAACAATATATCAGGTCCTAGATCGACTATACAATAATGCACTGAAAAGGTAATATCAACGCGCAGCAAAATATGTGAATTTTTTCAACAGATATCCTTTCTTAAACGACTAAATTATCAGGGCTGTGAGTTGGCTGATTGATAGTCGCCGGGTAAAAATAAGTTGGCGAGGTATTGTATCTGGTTGCGGTGGTGCGAACTATCCTACTATTTTTCACATTGGGATTTACTTGCTTGTTGGAAGCCTTGCTTAGTACGGGGTACGTGTTCCCGGCATCTGCACGTAGTATAACCACGCTACCACAATGCGAGTACCCATTGAGGCTTTCTGCAACTCATGGCGCATCAACCATCGATATCGACGACGTCTCTCTTTTAAGAACATTCATTGTCCAGTGGATGATGAGCACCGTTGGCTGGGGTGTTTGATCGACACCGGTCCTGACTGGGCTGCGTGTCAATTCAGCGAAGACCGTCAGGCCCGGCAATGGAACCTCGTGGGGCATAAGTTCGTCTGTGTGTTAGATGGTAACTCATCCCATACCACGGAGGGTTTAACACATGATATTAGCTATTACGGGGAACCATAGTTAATAGGACCAAATATTGTGCAAAAAATAGGGAAATGTATAGGCTTTTGTGTGTACCGTAGGTCCTATTTGCTATGGCCCCCCGTAATAGCTCAACTCTGAATCGTTCTTGAATCACTAAATCGATGGCGATGAAAAATATATTTTCTATGGTCCTGTCGAGGAAGAGGTCCTAATCAATACTTGATGTGTTTTTTAAACTCTCATTTTAATAGTATGTAGAGCAGGGCAAGGGTTGCCCTGCTGTTCCTTAGGTGTTACCATTGAATACAAGGTTGGACGGGGGTATTGAAAGTCTCTTCGAGTAAGATATTTGCTATCCATAAAAGGTAGAATTTTGCTTGTTTGAAGATGCTGCTGTTACTGCTATATATTTTTCCTTGCATGGGGTTTCAGAAGAAGCGATAGGAGCAGGAGTTACCAGGCATGCTTACTACCAGGTATACACCCGACCCGAGCCCTAACCTTAACTCGAACACTATGGGGTGACCTGTGCTTGGATGCAAAAAGGTTACCGCGGGTTGTAGGAATGGAGAAGTCAATAGTATCACCGTTGTCGTATTTCGACTTGGTGTAGAAGGGTAGGTTGTCTGTCGTCCTCTGTCGCAGTCGGCATCTGTCTTCTTGGAAATAATTGTTCTGACTGTTTCAAGTCTGCCTAGGACAGCATTGTCTTTGAAGCAAAAGTCGTACAACTTCAGTCGGCCTGTTGGAAGCTATCACCATCATGCCAGTAGTTGGTATCAGGTGATCTCGATGACAGCAGCTACTTGTTGCGTAGTGGTGCTGTCTCTCTCTGTGGTCGATCATGTATCTGCCGGCGCATAAAACTCTCGGCAGCCAAAGCCCACCAGCTGAAGAAGCGGGAGCAGCAGCTAGCCCACAACAACAAATCTTTCAAGTCAGTATCAGGCGGCAGCTAAGCTGCTGCTCAGCAGGAGCTGCTCTTCAGAAGCAGCAGCTGCACAGCAGCAAGCTACTTGTTGTGGTGCTGGTGCTGCCTCTCTCTGTGGTTTAGGCATTAAATTTTGCGGTCGTGAAAACATGAAGAAATATATGTACGTCGATCACGGCCAAAGCTCTCGGGGGCCACAACGCTCGGCGGCCGAACCTCAGCAGCAGCTTCTAGCAGCATGCAGCTAGCTTCCGTGGCCAAAGCTCTTACTGGTGCTGCTGCGGTCTCGTGACTTGTGACTCGTGACATCGCATTTTTTCGAGCGTTTACAACAGAGCGTCGGCACATATGTCATTCTCTCGAATAGAGTTCCTCACGTAAGGAGGCCGACGGAATGAAAGGGCTGCCCCTACCATAGCACGCGAAATAAGCATAAAAAACATGTTCAACAAGTTATCGTTTTACAACGCCATACAAATACGGAAGTGCGCGTTCAATCACACTTCACTCGTGGTGATAACTGTTTGCCACAACATCAACAAAAACAAAAAAACGATATGTACGCTGTTGCCTTCTTTCTCGTCTTACGAGCTTATACTGCTGGGTAAAAAAAGAGCTTTTACATGTGTACTGAACACTACCGTTCATTTCAACCTTCGGGAGACTGTCATAATCGACCCCGCACGTTGACCAATTGTTCAACACGCCCCGTGCTTCGTTTTATGCGCAACATAGAGGACAACGGTGACGTGACTGGAGACCCGCACATGTCCGGTCTGCGAGGTCAGCACACGGAATGGTCAGGCGTCGACGGTGGCTGGTATAGTCTGATCAAGGACGACGACAGCCAGCTATACATAAACGTCCGCGTGACGGCGCCCCTAGCTGCGGAATTTCCCGACAGGCAGCTTGTGACAGGGCTGTCCATCGTATCGGACGGACACTCGCTCGTGATAGAGGTGAAATATCCCTACACAGTTGCGACTCTAGGCTGTCTCGAGGGAGTAACACCCTGTCTTGCGGACGGTGCTCTACGGATCACATCAGACGGGAGTGAAGACATCGATCTCCTGCGCCCTATGGACAACACAATCATCCACTCTGGAGCCATGGTGCTATCCGCGGCGAACCTGCCTGCGGAGTGCACAAAGGTCGGAGGGGACAAGATTTGGGCGGAAGCGTTTGCCGACATGCAAGCGGATCACCGCACTACCAGAGCTTCGAGGACTGGGTGGTCAACTCGAAGGCTCTAGCAGCGCCGGAATGGTGCGCGAAGTACATATCTGAACGTGGCCTCGATCAGGTCCAATCCAAGTTTGCTATATTCAAGATCCAAACGTCGTCCGTGACGCTACGCCTGAATGTGGGGACGAACTTCCAAGGCGGTGGCGAGACGGACTGGGACGGGCGCCTGCTGCCCGACATCGAGTTTTGGCAAATGGATGTGGCCCTGGCCGACCTTCATCTCGGAGACGCCCTGACCGGTATTCTCGGTGAAACGTCGCGGCCTGTACTAAACGAGGATGGCGTCGAGATCATGGAAGGACCCAAGGTGATCCGTGGTGCCGTGGAAGACTACCGTCTATCGGGACCTCTTGACCAGGGCTTCGCTCTGCCCTCCTCGTAGATTGTCGGTGGAGAAGTATGGTCATATGACCTGTTGGAGTTCTTGTTGCGGCGATAGTTTGGGACAGTCGAGACATAGTTTCGGTGATTTGTTCGAGCGTGGCGGGTGTATCCAATATATTTGAGGTGACGCGGTGCGTACTTGCACCGGTATGTAGGCGAGCAGAGCAGGTTCATGCGAATTCTGGTGGAGACGTTGGCGCAGGCTGGAAGGTGCGGCCGTGACTCATCAGACATTTAAGCAAGCAGCTAGCAACAAGATGCAGAAAGTACCGCACACAAGCGAGTAACGTATCGGCGGCGCGCTGTTGGACAAGTCGTCTGTTTGAAAAGAAGTAAGCCGACGCCCAACGTCTAAACGTAGGAATCGCTCTATGAGCACATAGCAGGAACCAGGTATCAATGCCTGCTCTGCTGAGACTGATCAGTGCTGAAGCTAGAGAGTAGACGCAATGGGAGAACTAGAGAAGAGGTATAATAAAACCAATTAGGCTGCACTTCTTCACCGTACTGTAATATTTACCGGCATGCCACATGTATGTACGTACCACGTGGAATAAGTGCCCCTCCGACCTCTCGGGGTCATGAGCCACTGCGAAGAACGTATTTTGTTCTAAAAGCTGGGCGGGGAGGGGGGTTAAACGGTTGAATGGAAAGAAGAGTAAAAAAAAAAAAGGAACCGACGTTTTTTCTGGGACAGAGGAGCAAGACGTTGTATGAAAGAAGGCCGTACGTGCTCCATTTCATAGCAGTAGTCTATACAAGGATTCGCATGCGTTCTTGCATTTACCTGCACGCATTCTATGCAAGCGTTTGCATGCGTTCTGGCATTAACCGGCTCGCATTCTCCGAGGCGAGGGATTTGCTAGATGTCGAAATGGACAAGAAGGGAAACAGCGAAAGGTGTTGTGAAGGATCCAGGGCGAGATATCATGAGCCGGAAAGGGAGCCCATATCCATCATTTGTTTTACATATGGCTCAAGGGGTATAACTACGATAGGTTAGACATGCCCGTGGTCTCATTGGTATTGACATATATGTGTTGGTCAGCACAAACATTGATCGCGATACTGAAGTAGCTAGGTATGTATGAACTCCACTTTGCCCAACTGCAGCTGTTACATCTTCACGATGGTGGCATTGACGGAGCAGTTGGACCCCCTGACCTGTTTTCATGACAGATATATGAGGCGGGAGAAATCCCGGAGCAGTTTGATCAGTCTTGGTACTTGCTCGAGCAAAGTATTTTTCAGGGTGTTGGGTCTAATTTCTCGTTTGCCTTTTATCGGGTCTGAGCGTTTTGAAATCGGGTGAGATTTATTTTTTGCTGAGGTGTTTCGGAAGCAAAGTTCAAATATACTGAAGGCACAATATCTTCGGTTTGGGATTGAGAGTTCTGGACGGAGAATTACGTATATCCCGAGGTATGCCGACGATCGTGGGTTTCGGTTAGTAGAAGATAAAGCGGCAATAACACTGCAATATATAAATCGAGAGGTTGCTAGGTTCACAACGGGATTTAAGCTTTCCCGATGTATATCAGGTTCTGGGTTATATATACAAAGTCAAATTGCGTTAACGTTTGCATGACCGTCGATTGTGCCACGAGCAGGGGGGATGCTGCATTTGTTTGTACCACACGTTGGAGCGGTCTTATACCTGCAGCTCTGCAAGAATTGTGGCGGATTAATGTTTCCACGAATGGGAGCCTTCATAACGTCCCACGGATTTATGGTTGATAAAAGAGGATCCTCCTACCCCGATTGTTGGACGACGATCCTTTTAGGTATTTGATTATCTTGATATTGGGATCGAGTTGACGTTCGACTAATTAACGAGCGGGAGGGTGCTGAATGACGTGGTACGAAAGCTTGATCTGTCTCACTTCTGGAACTCCACTTGTTCTACGAACATTGACTTGGTGTCAATTTTTGCCCGGGTGGGAGACCTCTCACAGGGCCCCACGGATTTATGATTGATCAGACACGATCCCCAGGAAGGGATGGCCTATGTATCTCTGTAAATTTCTTATTCCGGAAAGGTACCGGGTTTACAACTTCTACATTGCCTCATGGCACCCTTGGACGGATACCGAGCCATCCACATGGCCAATCGTAACCCGTGCGCGACGAATCCTCATATCACAGATCTCGACGGACACACGTGAGTCGGTCATAGCACATTTACTTTGAAGGATCCTGCGAAACATACTTGCGGTCAAAGGTCAAAGGGCAGGAAAGTTTACAAAATAGTGTAATAACTCATGTTTGTAAATGTGTGGGGTCATACCCCCCGCCCATAGTTCGTAGTCAAAAGACGGTATCCTTGTGAAATCTCTAGGCCACGGTGTCGTCAGCCGCAACACATTTTGCCATAAACAAACAAACCAAGGATGTGCGTGCAGTTCAGTGGCTGTGGGCGCGATTCATACGGTACGCCAGACGCCTCATTGATGCAAAGCATTAGGGCGCGAATCAGCTAGTTTCTCTGGCACCTGCTGTAACATACGCTGCGGACATTACTGCTGCCATGGCCTCCAACACCACGGGCAACCCCATGGAACTCCGTATATTTCTCAACTGACACTGACGTAACTGGACGATGGTTGTAGCTGCTCGCACCAAATACCATGTACGGGCTCTACCGTGTTTTCCGAGGTTTCGACGTTGGCTCTGCTAGCTCGTTTCTAACGCAACTGTAATGACAAATTGCAGAAGGGACGTTTGCGTTGATTGGCAGCGCCGGAGAAGCGTGTGGGAGGGTACGATTCTCGCCCGTGCTAAGAAATTTCGAAGCACCGCTTATTTCCCCTTGACAAGGTTCGGGGACCGAGGATTAGCGACGCTTGGGCGTCTAAGATGTGTCTAGCTTGTCGTGTCTGCCCGGTGCAGCGTTTTTCACGTACGACAGACTTCGTGCGTCCATATGCGCTTTGACGGCAGTCCAGAGACATCGCCCGTGTTGTGCGAGCGTCGAGCGCATGGCCCGTGTTCTTGTCGCGTCGTAGTGCGCGCCGTGTGCAGTAGACTTATTTCGACATAGGCCTTCACGCCAGGATAATCCGAGCAGTTACGCCTTCAGCTGCACTGTGGAAACTGTCCCTGGTGGCCAACGGAAGCCGAAATAATAAACAAAACGCCCAGCGAAGTGCATAAAGGTTAATGTTTGGTGTGAGAAAGCGGCAACGGTAGACACGACGCAGCAGGCACTCTGGTGTAGGTGTGGGATAACAGGTCGTACACATGTATATACTTATACTAGTTTCCGGTTTGTTGAGGGCGGACCTCGTAACACGTAGAGAATCGTCTCAGATATAACTAGGGACGATAGAGCTCAAGACCACGGTGAAAACGATAGCCGCAGATTGCGCCAATATCCCGCCAACAGTTTTACGGAGATTACGGCGCCTGTTCGTTTCTTGGAATGGGACTCTTCACAGGGTACCACGGCTTTCGAGTAGATGGGAGAGGATTCCCAGGAAGGGATACTCGTTTGTTCGGATCGACGAATGATGCCTTGTTTGCAAATTCTTGATAGGCGTCATAGCGCGCTCGTGCTTTACCGAGCTTTTCACGTTTTCTATCGGACCCCGTGCACGACGTGTCACTCTACGAACAGACCTTGACGTCCTCTCGAGGCACTGTCGGAATTGATTTTCGTGGGACATCACGTGAAACATGTTTCATTTGAAGGGAGGAGGGGAGGGGAGGCGAACTAATTCGTTGGTTGTTTCAGTCATGTGGCGATTGACGACGCATCTCTTTGGAGACGGAGCGAGGGGGGAGTAAGCGCCACAATAAAGGCGGGGATGCATCAATATAGTAGAGCAGCCGCGTCACTCTGTTGCCCATACGTGTAGCTACAGGGGGGGGGAGATCTTGATGCACTTCCCTTCGCCGCGGTGCTGTCAGCCTCAATAACTTGCTACGACAGATTTATCAAAGGTGTGCGCCCCTTGCATCGGCTGTGGGTGTCTTGCCAATGCGTCATAAGCGGAGTTTAGACAGGTATACGGGATGCGCAGGCTGTTATCCCTACCCTCCACCGTTAGCCTAAAGCTGGAGAAGGCATACCCCGGTTTGGTCGTTTTCCTTTCAGTGGTTTCCGTATATTTACGTGTATTTATGCCGCAACAATGAAATGTACATTGCACGACACACTCATTCAGAATGCAAGGGGCCCGCTGGTGGAGGAATGAGCAGATTAGGGAGAACGTTCTCGGACTGGTCTCGTGTTCAACGGTTAAGAGGCCCTGCTTGGCACGGTAGCCAGCGTTGGCAAACCAGAGACCTGGTGGAACGTTTTGGAAACAAACGACATTGGAGACACAGCTTTTTTTCGCATCTTGTCATTTATTTAGTTCTTTGGCTGTCGTTGGTATTGGCATACCCATTTATTTTATATTATTTTCATGGCAAGGTCTGACGAAATATTTGCTTGTTCGTCAGAGTTGTACACCCCGTGCTTTGATTGACGAGGGGTGATGTAGCGTTATTCGCGGGGGAGCGACGGTTGACCTCGTTGCAGTAACATCAGGCCACCAGCATCAAGGTCCTGTTTCGAGGCTATGAAGGGTCCAGGCTAAGCAAATAACAGGTATCGGGCGCACATGCGACGACGCGTTGGGGGCACATTTCGGGGTAGGAGCAGGCGGCGGTGCCGTCGCTCTAATGGTGGAGTTGTTGTCGGGACATCCGACGCTGCCAGAAAGCGACCCTCTGTCGTCGTATCGGTACGGCAAGGAGGTCAAAGTTGGGAGGTACACGCGGGCCCTCGAGGCACTTCGCCAAGCAGGAGACGATTCTAGCGAAGTCGGCTTCCACTCATTGCGTACTGGCGCAACCAATACGCTGGCGGTCGGGGTGAAGTGTCGTAGAGGGCGAACCGGAGAAAAGGTAGATGGAAGTCTTCAAGGTTTTCACGGAAGACGCGGGTACTTTAAATCATAAAATAGCAGAGACGGGAGCGATAGGGCAGAGGCAGCCAGGCCAGGGTACTCTTTGGGGCCTAACACCGTAGTATCGACGCCATCTTGAAATTGGGGTGTGTCAACGATTTACTACCATTGGGAGTCTCGGTCGTCCGAGACTGCGCATGTTAGAGCTCCGGCCAGTCCGCTGGGGGGGGCGGGTACTGGCAGTACTATAGGCAACAGGAATCAGCGGCCGGTGTCGCGGCTCTCTTACCACGCCAGGGATCCCCCCTCCGACGTCACAGAGAATAATATTTACATGACCATTCGAAGGATATTCAACAAACCGCAGTGTCTCTAAGTTCACGTGAGATGCCTGTTTTGTTCACAACCGACGTCATTCATAATTTATAGTAAAGGGCTCTACCGACAGAATTTGCTTAATTTGACCAGAGGCAGAAAGGAGAGAAGAACCAACATACTCGCCCCGTGCCCCCTCCTAGCTTCTCGTGATAGGTACACGAGTAGAGCACGGCACTGCTCGCTGCTGATTGATAAGCCTAGAGGCGAGGCCTACTGTTGTGTTCTTTCCCGCCCTTCCGCCCCTTTCTTCTTTCGAAGGTGGGTGGAACGGAGCGGCCACATGGTGGTGGCCACACCGTGGTATACATTTATTACTGTTTGTGATTAACTGGTTGTGATTCGGGGCTCTCACTAGGAGAGTGGAGTATGTCAATGGTTTGCTGCCGTTGGGGGTCTCGGTCGTCCGAGACTGCGTTTGTTAGTGCCCCGGCCAGTCGGCTGGGGAGGGGGAACTCCCGGGTACTGGCAGTATGATAGGTAACAAGAGTCAGCGGCTGGTGTTGCTGCTCTCGTACGACGCCAATGGTCCCCCCCCCGACGTCACAGAGAATAATAATAACGTGACAATTCGAACGATATACAACAACATACAAGAATCCTGAGCTTTGCAGCCAATTTTTCACATTTGTGGGCTCAAAGACTGTCTACCCATCATGGAAACGTAGATGTGCGCCCATCAGCATCTTTAACGACGACTCTCTGATGGATATATCATGCACCTGGAGAACAGCAAGCTTCTACAGGCAAAATGTTGTAGAAAACCGTGGCATCCCGCTTCAGCAACTACTGCGAGACCGAGGGATTACTCCCGGAGGAACAGCGCGTCATCGGCACCGCACGATCGACGATTGATATATTGTTCGTCATGCGGCGGTTGCAAGAGCTCGGATCACAGAGGGGAATCCCCCTGTGTGCGTGCTTCATCGATCTGCAGAAAGCGTACAACTCTGTCCACCGAGAGCGGCTATGGCAGGTACTTGCAGGCTTCGGCATACCAACCAAGAGAATTATCCGTAATTTCCAAGATGGCATGCGGGCTCGCGTGCGCACGGATGACGGCGAGCACTCGAAATGGTTTGATGTCACGCAGGGGCTGCAGCAAGGCCGCGTGTTATTACCGTTACTATTCAACGTGCTCTTCGCTGCTGCGTTGCTCGTCGTACTAGTACACTTCAGCCATGAAACAGCCATCGCAACGGATTTTGTCCAACTCAGTGATGCTGGAGTAGTCGAGACAGACGAGCAGAAGCCGTTGGCGTGCATGCCATGCGCTGTATGGGGCATGTTGTGCGCCGATGACGCCGGAATAGTCTCGAAGTCGGCTGGAGAGATCGCGAAAATGACGACAGTCATCGTGACTATCTTCGAAGCAGCAGGTCGCACGGTGTCGGAAAAGAAGACAGAGACAATGCCTCTGCGAACACCAGACCAGACAACCCTCGCACTACCGCTCGTCATCGAAGCAGCAGGCCGAAAGTATAAACAGACTGCCCAGTTCTTGTACCTAGGCGGCATTATCCACGAAAACGCTGACCTCTCGCTCGAAATCGACCGACGGATCTGTCTCATGCGAGCTTGCCTCAAACGGTTCGGCCCGGAGCTGTATGATGGGACGACCGCCCCCCTCAGCCTGATTGTGCAAATGCTGAAGACCGAGGTAATTGAGACCCTGCTGTACGGGTGTGTGACGCTGACCTTCAGAACGAAACACTCTGTGAAGCTTCGAACGGCTCACCATCAAGCCCTCTTGCAAGTCATTGGCTTTCAGCGCCGACGTCGTACTGACCATACCACCCTTTCATACGCGAAGGCCCTCAAGATGACACGTTGCGCGAGAATCGGAGCGACCATCCGTAAAAATCGGTTCTTTTTCGCGGGGGGCGCGGCACGGCAAAATAAGGAGCGATCGCCCAGTCGGGTAATGTTTTGGGCGATGGCTGGCGGGGAGGACCCGAGACCTGGCGGACAAGTTAGGGATGGGAACTATTTTGTTTTTGTACGTAAATATATAACATAGAATGTCGCGTGGTCGTTATCTGAGGTATAATTGGCGATGACAACGGAGGCAATGATTTAGCACAAATCGTGGAACTCAGTGTACCATCGAAAATGTCTTGAATCTGTATTGTGGAATGGTCGCTTATGATCACTCGTCATTTCGTTCTCAAAACCTCGTGAGCAGAGTGGGACACGAAATATTTATTGAGAGGTAAACGAGATGCCTAGGACCACGCCCTCGACACCGACCCCAACGCCTCCGGTGGACGCGACGGCTCCGGTCCAGGCGTGGCCGGCGTTGTCCTTGCCCAATTCCCCACCCCGACCGAGCGTCTGCTACATTGGTGGACTTGGTGACTTCGTTGGAAGATCTTCCCTGCTTCATGCGGGGTGCCTTGGGGGTGGGCATGGTACTGGACCTGGAGCGCGTCTTCTTGGCGACGGGCAGCAGCTGTGCCGATGGTTCGCGCTTCCATGTCTCGTACACCCGGGTTCGGCAGGAGCGAGTACTGGTGGGGCGGGTGTGTTGGGCGCGGTAGAGTCAGGGCAGCACGACGAGCAGACGCAGGCCGACAAGGACTTGCTCGGACTGATTACCGAGACACACTACCCCCCCCGAGGTACGCACGGTTGTACGAGTACTACTTTGCACTATCATTGAGTGTTTGCATTACATTTGTTTTTTGTCTACGAAGATTATTCTTGTACGTACTGCTGTACAGGTTTACATGTCAGTTTTTTTGTACGAACATTATGCTGATGTACAGGTATTGACCTGTGATTCATACGAGAATTCTCCCGCTCTGGGTCGAGGTGGATTCTCTCCGTGGCAGCTGTTTACTCGTGCTTGCTGCTGTTCGGAGTATACGAGGCACAGAGTGGCTTCGTCCGTCGGCGCTGTCGCTCGCCCGCTTGGGGATATACGACCCCCATAGCCGGGTACGTGTGCACAGCAGTGGCTTTGTCCCTTGCGGCCGCTTCCTTATACGTGCTGCTGTTGGGTGTATACGAGGCACTTGAATCCAGCCCGCGGGGTGCTCTCCATGCCACGTGTTTTCGTATGCGTCACGGGGTGATTTGTCCGTGCAGCTGTTTAGAGGATATGAGATACTCGAATCTGGCCCGCCGCTCGTCCTCTACAATTTTTCACACCCCGGTGTGTCCTCGAAGATATGATGCTGAGGTGTCGGGTACTGGGGTACCTGTAGCTTCTCGGCGAGTGTTGTGCACAAGGGGTTTTGTCCGTTGCGGCTGTTACCGCGTACGTGCTGCTGCACTCGAATCTGGCCCTCGGCGTGCTCTTCATGTCACGTGTTTCATATTCGTCACTGGTTGATTTTGTCCGTGCCGCTGTTTGGAGGATACGAGGTACTCGAATCTGCCCCACTCGTCCTCTACTAACTTCCACACGCCAGTGTGTACTCGATGGTCTGACGCTGTGGTAGCTGGTACCGGGGTATCCGCTCCTCCCTCGACTAAGGATGTTATCGAAAAATACTTCATGAGATATCGTACACAAGCCGGGTGTGCGTGAGTGTCTGATGCTGATAGGCTGGTACCGGGGTAGCCGCTCGTTTCTCGACTTGTTTTCTGATGATGAGGCATCGGGTACCGGGGTGCCCGCTCGTTCTCGACTCATTTGGCGCCCACGCCGTGGTGTATCTGAGTCATGGCATGTCGGTACAAATTTCGGACAAGTTCGTCATGAGATATGGTACACACGCCGTGGATACGTGAGAGTGTCTGATGCTGAGATATCTGGTACTGGGGTACCCGCTCGTTTCTCGTCTGATTCTCGCTCGAATTTTATGGGAGAAGCATTTCATGAGATTCCGTACGCATGCCGTGTGTAATTGAGTGTCGTCAGAAAGTTTTGAAAAGTACGTCAGGATATATCATACACACGCCGTACGTACGTGAGGGTCGGATGCTGAGGTATCTGGTACCGGGTTACCCACGCGTTTCTGTCTCGTCTAATTCCCGAATTCATGGAGACGCACATCATGATATTTCGTACGCACGCGGGTGTACGTGAGTGTCGCTATAATTCTTATGGAGAAGAACGTCATGAGATATCATACACACGCCGTGTGTGCATTAGTATCTGATGCTGAGGTATCTGGTACCGGGGTACCACCTCGTCTCTCGTCTAATTTCCACTAGACGTTTGTGGAGAGTTACTTCATGAAATTTCGTACGCACCTCGGGTGTGCGTGAATGTCTGATGCTAAGGTATCTGGTGCCGGGGTACCCGCTCGTTCTCGTGTAATTTTCGCTATTATTAGAATTTTATGGAAAAGTACTTCACGAGAACTCGTACTCACGCCGTGGGTTCGTGAGTGTCGCTCGAAGGGTATGGAGAGGCACTTCATGAGATATCGTACAAGAGACACTTCATGAGATATCGTACTCACGCCGTGTATGTGAGCGTCTGATGCTGAGGTGTCTGGCACCAGTGTACCCGCTCGTTTCTCGTCAAAACTACTCCATAAATTTGTTATGGAGTAGTACTTCATAAGAACTCACGCCGTGGGTACGTGAGCGTCACTCGAAGGGTATAGAGAGGCGCTTCATGAGATATCGTAATCACGCCGTGGGTACGTGAGCGTCTGATGCTGAGGCATGTGGTGCCGGGGTACCCGCTCGTTTCTCGTCAAAATTTCGCTAAACGTTTTATGGAGTAGTACTTCATAAGATCTAGTACGAATGCCGTGGGTACGTGAGGGTCTGATGCTGAGCCGTGTGTGCATGAGTATCTGATGCTGAGGTATCTGGTACCGGGGTACCACCTCGTCTCTCGTCTAGTTTTCACTAGACGTTTGTGGAGAGTTACTTCATGATATTTCGTACGCACCTCGGGTGTGCGTGAATGTCTGATGCTAAGGTATCTGGTGCCGGGGTACCCGCTCGTTCTCGTGTAATTTTCGCTATTATTAGAATTTTATGGAAAAGTACTTCACGAGAACTCGTACTCACGCCGTGGGTTCGTGAGTGTCGCTCGAAGGGTATGGAGAGGCACTTCATGAGATATCGTACAAGAGACACTTCATGAGATATCGTACTCACGCCGTGTATGTGAGCGTCTGATGCTGAGGTGTCTGGCACCAGTGTACCCGCTCGTTTCTCGTCAAAACTACTCCATAAATTTGTTATGGAGTAGTACTTCATAAGAACTCACGCCGTGGGTACGTGAGTGTCACTGGAAGGGTATAGAGAGGCGCTTCATGAGATATCGTAATCACGCCGTGGGTACGTGAGCGTCTGATGCTGAGGCATGTGGTGCCGGGGTACCCGCTCGTTTCTCGTCAAAATTTCGCTAATGAGTTTTCATGGAGTAGTATTTCATAATCACTCACGCCGTGGCGTGAGTGTCGTTCGAAGCGTATAGAGAGGCACTTCATGAGATATCGTAGTCACGCCGTAGGTACCTGAACGTCTGATGCTGAGGTGTCAGGTACCTGAGTACCCACTCACTTCTCGTCAAAATTTCACTGAACGTTTTATGGAGTAGTACTTCATAAGATCTGGTACGAATGCCGTGGGTACGTGAGGGTCTGATGCTGAGCCGTGTGTGCATGAGTATCTGATGCTGAGGTATCTGGTACCGGGGTACCACCTCGTCTCTCGTCTAGTTTTCACTAGACGTTTGTGGAGAGTTACTTCATGATATTTCGTACGCACCTCGGGTGTGCGTGAATGTCTGATGCTAAGGTATCTGGTGCCGGGGTACCCGCTCGTTCTCGTGTAATTTTCGCTATTATTAGAATTTTGTGGAAAAGTACTTCACGAGAACTCGTACTCACGCCGTGGGTTCGTGAGTGTCGCTCGAAGGGTATGGAGAGGCACTTCATAAGATATCGTACAAGAGACACTTCATGAGATATCGTACTCACGCCGTGAATGTGAGCGTCTGATGCTGAGGTGTCTGGCACCGGTGTACCCGCTCGTTTCTCGTCAAAACTACTCCATAAATTTGTTATGGAGTAGTACTTCATAAGAACTCACGCCGTGGGTACGTGAGTGTCACTTGAAGGGTATAGAGAGGCGCTTCATGAGATATCGTAATCACGCCGTGGGTACGTGAGCGTCTGATGCTGAGGCATGTGGTGCCGGGGTACCCGCTCGTTTCTCGTCAAAATTTCGCTAATGAGTTTTCATGGAGTAGTATTTCATAATCACACACACGCCGTGGCGTGAGTGTCGTTCGAAGCGTATAGAGAGGCACTTCATGAGATATCGTAGTCACGCCGTAGGTACCTGAACGTCTGATGCTGAGGTGTCAGGTACCTGAGTACCCACTCACTTCTCGTCAAAATTTCACTGAACGTTTTATGGAGTAGTACTTCATAAGATCTGGTACGAATGCCGTGGGTACGTGAGGGTCTGATGCTGAGCCGTGTGTGCATGAGTATCTGATGCTGAGGTATCTGGTACCGGGGTACCACCTCGTCTCTCGTCTAGTTTTCACTAGACGTTTGTGGAGAGTTACTTCATGATATTTCGTACGCACCTCGGGTGTGCGTGAATGTCTGATGCTAAGGTATCTGGTGCCGGGGTACCCGCTCGTTCTCGTGTAATTTTCGCTATTATTAGAATTTTGTGGAAAAGTACTTCACGAGAACTCGTACTCACGCCGTGGGTTCGTGAGTGTCGCTCGAAGGGTATGGAGAGGCACTTCATAAGATATCGTACAAGAGACACTTCATGAGATATCGTACACACGCCGTGTATGTGAGCGTCTGATGCTGAGGTGTCTGGCACCGGTGTACCCGCTCGTTTCTCGTCAAAACTACTCCATAAATTTGTTATGGAGTAGTACTTCATAAGAACTCACGCCGTGGGTACGTGAGTGTCACTTGAAGGGTATAGAGAGGCGCTTCATGAGATATCATACTCACGCCGTGGGTACGTGAGCGTCTGATGCTGAGGTGTCTGGTACCGGGGTAACCGCTCGTTTCTCGTCCAAACTACTCCATAAATTTGTTGTGGAGTAGTACTTCATCAGAACTCATGCCGTGTGTACATGAGTGTCGTTCGAAGGGTATAGAGAAGGGCTTCATGAGATATCGTATTCACGCCGTGGGTACGTGAGCGTCTGATGCTGAGGCGTGTGGTACCGGGGCACCCGCTCGTTTCTCGTCAAAATTTCGTCAATGAGTTTTTATGGAGTAGTATTTCATAAGAACTCACGCCGTGGGTACGTGAGTGTCACTCGAAGGGTATAGAGAGGCACTTCATGAGATATCGTAGTCACGCCGCAGGTACGTGAACGTCTGATGCTGAGGTGTCGGGTACAGGACCCGCTCATTTCTCATCAAAATTTCGCTGAACGTTTTATGGAGTAGTACTTCATAAGATCTTGTACGCATGCCGTGGGTACGTGAGGGTCTGATGCTGAGCCGTGTGTGCATGAGTATCTGATGCTGAGGTATCTGGTACCGGGGTACCCGCTCGTTTCTCTTCTACTTAGAATTTGACGGAGAACTACTTTATGAGATTCCGTACATACGCCGGGTGTACCTGGGTCTACTGCGAGGTTTCTGGTACCGGGGTTCCCGCTCGTTTCTCGCCTCATTCTCGGAGATCTCGTACACACGCCGTGGGTACGGGAGTGTCGTGAGAAGTGTAAGGAAGCACTTCACAAGATATCGCACACACGCCGTTTGTACGTGAGTGTATCATGCTGAAGTGTCTGGTACCGGGGTACTCGCTGGTTTCTCGTCGAATGTACAAGTACTTAATGACATCTCGTACGCACGCCGTGGGGACGTGAGTGTCTGATGCTGAATTTCTGGTACCGGGGTGCCCGCTCGCTTCTCGGCTAAAAACGTTTTTTTTTTTTTTTTAATGCTGACGGAGCTGGTACCGGGGTACCCGATCGTTTCTCGACTATCTTGGCGCCCACGCCGTTGATATTTGATACTTGAAATGTCGCATCATTGTATGGACTACATGGGATATCGTACACACGCCGTGGGTACGTGATTATCTGATGCTGAGGTATCTGGTACCGGGGTACCCGCTCGATTCTCGTCTACCTTGGCGCACACGCCGTCGTGTATTGGAGGCATGGAATGTTGCTCGAATTTTATGGAGAAGTACTTCATGACATTTCGTACACACACCGTGGGTACGTGAGTTGTCCGATTCTGAGGTATCTGATCCGGGGTACCCAATCGTTTCTCAATCAAAATTTCGCAAAAAAAACAAAAACAAAACGGAGCAGTACTTCGTGAGATAGGGTACACACGCAGTGTGCACTTGAGTTGTTCGATGCGGAAGCATCTGGTACCTGGTTACCCGCTTGCTTCTCGACCTACTTCCGCTAGAATGCCATGGAGATGTACTTCACGAGCTAGTGTACACATGCCGTGCGTGAGTGAGTGGACTGATGCTAAGGTGTCTGGTACCGGGATACCCGCACGTATTGTTCGACTAATTTTCGCTCAAGAGTTTTGTGCGGAGGTTCTTCATGAAATCTCGCACACACGCCGTGGGTGCGTGAGTGTCTGATGCTGAGGTAGCTGGTACCGGGGTACCCGCCAGTTATTGTTCGACCGGTTTTCGCTAAAGCATTTGGTGCCGACGTTCTGCATGAAGTATCGTACACACGCCGTGGGTGCGTGAGTGTCTGATGCTGAGGTAGGTGTACCGGGGTACCCGCCAATTTCTCGACTAAGTTTCTGGCGACTAATTTGGTGCACACCCCTTTGTGTATCTGAGTAATAGAGATGTCTGGTGCGGCGGTGCCCGCTTGCTTCCCCTGTATGCCCGTGTGCACGCCGTTGAAGAGTACGGTCCTTCGGAGACGTCCCCTCATGCTCTGCGTGCGATGTTGCTGTATGATGCTGAATCTGGTACGGCGGGGCCACGTTATTACCTATGTCTCCTCCCTCGCGGTTTTCGTTGAGGTGAGTCGGCGACAGTTTCAGCAGTGCTTCGTCGACATGACTAAAACTTGGACCGATTCCGACGGGACCTACAATTGGTTTCATTTCGAGCACGCAGTGGGCAGGGCGGCTAGTCTGGCCAACGATTTGGGGCTCTCCCACGCCAAGAGCATCTTGGAGCGCACCCTTACCAGGGGCAAATCATCCTCCGGCGGTTCGGTTGTGCAGCGGTGACCCTTTCGGTGTTTACCGATACATTTCCGAACACCCGCGGTCTGTTCCAAGACCAGACTGAGCGGGACCTGAAGGATGCCCGTGCCATCCAAAAGCCCCCAGCGCCCGGGGACCAATGTTGGGACGGCGCCCTCTGCGGGCGGCGCCCGGGGGGCGAGGTCCCATGGCGCCCTCGCGTTCCGTGGCCACGTTGCGCCCCCTGGGGGCTCTTGACAGCGGACGCCGCTCGCCGGCTTTGCTCTGCTGCCGGCGAGGGGGTAGCCCTCGGGCCGCCAACGCTGCGCAGCCGAATACGCACCTGTTTCCCCCGGGGACGGGGGGAATCTTGAAGGCCAAGAGCGAGAAGGGATTCCGCAAAGGGGGCGGTGGCGGCGGCGCGTGTAACGGAGAGGGTGGCAGCCTCCCTCCGCCACCGCCGTCGAACCAGGCGCTATCGGCGATCTCCCGCTTAAATGGAGTGATGCAAGAGGAACAGCAGCTTTTCCAGCCGTTTCCGGAAAATCCTACTTGCGGCAGGTTTACGGTGGCCGGGAGGAACCACAACCACTATCACCGGAGCTGTGGGTTCTCTGCCTGCTCCCCTTGCAAGCGCGTGGGACACCATGCGGCGACCGCACTGATAACTCATCTCCGAGATACGAGACAAAGACATGGAGTTATATTTTTCGTGCGGGATTCGGATGGTGACTTTTGGTTGGGGTTGACTTTAGATTTCAGCTCTAGGGTACTTGTTCTCCGACATGCGTCGACAAGGCCTCACGACCATCGGGTCGGATGTCATCTGGTCTGTTCCGTAAAACGGTTGGTTTCACCCAGTCACCGCGCTGCCGCGGTGGCTCAGTGATGTCGAGACAAGGCCAGCGTGGGGCCAGGAACACCGTCTCTGGGCAAGGTTGCTGCACGTTCATGTTTGAGTGTAGGTGTTTAGTTATGTTTTTTATTCACGCAGTCACCGCGCTGCCGCGGAGCTCCGTTATGTTGAGGCAAGGGGCCGAATTGGCCCAGGACTTAATGAGAATTTGTTTCACTCGTCTCACGTCAATATGGATTCACGATCATCTTGCCTAACCGTCGGGCACATGGGTAGCGTGGTCGCGTTCACCGAGCCGCCCATCAGTGAAAAAAAAAACAAAAAAAGACGAATAAAACAAAACAATCATGCAGTCATCGCGCGGCCGTGAGGGTTCCGTTATGTCGAGCCTAGGCCAGGATGGGTCCACGGCAACCGGCTCAGGTCAACATTGATTCACCACCATATTAAAACATTTATAATCATTTTATTGCTTCGTTTTATGTTCACGCAGTCACCGCGCTGCCGCGGGGCTCCGGTAGGTTGAGGCAAGGGCCCGAGTTGGCCCAGGTCTTACCGGAGAATTTCACCCGTGTCACGCCAATAAGGAGTCACAATCATCTTGCCTAACTGTATGGCACATGGGTAGTGTGGTCGCGACAGCTGGGCTTCCCTGTCCGCGTCGTAGAATAGGTTGACGGACCAAACGTACTCAGACACCAACGCAACTCGTCATCCACAATTTCATGCTTGCTGTATTAACATACTCGTAGATTTGCCAGGAGTGTCGTTGCCAGTGTCCGTGCAATTGTCATGTTTTCTTGACAACCCGCCTGGATGCATAGCATCACTTCGACCTTTAGCACGAATATATACATATATATTTCTAGAAAACCAACAACAACAACAACAACAATAACAACAAGCTTGGATGCACAGCATCGCTTCGACGTTTGGCACGGATACATGACATATACCAGGTATATAAATTAATAAAAAAACGCCGCGGCGTGGAACCGATTTACGCCACCGGAGGGTACACGAAAACATTCCGCGCGCGTACGAAGTGGAGTGGGTGTCGGTGACCGGAGCCCGCACGTCGACCCGTTTTCGAGACCCCACAGATCGCAGCGCCCTTATCGGCAGTGATATTCCCATAAGTGTACAGGAGGGATATATATATATATATATATTTGTATATATATCCGTACATCCCCCCTTTTTCGCTACGTGGTGCCGCAGGTAGTGGCTGGCGTTTGGCTCCAGCGCTTCGACAGGCGCCACACCCAGGCCCTTCATTTTGCCCGCGCCGCCGCTGGGCGCCGTCGAACGTGAGTAGGTGCGCTCGGAGGGCGCTGCCCGCCGTTCCCGGCCGGTTGCCATCTGTGACGGACGTCACTCTTGATCCCATGCAGGGCCCGTGGCGACGTATGCCGTGGGATGCAGGGGGCGACTGGGAACAGTTCGGGCCGGGTTTTGTCCGCCGACATGTAGATTTCTGGCAGGACATCATCCTGCTGGATCACCCGCTTCGGTACACGCTGGTGTCGTACGTACGCCAAGGAGTGGGCCTCCACGACCGTCTCCTCAAGCAATATAGAGGCCTGTCGGTCGACCACCTGTATAGCCTAGGCCGTGCCCTGTGCCGGTGTTCAAACCACCGCATCCCGCCTGCCTTCGCAAGTTTTGTGGACGCCGAGATGCAGGCCCTCGTCGATCGTGGGTGTGTCGCGAGGTGAGCGGACGTCCGGGGTCCCGGGGGGCCGCCACGCCCCGTTTGGTCATGGCATTGGCGGTGGTGGAAACAAAACCCCGCTTGATTTACGACGCGAGGCCGTTAAGCAAGCGGTGCAAGAAGATCCTGTTATCGATGGATACGGTGGCGCGGGTGGCTAGCGTTGCCTCACAAGGGTGTTTCATGACCTCGCCCGACGACGCCTCCGCCTTTCACCCAGTCCTCCTGCGTCCGTCTTCCTGGCCACTCTTTGGTGTCTCGTATGGCGCTACCGATTACTGCTGGTGCGTTTAAGCTTTCGGCTTCAGTCTGAGTCCATGGTGCTACCATACCCTCAGCGAGGCGAAGGCAGCCTATCTTCGTTCCAAAGGGATTCCGGCGTGGGCCTACCTCGATGACTCGTGGCTCAGCAACTTTCGGGCCTCCCATGGGCGAGCGGCGCGTGCGCAATGGCTGGCGGCGCGAGAGGCAACACGCGTTGCTATGCTGGTATCGTGTCTGTGCGGTCAGTCCCTGTCGGCAAAGAAGTGTGGCTTCCGGCCTACTAGGCAGCAGCAATGCCTCGGTATAGCGTGTGACTCGGAGACCGCTACCTTCCGAGTGCCGCCAGAGGAGCTGGATAAGTTGCATCTGAGACTGCGAGCGGTCGTGGACGGGGGACAGCTATCTTTCCGTACCTTCCAGCGCATCGGGGGCACGTGCATGAGCATGACGGTCGCTATTCGGCCGGCATCGCTTTGGACACACGCGATGTTTGCGGTATCGTGGAACTTGAGAAGTCAGGTGGGTGCACCGTAGACCTTACGCACGACTCACGGGCGGACCTGTTGGACGAGTTCAGGCAGTGGTTGGGCATCACAGCCACCTCGCAAGAGGGGCCGTGGCAACGGGCACGGCATTTCTCGGTGACCTTGACGAGCAGATCGTCGGTTGCGTCCTTCGGTCGCATGGGGGGGGCGTAGTGAACACGGTCGCGGGCACCTTCACCGCGGTGGGAATGTTACCACCAGACTGGTTGAAAAACAAACACATCAACCAGAAGGAGATGTAGGCCCTATACCACCTCCTACGGCAATTTTGTACCCGACACCCGGACGGGTTGAGGCGAGCGCAAGTGCTCAGCGACGAGGATAACCAGTCGGTAGTGGGCGCGTTTAACCGGGGTGGTGCTAGGAACCGCGAGACTCACGCTTTGCTGGTCCAGTTGTTCGAGCTCCAGGTGGATTACTGTTTCCTGTTGTCGTTGCAGATCCCGACGGCTGAAAACGGAGTCGCGGATGCAATCTCGCGGCCGTCACAGGAGGCCAATATTCGCATAGCGCCTGCAGCGTTTAAATAGTTATGGGCGGAGATGGGCCTGTTTAATGTGGACCTCATGGCATGTACGGCGTCGGCCTTGCAATCCCCCTTAACGGGGTAGGCACTTCCCTTTTTCTCCCGGTACGACGGTGCGGGTTCGGCAGGGATCGACGTGTTTGCGCAGGACGTTCCTATCGTGCCGGGTACGGGAGGCCCGGTTTTTTATTTTGTTTTCCACCCCCTATCACGACAGGAGACATTGTCCAACACATGGTGGAATACAAGGCTCACGCGGTTGCCCTCTTACTAGATGTGAAGGCGTAATGATTCCCCTTTTTGCAGCTCGACACGGTGAGGTCTATCGAGGTGGCCCCGGCGGCAGCGGATGGACGTTTTCAGTGACCCAGTGCGGATGGTGGTCTCAGGAATTGGCGGTACCCTGGCTGGATGATGATAACGTACGAGGTGGATTTCCGCAGTTTAGGGTGGTATTAGCCCAAAATAATAAAGTACATAAATAACGCTACATAGTTATGATGATACGGGCTGGCTAACAACCCCCCCGGGACCATCTGAAGGCGGGCGTGCTCAAACGCTTCCGTATGTCCGCTGGGTATCGGGGTCCGTTCTGTTGTTCACACACTAATGGACCTGCTGAGCGACATGAGGTTGCGGGCGCAGGTAGGTAGTTCGCTGGCGGAGTATATCTCTTTGACAAGAGATATTGCCCTGTATGCGCGGGCGCTTTTCTCGATGCGCAGGGAGTACGACCTCTCTTTTACTCAAGCGTCGCAAATTCTGAGGCTCCCAGCGTCTAGAGGCTTGATATATTTTTATATATATATTTTTATTATATTTTCCGTTTGATAAGACTCTTCGTGCTTCTAGCGAGGCGGCAGTAGTGTTGGCAGACCGGGTCTGCCCGGAGACGTGCGCGAGCCGGGCGGGTATGGTGTACATATCCTCCGCGCAGCGGATTGGGTTGGATTTAACAGCCGGGCATATTTTCCCCATGGTTACGACAGAGAGCGACAGGGGTTCACGGCCCCTCTCCGCAGCCCGAATAGCCGCTTCCCTGCAGGTTCATTTGCGGGAAGGCAGGCCTGCCGGACCATTTTACGATGCATGCCTTTCGTGTGGGAGGCTCCCTCACCAGATCCCTGGCCGAGACGGCGTTGGACGAGATCATGAATATAGGTGGTTGGAAGACGGAGGCGATAGAAAAGTACCACATCGGCGCTACACTAGTGGCCGGGTCCAAGGTGGCAAGAGAAAACGTGGTCAGCGCGACGCGGACGCTAGCCGGCTTCCTCTGTCGCCCGAGCTTGAGAAGGATTTCGAAGCATGTGCGAGACAGGGTTGAGGCAAGCGTAAGGAAGTTTGGGTGAGACAAGTACGTATCCGACCAGTGGTCTATTGAGAGGACACACAACAAAATACTATCCAACGACGCGGCGAAGTAGGGGCGAGACCACGGGCCGACGCAGGAGGCCTCATCCAAAAATCCAATACTTCCATCAAATGATCCAGGACATCGAGTCAGAATACTACAGTAAAATTGGCGACACTGTAGAAAAATATCTTCAGGAAATTAATCAATCCGTCAGTGGGAAATAATACTTTTACGCCAAAAGATTCGTTCTACGAGTATGGTGCTGCCGCTCCAAAAAAAAAAAAACGGATTGCCGGCACTGATGATGCGGAGCGCTGAAAAAAAGTCAGCTTTGCCATTTGTACGAAGCGTGATTCAGGACAATGCACAACCAAGCCCAGGGCGTAGACCAGCAGCGTAGACACGGACACGCGAGCGCGAACGAATCGCAGGTTCCTGGAGGTCCTCGGGATTGACGACCACCAGCACGAGAATGCTACCTCCCCTGTGTAACACATACAGCTTGAACAGATCACGTCGCAGTATGTGATCCTGCTCTACGGTTGTTGGGCACTCGTAAACAACAAGAAGAATATACCCACACACAGCATCGACAATCATCTGCGTGCTGCTATGCTGCACTTTGTCGAGGCCGAGATTTCGACGGCGCTGCCTGCACCTCCGTGGAAGTGCGCCCCACCTCTAGCTCACGGGCAACTTGTTGCTGTGCGTGCAGCTAGGCTTGAGCCTTACGGCCAAGGCTGCGTTCGCCACGCGCCTGAAGTCTGCATGGTGCTGCTGTACATACTCGTACATACCTACCACTCTGTCCGGTAATTTAAGGAACAGAATATATTAATATTTTCTATTGAACCATTACTATATTGCCGGACAGGATGGTACGGTAAAATATTTTTACTCGATCGTTATGTCACGTGAGACAACCATAGTGATGCGTTCGGATCTGAACGTTAGGGGTAGCTCGCTTCCTGCTGCAGCAAAGCCCGATTACAGATAGAGTTCGCTGCTGCGATTAGACCGGATGCGATGGCGATCGCTCAGCGTGCGGCTGCGTTCATGTCTGGCGTCGTTGGCGCGATATGATGAACTGGACGTCCTTTTTTTCTCTCGGGATATTTTTTGTCGAATTTCGAATCAACAATTGACCCAAAAGAGACTCTACTCCAGCACTTAATTTCTTGTCGGCTATTTGTCGGATTCAGGCGCGAATTGGATTTCTGTGTACACGAAGTCCTTCCGCATCTATTAATTGGTTTATATGTTCAAGCAGTTTAAAATAATTCTTCTCTAAGTAGAATGATATGAATAAAACCTGAAAATTCGATGTTTCCCGCATATTTACCGAACAATCGACGGAACAGAATCTGCAGACCAAAACACAACCAGTCAGGCGATCATTTCTCCATTGATGGGAGGTGTGTGTCGAACGCTATAATCCAATTCGTTTCACGTGTCGAGAGATCAAGTGCTCGGTGCAACTACTCGTGAATGCGGTCTCATCTACTTCGTGTCCCGTGCCGAGAAATCAATTGCTCTGTGATACACGTGAGAGTAGCATAAAACCAAGTAAATGGGGTGGCGGCAGACGATTTCCATTTGTTTTCTTACGATTATTTTGAACAGATTCTCGAATAGGCTTGACGTTTTTTGACGTCTAAAAAGAATCCAATCCCATGTAGTTCAAGGCTTGAATAAAGGTATAATCCACGACAATAGGGAGTTTCGAGCCACCAAAGGGTCAACGGAACATCCCCCCTTGGTGTTTGCAGCTGAGATCGCGCTGTGGTCCACTGCAGCGAAGAAAGCGGAGTTAGGGTACCGGGAGGTCCTCGAAGCAGCTGAACGGTTCATGGTGAGGTGACACCGGAATGACGCTATACGCTGAGTAGGCAGCGCCGCGCATCCGCTGTGGGTGGTGCCCAACGGAATGGGGGGAGGGGGGGCAATAGGAAGAGTGGCGGAAAACCCGACCAAGGGACGTCGAGGAGGGGGGGGGGCAGGAGTAGTAGGGAAACGGTGGTGGACGAAAGTAAGAAGAAGATGGCAGACAGGGTAGCAAGGCACCAGGCCGACTAGGAAATATAACAGGACTATGCTACTCGTGCCGCCAACTGGTGCAGTTTGTTCGAACTTGGTCTTCCTTTGTTTTTTTTCTTTCTATTTTTCTTGCGCTTGATCCTCTGTTGTTTTCATTTTGTTTCTTTCTCGTCCTTTCTTCGAAAAAAAAGGCGTCATGAAAGGAGTCGTGCGGCGTGCGTGGATGGCGAGCTTGCTTTGCTTGTTTCGCATTGTCTGACCCCGAAGGACTGGGCACAGTTGACGAACGCAGGACGGAGACGGCAGAAAGGGTAGCAAGGTACCAGGTGGACTAGCAGGGAGAACTTGGCTATGTGACTCGTACCACAAACTGCTGCGACTACCTGGAGGGTTCTTTGTGCTTTGGTTTGCTTGATAGTTCCCCTTGCTTCTCTGCCTTACTCTGTGTTCAAGTAGTGGTGTATTTTCTTCTTTTCTTTTTCCTTTTCTTCAGCTCGTTCTGTTCAAGTGTCTACCACATCCCCTGCGGGGGGGCACCACAGTTTTTGCGTTTGTTATTTTGTTATTTTTTCTTCTTTCTTTAAATTTGTGTTCTCCGATAGTTTTCTTTGTTTTCTTTGCGTTTTTTTTTCGAGTTTTTCGTGCTACTCGCTCGAAAGTTCGAATACAATATAGGCCGGCCAAAAAGAGAGTGCCCAATGTTTACAATAAGCTGACTATTTGGCCGGGGTTGAGAAAAACGGCGCAGTGGTGAACTCCACACTAAATCCTATTTAAAAGCCTATGCTCAAGGTTGTCTGAAGATGGCGCCCCAATACGAATCCCAGGCGTGCCGAGATTAGGCGTTTTTTGTTGGCGGGCCGATACTGCTGCACACGAAAACACCTCGTGAGTCATTTGCCGCTGCTTACGACTACCGCCTGGCGTACCCGACGCCCTGACGGACCTCATCATGAACATCCTTCGGTTTGATAGGCTGTAGTTTCCTGCGAAGAGCTGTAACTGTGTGCAAGTGAAGTGTAAATGATAATTTGGGGGTTGATTTTGTCTCATTTCGTGCACCTCAAATTTCGACCCTTTTCGACCACTGGAGCACCTCTTAGTCGAGGCTTCTGTTGAGAACCTGTGGGGGATCAATCTCGAGAGAAACGCGAGATGCTGTGTTAAACCACTCACTAGTCATCGTCGCGCTCCAGTTATAGCGAACCAGCCGAAGTTCTTGACACAGCGTGTTAAGAAAGTAATGTTTTTTTTCTGTTCCCGCAAAACATGTAGAGATTAAAGTGACCGGAAACCTGGGAACCAGGGGACGCCCTGGTGCTAGCATCCCCTCAAGGGTCGCTATTGGTGATATGATTTATGTTCGAATTTGGTAATATTTATGTCTGTTTGATTTTTCATTGGTACCTGACTGCTCGAAACGCGAACGACAAAGCAGGCGTTTTGAAATAAGTAGCAAGATAATTTTGTAAAAATAATTCAATAAAAACTATTTTGGGACTTATTTTGCCCTTCGTGTTGTTCAATTCGGGGGGTTTATCCAAGTAGACCTGATATGTTCCTGAAACGCAAGCAAATCGTAAGCCACGAATCTTTGCGACGTGTCGTCGACTGCTTCAAAGGCGAAATCTACCATTCCCGAGGGACAGGACAACCGGAGCAGCCGAAGCGCCGGGTCCAATGGCCTCTATCACAAAGGGGTCCATCCGCCGAGCCTAAAACAATACAAGGCCGTCGCAAACCCAGGATTTCATCCCTTATTTCCTCGCGAACCTCACAAGCATCGACAATATCACGACTTCGAAAAAATCTCCAATCGATGTATTCCCGTCG
Organism: Macrocystis pyrifera; assembly: GCA_031763025.1. Taxonomy (NCBI): domain Eukaryota; class Phaeophyceae; order Laminariales; family Laminariaceae; genus Macrocystis; species Macrocystis pyrifera. Next base: position 7,838,727 of record JASSKH010000018.1, on the reverse strand, counting down.
CTGCTGCGTTCGTGAGGCTGCGCGGCGACGACAGCAACCCAACCTCCCCAAAGCGATAGACTCTTCGGAGGTGCTGACAGAAACTCTCGGTTGCTGATCGCGGAGCCCAGGAGAGGACACGGGCCGTCGCTCGCCTCGTTGGTTTGCCCTTTCGTGTTCGTTGACCATTGTTCGCTATTCCAGAAAAAAAACCCATTCGTCGAAAGGACCATAGGACCCAACGTATCACGAATTTCTCTTCAAACCACATCTTTTTTTTATTTTTGCATTATTACGTTAGAAAACGTTTCTCTTTCATACATAGTTGGCATGGATTCCGCTAAAGGTATAGGTATGTTTTTCACACAGAAGATGCATTTGTTTCGATCATGAACCTGGATTAATTTTCGGTAAGTGCTACCCTTATCCACACTTAATGTGGCACATATAAAACACATCCGATATAGACTGACAACTTCTTAAAAAAAACAAATGTACGTTAACCCCGACGGAGGGCGGAAGGGTTCTTCGTTTCACTCGCCCACATCCTACCCAGTGGCAGATCCCTGCACGTCGACACTCACGAGTAGAGCTCCGTAGTACATGGTATTTGTCTGTTGTATTCTGTCTCGCGAACGTGGGTTATTTCATCTAAGTATTGGATTCGACGAGGCCTCCTGCGCCTGGCAGGGGGTCTCGTCTGGTATTTCCCCCTGCGATGAGTACATTAACGTATCACGTACTCTGCGCCGGGTTAGTACCTGTAAATGAACTGGGTATACAAGCATACGGATACTAATCCTACTGCCGGGTGGGTGGGATGGTCTCAATAAATGGTGCGACCAACCCTACTTCCGGGGGTTCGGGAGCGAAAAGAAGAAGTATTTTCGTTTCGATACAAATTCCGACACATTTCGATATCATCGATGGTTCCATTATTAGTGACGAGATTGAGCCCATCGATTGGGTCTCAATTTTACTCTTGTATTTTGTCTCTCTGCACCAACATTGTCTACTTTGCTTACTGCATTACAGTATCCCTGTGGCGTAATTTCGTGACCACATAACTTGTATCTCTCTAGGATTGAAGAATCGGCACGGACACTGGTTGTTCTGGATGTCGACCGGTAGAAATATCGGTCTAAATCTACTGGGAAGAATACATATTACTGTATAATATCATGCGTGGAAGGGGTCCCCGTCATTCGTTGTGAGTCCAAACCAACAGCAGCAGTCAGTGTGCTTGCAACTCGTAGTCGTCTCACAGTTCTGCAGAAAACAAAACGAAGTCCAGAGCGCACGATAGTTTTTTGGCGTCGTGCCGGCCGACATAATGGGGGCGAAAATTGGAAGTTGGGGTCCGGCACCGGGGTGGGGGCGGCTGCTACTGCAATCTCGATCGCCCCACCGTGGGAAAACCCCAAAATCGTCACCAAGAAAGCCAGACAGTACCCATGAATAACTGGTCGAAACAATAAAGGCAACGACTGGTCGAAACAATATAGCAAACGGCTGACAACTCCGTCGACCCTGTATCGAAATGATTTGTGTACGTAGAGCAGACCAAACGAGAGCCGAGTCGTAGACGCTACTTGTGTGTATGTAGAGTTGGGACAGCAGCATGGACCTACTACGAAATGACCACTACAATCGCTAAGCGGCGAGAATCTAGCTCTGGTTGGATCGCTCACACATGGTGCCTGACGAGCTGCTTGCGATGTTTGGTGTTGTTGAAAATCGTTAGTTGCCTTGCCCTAATGTTTTCTGCCCGAAGAAGGGGGAGTCATTCGATACCCAGGCAACATGCATTAACGCTTGCTGCGTATATTAAGGGGACACCTAACTGCTTGACCATGAATTTGAATGATACGTATATATCTAGAACAATCAAAGTGCAAAAGGGAAGAGGGGTTACCAGTTTCGTTTTATATCCGATCCCACTTTTACTTTGCAGCTCCAGGACTAACGGTTATTGATGTTGGTCGACACGAAGACCATTTACCAAGTAACCGCATCAGACGCCCGCGGGTGCCATGACATATATTGACGTGCTCTTAGAGGTATGTATGTTATGTTATTTCTACTGTCGACGAAATCAACAGAGAAGACGGCAGACAGGGCAATATACAATAAATAGAGAAAAAAAAAGCACGTACACCTGTTCCGTTGGGAGTCATAATCAAGTACAGACTAGAATAGAGTCAAAGGGCAAACCGTACCCCACGTGTGCCTTTTTTCATCATTTTGAATGGTCAAGTATGACATACATACAAGGTACATACCCGTACTCTGAGGGACAATACCACAATATGACCCACAAGTACACTTGTTGGCGGCTAGTGTTACACCTCGGCATATCCACTACGCTTTGAAGGGATCAGACCTGGATGGGATCAGGTCTGGATTGGGTCAGGGTACCAATCGCGAGCAGGGGGGCTTACAAGAGGAGTTCTGGTGGCAGGTGCGCGCGGTTTACTTGGTTTCGGGGCATAGATGCTGTGTCATACCTGGTACCCCAGCAGATAATTCATGCATCATAAGCTGTTTTACTTGTACGAAGGTGTAGACACCCGTGCCCAGGTGCGCATTAGAATGCATGGTTGAACAAAGTGAAACGACATAAGTGACAGTTGAAAGCGCTTCGATTAATAACAAAGAAAGAAGAGCCGCCGCTTCATGTTATGATACTGCATGCCTGGTCTATTTCTGCGCCTATTATGCCTTTCTTTCTTCATTCGTTCTTGTTGACGTACCTTGTCTGGCTTCGTTGCCTCGCCGTTCAGAAATGTGTGGGAGTGGGTTTTGAGGAGCCGCATCTTCGTCTCATGATCTTGTAGTTCGTGGAATCGGGGTTTCCAGCAAACATCCGTAGTTCTGCATATCCGGCTCATCAAAGTGGGCTAGTGGAAAGATACCGCTTCGAAAGAGGCTGAAAGCCCGGTGATAACTGTGGGCTCACATGTTGGGATCGTATTTGTAGTACTTGGGAAGCGTATCTTTAGATGGAAAACCAGGGGTTTTCCCAGAGAGGCACGAGCTTGGCTCCCAGTCTCTGCCTGCACGAAAGGAATATAGCTGCTGTTTTTCTTCTATCTCTAAGCAAGCAACGCATGTGAGTACCGACGAGTACCGACTTAATAGGCAAACCTTTCCAGGGATTCAAAGCGTCCCGACTTTGATCACAACCTTCAGCAGCACCAGTGAATCACAAACAAAAGCACTGGTAAGACCGCAGTACCATTCATTACATTTTGGGAGGTGCCAGCTTGAACGCCTAGAACAATAGGCGAATGCACTTTGAATCACGTGTTGTTGTCAATATTTCGGCCCAAACGTCGTAAAACTGGGGTGCCAAAACAAGTTTGTGCTTCTCTCATATTAATAATAATATCTGAAGGTCGTACTGGGATATTATGCTCACCCTTATAGCTTTCTCTTCATAGAGAATGAAAAAAAAACGGTCGTTTCCACCCCCCCCCGTGCCTTCAGGAAGGCTCACATCGAGTATCGGTGGCATGCTCAATGCTCGTACGTGTTTTTTTGGACTTGCGTATATATTTCAAAATAATAAACCTATCTTTCGGGAGTGACGAGATTTAATCGATTTATGATTTATCGACAAAACACAACTCGGATTCCCAAAACTTCCGACTCTACCAACAGAACCCACGACAGACCCAGGAGCACAGTAGCCCCAAAATTTGGGTCGAAATACTTCAATTACGAAAGCGCCGATTCGATTAATTTTCGACCACCTCTTACAGGCAAGTGGTTAAGCGAAACAGGTACCCATAACCATCGGCTGGAAAGTCAGTCCTAGCTGTGCCCTTACTATGCCTCGCACACAGGTGGGAAAGCCAGCGGTAATATTACAGCCATATCCACGCCTGTGGTTTTATTTTGTTCTTCACATCAAGCCATTTTCTACCCGTCTGCATCCAGGACACCCAGTGTCGGTGCTGATTGTTCAATCCTAGAGATATGTACGCTCTCTTTGGTGTGTGTGTGTTGTTTTCAATTCAAATCGTCCTCTCTACCCAGTTTTATCATTTCATCCATTGCCCGTTCAAGGCTTATTTATCCTAAGATACTAAATAATTCGTCTGTGATACACATACTCTGTGATACAGAGAAAGACCAAAAACACAAAGTGATGGCAAATTCATGGGTAAAGCAAGTAAAATGCCGGCGTACTGGGTACGGGAACACAACAACACAAGCAAACCCAGAAAATAACGACAAGAAGACGATAAAACAAATATCTAAACGAAACAACGTACAAATACCTGACGCAAGGAGATCAAACGGCGGTCAGACGGAGATGGTACGTACTCATCAAGAAGGATATATAGCTGCTGCAAGGACCAAGCAACACATGGGAGAGGAGCATCATATAATAAATACGGAGCTGCGAAGGGGAGTCGAAGAAATGTGGTCACCAAACTACGTCACAGAGATGCTGCAGGAGATCGTGATGCAGTATACTCGAATCGGCAATGCAATACCATCTCCTCGCACTGGCCACGAAAGGCACGACATAGATATTCCAGCACAGCACGCATGGTGCAAAGAGTGCAAAGAGAGTAAAATCGAAAGTATAGCGAAGACACACCAAAGTGCCGCGCGCCCCCTCGAGCAGGTGTACAACACAACACAATTATAAAAATGAAACATGAATAATAGACACCTACTGCTGTGTAAATATTTTTTTGAAGTGGACTAAAGCAAAAGGCCGCACGCCCATGGTCTTACCTGGAGCCGGCAATTAAAATTAATTGGCGCGAAGCGCCAAAAACGGGGGAGCAAAGCGACCAAAGATTGTTTTCGCCGATAGACGATTTGTTTTTTCGTATAGCGGTGGGTACAGGCTTCGTCTGTCTGTAACTAAAAAAGTTGTGTTTTTGTATTACTCATTGCGAGAGCTGTACCTGACCGATTTCCACACACTCGACATTAACAGAAGCGGACAATCGTAGGCTATGGCGTGGAACTTGTTTCGCTGGAAAAAATGTCTTGAGTTGGTCACTGTCGGAGTGCTGCTATGGTCTTGGTGATGTTTTGGGGCGGGGCTATTTCGTTTTTTGTTTGTAGTTTGACTTCGTTTTCTGTGAACGCACACGACCTACGGCATGTATCAGACAAACTCGCTTTCTCTATCTATCTACTGGTGGTACTGGCCGACTAGACGAGTACTACTGCTTTTGGGTCTGTTTACACTTGTCCACAACACAAATGCTGGGTACGTTTACCTTGATATTCTCCATCTATTAGATACACTTCTTTCTTCTCGCCTTTCCTCTGGATGTTTTCAATAGATAAGACGATGTTTTTCTGGAGCGACCGGTTCAGTTTGCCTATGATAATTCCACGAGCACTTACTTACCGTGAGTAAGCAGCTAGCCTGGCCGGGTGAAGTCAAAAATTATTAAGAACGTGCAGGTGGAAGAACGTGCCCATGGGAAATCATCACCGGGTTTACAGGTGTGCGCATCGTATCTTCTCTTGCACCTAAATCAAGTAGGTTTTCAAACAAAACGTGTTTCCATTACGCTCGTGAGTCCTCGTTGGGGGCAACACGCGAAAACAGTCTTCGTCGCTCACTGCTCCTACAGCCCCCCGAAACATATAACAAGTTCTTCGCATATATCTCAAACGCATTCCGCTCTCAGAAGCTGTGCACCGCATGCAAGTGTCGGATGTAGTTTGCAAGGACAGCATCTACATTTCTTGCGGAATAATCAAGACGCGTGAACCATACATACGTTGATGAACAGTATGCCCAACACAAGAATACAACCATCCTCGTAACATCAACGAAGTAAAAACTTCGCCTACAAGCGGTGGCAGAATCTATCCCTGAAGCATATCGAGACAAAAAACCAGTGCACATGCTGCACGCATCGTGCACCACTTGGTTTAATCTGAACAGTATTATTCGGGCCGCCCGCGCTCAACGTGCGCCATCATCGTGGGCTAGAATTGCAGCCCGCCTGACACATTTCGTCTCGGGCGTATAAATTCGCACTCCCCACTGAATTTCCAGTTTTCGTTTGTCTCCTTCGGATGCTTAAAAGTCCGGGAAAGCTCGTCGGGTGCACAGCACTTGATACACCTTCCACCTTCGTGCTGCTGCCAAAAGTGATTATGATGGTCTTTCTATGCTCCTACTGCCATCTCACACCCCCCGGCAAACCCCCGAAAACCTGGATGGCATTGACGACAGCACAGCTACCCTCTGCACCCCCCTGGTCTCGGGCAGTTTGATGTTCTGCATACTATCTGCTCATCCTGAAGGTCATCAGCGATTCAAGCAAAGCCTTTGCCACGAGTGGTACTTGCGGGGCCTCCACTACCGACAAAAGCGCGGCAGTTGGTCTTGATGGGTGCACCTTTTGCGCAAACAGCCCTTGGCGGTTCCCTGGTGTTAATGTGACCGTGATGCCTGCGTTACCAACCGTGAGACGTCAAACGTGGGAAGGACGTGTCATTTAGCCCAAATGCGGCAAGAAAATTACGGGAATTGTATAGGCCCTCACGCGAGCATCCGAAACTTTAAAACACGAGAACGGGCTGGGTTTCACTTGCTGTGTGAACAGTACGCCTCGAGGTGGCCGGCCCTGTTGCTCAAACTGGGGACAACGACGTTCTTTACCGCTTCCATATCCGCGACGACATCGTTCTCCTTTAGTTTCGCACCAGTGCAGCTACCCTCCGGCACGTGTGAACATAGCGACACCCGTCCCGTTCCAGTGTTATGTCTACATCGTCTTGGCGCCCGCCCTACTGGCGGAGGGGCTGATTCACTACCGCGAAGGTTTATGGCAAAGGGTCGCCTTCGCGAAGTCTTTTGCGCAGAATTTTGAAAAATAGTTATTCGCCAATCCTAAAACATGCAAACTACTGCCGGCGCCGTGGCAAAGTAGGATACTGAATCGCATGGAAACCTCTAGGCGCATGCACACTCCGGCCGACGGCGGTGGCAGGGGAAACAAGAGCCACGGTACTTATAACACGGCACTCAGTACCACAAAAACTACAATCATATCGCCGGTACTGCTGATTCTTAAACGGCACGACCGGCCGTACCCTACCTCCTGCTTTTGCGCTGCACGAAAAGGCACAACGGTAGGCTTATGGTTCACAGAGATGGTGTGCAGCGTCAGTCACCACGAACAAGTAAGTAGAGGTTGGGGTAAAATCAAACGGCTAATTTACCCTCAAAGCTTGGTACAAGTGCGCAAAAACGGCGACGAAAATATGTACCGGTGACTACTACTTAGTCCCAGTGCGGCTCACCTGAATCGAGATTTCCTCCCTACCCTCTCCATGGAAAACCCTGGCGTTCGCGTTAACACCAATGGGCCCTTGCTCTCTGTCGCCGTTCGGGATTCACCCATCGTGCACGCCTGCCCCCCCCCCCTCGCCCCATCTCCACACCTGCGACGACTAGTGTGGGTTCAGCGCTGAGAGCTACGGCACCGTGGAGTGTTTCACCCAGGAAGTGAATCCGGCGGCGAGGCGAGTTCCCTCTGCCCCATCTCCGTCGCTCGTAGCTCACTCGCCGCGCCGGGCAGGTGTAGTGTCCTTTCCTGTCCGGCAAGACGAGCACCTTTGCAGTTGGCGTTTTCACCACGGCGTGCGGTTCCGGACTTGGGTCTTGCCATGGGGTTGAGCGTACAACCCTCGGGGTTGAGCGTACAACCCTCACCACCCTCACCCGGCGGGCCTGTCCTTGCGCCGACTCTCATGCACGACTATTGCTTACTACTGGTTAGTTTGTAGTCTTCCGTCAACGGATTGACTCCCTCAGCAAGCAACGCCTGTGTTGTTCCTCCTGCTCTCTTCCCGCCGTTGCCACCGCTGCAAGGGCATCGCTTTCGGCTGCGTGCAAGACAATCGAACGACAAACACAACATGTACGTCGCAAGTGTGCGACACCACTTTAGCATATCTTATTTTCTTATTTCGGGTCAGGCTCTAATTCTTTTTCATGTGAGACGGGGTGTGTCCTACTCAACTTCCAGTGTAAATAGTGCCACATCCTTATCTTTGTCAAAAACTCGAGCCTGAAGCTATAAACTTCTGTCGCGTACTGTAGTTGTTTTCTCTGGTGTCAGCATACCGCCTGGTGTCGCACTCTTTCTAGAGTGAAAGAGAGGCGCGACTGCCAAGAGAAAAACGAACAAAAGTTGTTACATCGTCTGTACCAGCAGTACTGCCAGTACCACCACCCCTACCCATAGCTCTCAACATGATTTCAAAGGCCACTCGTCGTTCGACTAATCGTACCAAAACGCACAGCGCGAAAATGGTACCGATCACTGCTCCTGTCAGTGCTGCTGCTGTAGGTACACATGCAACCAGTGTGGTGCCCAATAACTACGATATGTGTTGGATGGACTGCTGCGCAATACTCAACCGGTGCACAGCCGGGAGCGTTTAGCGATGAGGCCAAGAGGTGCCTCGCAGGCAGTTCTTCTCACGCCTATTAATGCTACTGCTGTAGTATGACAGGGCTGTAACTCTACATCCCACTCTGGACGGAAATATAAGGAATTTTTCGTATCCATATTAATGTGTACACGCTACCTATATTATCCGCTCAGAACGGTACCGGGTGACAAATTCGAGCTGTACATCAGTACCAGGCATGGCTACAACAACATGCAGCTGCTGCTGCTGCTGTGCGGGAAGGTGCGAGTACAAAGAAATAGGCGAAGCTTGTAGGGTGCAGGCAATAGGGGTCAATCCCGCCCAAGTAGTGGCGCACCAAGAGGTAGAGTCCGTACAGCAGTACCAGGTACCTACTGCTGCTGTACCTGGTACCTGGTAGGTCGGAGGAAACGTCTACAGCAGCAGTGCTCGACGTACATACTCTGCATTTATCGCCACTCTTGTACAACAAGACGGCACTACAGTAGCAGGCACCTGGTGTATAGACGTCTCCTCCGTTGTATCGGTCCTGGAGGCAAGCTGATGGCGCTCCATTGGAGCAGTCTCCCGCCCGACGACCAAGTTCTGCCTGCCTGCCTTACGTAGCAGGCTCTCATACTGCGACCGCCAAGGGCCATCTCTATCGTCATCTCAGCTGATTATCCTTCCTGGGAAGATCAAACAACTGGATCACCAGTAGCTTACCCAGCCCTGCTGTACCTTTGTGCTGCTGCAAGCCGGCAATTCGGTTCCTACATCCCTCTGGCCGCGCTACAGCACTACAGCTGAGACGGTCGTCCTCTCGAGTTGACCACTTTTGGAATAAATGCGGTGCAAACAGAGCGTGGACGACGGACGGGATGATGGGTTCCACCGCCACATACTCCCCGTAATGCTCTCCATTGGTCACATCCCTCCGGTACTATGGGGTGTACTATGGGAACACCCTCAACAGGCGTTTTTTTTTGTATTTCTGTTATTGGTCAAGAAAAACAAAATTGAACGATGATTGGTCTGTGCTATGGGGCTCCAGGTAAGACCATCGGCGTGCCGCCAAGCAAAAGGAAAGCACACGCCAACAAACACAACCAAAGCGACCCTCGAGCCATGGACATGTTCTACCTGCTACTATTAATACAGAGGTAGTCAGCCTCAAATATTAACAGTAGCTTGCTACCCCGCCTGCCGTTTCGTTTCTGTTTTTTTGGTCAACCGCGGGGTTTTCACGATCGCTCCATCCCCCCGACTTCCCCATGCAAAGGAATTATGCACTTACGGCTTTCAAACAGGTACGATCTCCCTTCCGCCAATCGCGTGGCTCATGGGGCGTGTATTGGTATTTTATTACTTATTGTCACTTATGGTTTTACTATTAATAGTACCAGGCAGTGAACACCTGTGAGATTATATAACCGCCGTGCAACTGCTGTGTAAGGGGCGTTCCTAACGAACCAAAAAAAAAATCACGATTCGTGATTTTTAGGCATGCCAAAAGATCACGATCCGTGACATTTCAGTTCTAACGAAAAAAGCCGAAAAACGTCGCGTTTCGTGATATTTTCAAATAGCTAAAGTTCTGATATTTCAAACCCAACGTTTTTTGGGGGTGTGGAGCAAACTCTCGAGAGTGGGGCACGGCCAGGCCGGGCTGGGCCGTCCGCACCTGGCCCAGCCCGTGACATATTCGAATTGCGGGCCGAAGCCTGACCCAGCCTGCGAGATTCCAACGTCACCGGCCGTCGGCCAAGCTCGTTTCGCGGGATTCCATCTCGCAGGCCGTCGGCCCGGCCTGGCCTGTGACATCCCCAGGTCATTTTCGCGTTTGTCTTCCAGCAGTGGCTCCTCCTCCTGGAAATTTCGAGGCCACAACCTCCTCGTTAGCCCGCGCCCAGCGGTGTCTTTTAGGTAGCCACCCGTTGTCCACAAGCGGCGTACGAAGCAGAGTCTGCCATGCCCCTATGCCGGCCATCGAATACCGTTGGTGCACGTGGGTTGCGTAGTGCCTTGATCAGGCGTATTTTGAGACACGACAAATGTCACGAATCGTGATTTTGTTTTTTTTAGGGAAAAGCTAAACAAATTGGCGTCATGAATCGTGATTTTTTTTCGTGATTTTTTTTGTTCGTTAGGAGTGGCCCTAATGGGAATCCACGTCGTCGCGATTCGTGCCTCTTTGCAATACGTCTTTTTATCTATAGTGGGTGGGCATTTCTCGTGCGTTCCATGGCCCCTGATGGTTAAAACTGTAGTGAAGGATGGTATCAGGTTGTCCGTTTCAGCAGGACGAGAAATTACCGTTAATACGGTTTCAATGCATGGTTGTGCGGTAAATAATTGGTACGAGTGCGCGTATCGGAACATATTTGATGTCGCATATCAGCGATTTTGTGTACTGTGATGAAAGTGTCGGTACCTATAGGTATTATCTAGATTCGACAGGAGAGCACCTCAGTTTAGTGGTATCCTAATAACTTATGGCACGCAACTTCCCTCGGCAATGGTGATAACATGATGTTGGTATAAAATATGGGGCGAGAGGTCATCGCAGTGATGTGGTACGCGAATCGTACATTATTAGCAATGTGTGGGACGAGAGATCACCGCAGTGATGTTGTGACGTGAGAGTCTTGCATTTGTTATATGTAAGGCGGAAGATCCTTCACGTATGAGAATTACTCGCATTTCTATAATAGTGGGAAAGAAAATGGAGACGATACATCAAAGACGATGTATCGGTGGGCACAACAAATTTTATAGACTACTACGAGGGAGAGGTTGGGTACAATAGGGTCAAGCGTGGTTTTCTTGGTCCCCTTGTGTTTGTTTGGGCGTTGGGACGAACAAGGCAGGAGGCTAGAGAGGGGCCCACCCCTCTCACTCGGCTTCGACTTCCCATTTTTTACTTTTCTTCTCTTCTTTCTACCCGGGGCCATCATGCTCAGGGTGGTTTAATATATATATATATTCTTTTTGTTCCTCTGCACGTGCCCATCTACGACATCGTACGGATCTTTCGATTCCCATATCGTCCCGCACCGAGATTATCCCTTACAGCCTCAACAAGGTCGTAAGCGATAGGCGCAGCACTGCTGCTGTAGTGCTATACCTGTACAGACATACGCGGTACATAACCTCTGGTGCATTATTTTTGTGTTTGCCCTGATAACAACCGTTTCGTTTTTTCACCCTAACTCCTATATCTCGGCCGGGAGCCCATAAATGTGCTGCTCACCACTAGGACGGTAGCACACATCAGACTACACTATTAATAATATAAAATAAAAAAATATTTCAGGAGACTACCCGACAACGCAACCCTCTCTACTTTCTACCTTGGTTCTGCTCACTGGTTTTCACCACAAAGTCTGCAGGAACGTTTCAATATGCCAACGGCTCACCAGGCACTCGGTGCAGACGCTATTAAATAGACATGCTTTTTGACGGCAACTCTCAATAAAATGCCTGAAGGGCGGACACTCTTCTCGCAGGCGGGTCTGATCCCAACGTCGAAAATGAGCTGAGTTGATTGGTTGAGCAAGCAAGGCATGAAAGTGCTGAAAACATGGTCTACAGCGGTACGTGCAGTAGAAGTATTCGCAGCAGATACCAAGTACTAGGTACCAGTTACCATGTTCCAGGTACCAGCCACGAGGTACCAGGTATGGGTTCTCGATGGATTTATAACGGCGTGATTAACGAAGTAAACCCCTTTAAGGATCGATCTTAACGGGAATGTTGTTTTTCAGAAATTTCAGTGTTGCCCCGATTGTTGTTCGGGAGAAGCAGACAAACTCCGACCCCGAAAATGAGGTCTGCAACTTTTTAATGCTTTTCAGAAAATTTGGGTACAAGGCTGTAGAGAGTCGGGCAGCCCCACGTCTCGAACTGTGCCACCACTCGCGAGCGCACTGGGCGGACAAGGGTCGTTCCTAAGGTCATTCGCAGGCCATGGTCAATGGCAGAAGACGCAATAGACTTCTGGGCTCTCTTGGCCGTGTTCACAAGGTGACCGCACCGAGGTGGTCAACCGACTGAGCTCCATGAGGGCGATAGCTGAGACTTTGTCGCGTTGAGCGTTGTAGCATCACGAGTTGGTGATGGATTTCACTCTCCAAGGAACCGACACCTGCCTACGAGCCAGGTCGAAGACAGTAGTATCACCGCACGGATGGGATCTTCGAGTTCAGCTGCTGTAGTGGAGGTTCTGTGCCGGATGGACGATTATTTCGCGAGCCAACTGAGGCACACACTCGACAAGATTTAACCCTCCCTGAAAACGGGGTATGCTGAAATTTCAGGAAGAAACGAATATATAACACGTGTCGTTAAGATCGACCCTTAGTGGTACGGAAGTACGGTATTCTCTACACACGCAGCATAGGCAGTCCCTCGAGTGACAGGGAATCAATCCAATCAAGAGGAAACCCTCAACAAAAAGCGTGTGCTATGCAAACAGAGTTGGGACGTGTTGATTGATTGCGTGGCAGCGAATCGAGACATTGCAAGCTGTAACACGAGTGTATGTGATCGGGGGTGAGAACAGAACTGAGAACCAGGAAGGCAAAACGACTGCAAATGCCAAGCATTAGTGTTGGGTCTCGACGCTGACAAAGAGTTTCTGCGGAGTTTGATTTGTCGGTTCGAAAGCTGGTCGAAATCTCGATCGGTATTTCTCAAAATCAAAATCACATTTTTCGGTTGAGAAGATAAATATCAACCGAGATTATAACAGCCGTTTGAGGCTTGTTCTGGACGGCACATGCTGATAGCAGCGAAGGGTATCTAGTCTAAGACCGAGAGAAGGTCGTTCACCAGGGGTCTTGTAGGACGTCGAGGAGGATGGGAGGGGGGGTCAGATGAAAGGTATTTCATGCATCTGTTGATGAAAGAGAAACAAGACGAACACCTCACGACAGAGTTAGGTGTAAGCGCAGACACCCCTACACAACGGCCATACGGCCATGCATGATTTCGAAACCACCCCCTTCCCCCTGCGCTGCACAATTCTGTATTATTCAACTACGAGCGGTTGTTGCTGAGCACATACGCTGTGTCACGTAGTACCAGTTCAAGGGATTGTCTCATGGTATCACCTACGAGCAGTCCGACGGGTATGTAGGAGTATACAATTCAAGGAGACATGTGGTCTTCGATTACGAGCGGTCATTTCTGAGAGATGGAGAGTAGCCCCACATACTCACGTCGCCGTCTCCCATGCATTCGTCTATTAATACTTATTTGCGGCCCAATAGAGCAAATACATCTTAAACTATGTTCTTCACAGTGCGTGTTGCAGTGCCTAGTTCACAGCCTAGTGGTTGTTGACAGCATGTTCATCAGCGCTTTTCAGCGGAAGTTAGACAAACGCTATTTTCTAACATATGGTCAGGCATTTCCAAACAAACGGAGATGCGCACCTCTTGCCGCTGAGTTTTCAGGGCGTCTGCCTTGGCGGGCTCTGTCAAGGGGAGAAGGTGTTGTTTCCTGACATGTGTGCATCCAAGTAGCACGACGACCGATCGCAAAATACTGGCAGCTACGCCTACGCTTCCTTTAGTAGTACTCTATGCTACTGGGTATTGACAGCAGACGAAGTAGCCTGCCGTGCTGTAATCGGTACTAAAGTGTTTCTACACAATATATCACATGTCAAATATTTCACCAGGTGCTTCTCAGCAGCGGCAATGCACAAAGCTGCAAGCCTACATCAAAAACAGCACACAGAGAACGACCATGATCAGCGTCAGATACCTGCACCTACACCAAAACACACGTTGTTGGCGGGGGGGAGAAAACAAGGCAGCATCTACCCGCTCCTCATCGCCACAACCTTGGGCCGGGTCGAGCTTGTTTAACCCCTGCTCGGCCACGGGGCCGACGTGACAACGCGAGCTACGTCCGACGGGGAGCCTCTTCTTTGTTTTGCGTGGTTTGCCCGAGAGAATAGACGCCGGCACAGACCTCGACGAGAGACATAATGAACGTTTCCGTGTCTGGGACGTTCTCGCGCATGGTGGTGGCATTGAGGTGTGGGTACCTGGTCCAGTTTGAAAGTCGATCCAAGAGAGAGTTTCACGATTGAGGTCGTAAAGGCAGACGTGTAAGAGATGAAACCCGTGCTCTATTGCTTACCACAGTAATGATCTTGAGTCTATGTATCTCTGCCCTATGAACGTGTGCCGGCATTTGAGTGGGTGCACAACACGAAGAATGGGGTGGGTAACGTTCAACGATGGGTGAGCTCACGAGCTAGATGTTTTTCGTCCCATCGGTTACGAAGAGGAGGGCAAGAACCGATAGACATCGCGTCGTCGTGCTATCTTCCCGTCCCTTCGCGTGTATCGTTGCTGCTCGCAAAACACCGATGCAGATTCTGAAGGAGTTCATCCGGGCTGGAGGAGCGGGTTGACGTCACGGTTGATGACGGGTACGCACCCATCCACCACGCCCCGGAGACCGGAAACCTCCGGGCGTTGCACGAACTTGTGCGCGCATGGTCGAGGCATACTTGGCGTTGCAACAACTCAATGACACCGCTTGTCGTCGCATGCATGCGTGGTCATTTTGCATTTGTCGAGTATCGTTTCGACAACTGCGGGGTGAACCCGAGCGCCGCAAACCGCGTAAGACAGACATCCCTCACGATCGGCTTTAGGGTCGGGCATTTAAAGGTGGCGAAGGCGCTGCTGAGGTTCGATGTTCTAAAAGCTCGGCCCCAATGCCCACGGAGATTCGCTTTGTGGCATGGCTATGTTTGGTAACGTGAAGGTTATGCGGGAGTTAATCCAGGCCGAGGAAGGCATTCATGTCCATGGCGCTGAAACCCCAACGAAACTGACCGCGCTACAACACGGTTGCAGGCTACGGTTGCAGGCTACGGCCATCCGCTCACTTTATCCATGCTTCTCGAAGCGGGTACCGACAAACCAGTCACGAATCGCAGGGGGAAGACTGCATTCCACCTTGTCAACACCATGAGTAGCGAATTCGTGCAAAACGGAGAAGGGCCAGGACGGGTGATGTGATCGTGTATATGAGTTTGTAAAAAACGACACGTCTAATCTTTTCTGCAAAACCCCTTGCTCTAATGGCAATTCGTTTGGTTGGCAGAACGCTGACGCGCGCCAACTCGACAGCAGATTCCTGAGAGCTCCGCCGCCCCCGAAATAGGGCGACGAATTCTTTGGATGGGGTACCGGCGGCAATGTGCGACCGTGCCCCTCTTTCAATGCACGTTTAACAAGCAGCGACGACGTGGGAAACTCCATTGCCAAGATTACACGGTGAAACACGGCTGATAGTATACTGGGAACAGTACCGGCTTGGTTGCCCTCCAACGCACACCATGCTACGAACTTAGGCAACGCCTGAATCTTATCCGTAGTGCAGATTGGCGTGTCAAAATACACAGCCACCCTTATTAACCCCCGAAGGAAAAAAGCAAAAACGATTCGGGACCGGAAACCTGATGTACATATAGGCTCGGTGAGATGACGGCGCAACCGACTGGCGGATGAGCTGGCCACCAGCACTCCTGCGGATAGTGCGACACCCCCTTGCCCCAAGACCTGGGCTCCCAACGGACGCCGACTCCAGACATACAAGCGGTGCAACTTGCGCTGCTGCTTCTGTACGCGCTACGATCGGCCTCGCCCCAACTGAGAGGCGCGGCCCGTCCCGCTTCGTCAGCCTTATAAGCCGCTGGGCGAGTGAAGGCCCCCCCAGTCAACGCCCCGCTGTCGCTGCAGCTGTCGCTGCCGCTACCGGGAACACTGCCACTGCCGCAACCACTGCATCCGCTGCTGCTCCCGTTACTTGCACCACTACCCCCAGTCCCCACCTCCCCTTGCCATTGGCCCTCTTGGCCAGGGTTCAGCGCCGCTGGAAGGGACGCCGCTATTGCCCGACCACCCCACAGGTAGCCGCCTTGCGCTTATTGCCGCTGCCCGTCTTATGAGTAGGACCGACGTGGGAGAACACGTAGGTATCACCGATGCAGAACCTGCCGGTCTTCCCCCCCTACCGGCATTCGCCACCCCCGGCCCTGGCCGCCATGGTGCAGAAAAGGCGAGGTTGCTGGAGTTCGGCGTTGACAAAG
Organism: Macrocystis pyrifera; assembly: GCA_031763025.1. Classification (NCBI taxonomy): domain Eukaryota; class Phaeophyceae; order Laminariales; family Laminariaceae; genus Macrocystis; species Macrocystis pyrifera. Next base: position 7,822,217 of record JASSKH010000018.1, on the reverse strand, counting down.
CCGCGGAGGGCGACGCAGCCGGAAAGGCGGGGCCAGTGCGGTCGCGGAATGGTGGGAAAGGGCCTCAGCCGGCGGGAGGTAGGCCCAAGCGTGATCGCAGCAGTTGGAGACACCGCGCAGGTCGAGCGTGAAGGTCGCCAGGTCTTTGGTGTCCAGAGCCGCCAGCTTGGTCTTGTTTGTCGGGCGATCGGCGACCGCAAAGTGCTCCATTAATATATATATATATGATCGTTGAGGATCGTATCCCCCGCGCTCAAGGCTCGTCCGAGCGGCTCCAAGCGAGCGCGCGCCATATCGAGGTCCGCGCCATTTTGTGAGAGCCCGCGAGACGCGATCGTAATGATCACGTACCCCAAAAAATCCAGAGGTCTTGCCAGTGGACGGTTGATGTCTGCCCCCTGCGCGGTGTGAAGGCCAGAACGTCGAGGTCGTCCAACGCTCCAACATGCCACGGACGCCGGCCATAATGTGGACCGTGGCTCCCACACACCCCTGCACGGCCGCGTTGTGCAGTGACGCCAGGCGTCCGCCGCAGATGATCTGTGATAGGCGAGTCGGGCCCACGATGCCACTGCGCGAGTGGTCATAATCTGGTTGAGCTTTCTGCGTAAGGCGTCAACGGGTTGCTGGCGCTGCCGTCCTTGTAGAACGTCTGAGCCGACCTCAGGCACACCCGGTCAGTCGCGGGCCGCGTGACCGTGTGCAATCGATATCGCGCCGTTGGATCCTGCCCCGCCCGGGACGTAGCCGAGCCGGCTTGTCCGCGTGCCTGTCCGGAGAAGGCGCTGGCACCACCGGCGCCGCCCACATAGCCCCGGTAGCCCCCCCCCCCCCCCCCCCCCCCCCCCAACCCCCCCCCCCCCCCCCCCCACCCCCCCCCCCCCCCCCCCCCCCCCCCCCCCCCCCCCCCCCCCCCCCCCCCCCCCCCCCCCCCCCCCCCCCCCCCCCCCGGCTGACCAACTGTGAGCCCGTCCGCTTGGCCGAGTTGAGCGCGGGCGGTTTCGGTTTCGGTACCGGCCAAAGCGCCACCGTAGCCGATCCCTCCCGCTGGCCCCACGATGACCCCGGTACCGCCCTAAACACTACCGTAGCCTGCCCTCCCGGGACCACGGCAAGCGGACCTGCCTGTCCGAGAGGGACGACGCCGCCCGAAGTACGGCCGTGTTACAACGCCCGCCCCGGACCTACGGCGAGCCTGCCCTGCTCGGGGTTGGGGGACCCACACAAACCCGCGCGGACGCCCGTAGCCCCATCGACGGGTTAGCCAGCGTGTTGAGAGTGAGCGGGAGGACCCCAACGACGGGGTTCTCGAACGGCTGTCCGGCCGGCGGTCCGAGCAGAGCGGTGCTGGGGGAGTGGTCCAAAGGGGAGGCCCGAGCAGCCGAGCTGCCGGGATGCGTTCCTAACCTGCTGGCACCGCCCCCCCGCCGAGGGCGGGACGGCGGGAGGCTTCGATGATGTCGTTCATCGATGTCTGGGGCGCCGCATGGAGCTAGGCGACTTCGTTGGCCATCCTCTGCTTGAAGGTTACAAAGTCGCCCAGCGACGCAAGAGCCTCCTCGTCGCCGTCGCTACCCGTCCTTGGCCCAAGTCCCCCCTCCGCCGTCGTTCTCGCCGGGCCTCTGCGAAACTTGGGCTCGGTGAGACAGCGCGGACGCGAAACAGAACACAGTGACGGCAACAACGGATGCGACGACACGGCGTGGAAGCGGAACCGGGCAACGCGACGAGAAATATATTAAATACAGGCGACGGTGAGCACTATCTATGCACCGGCCTGGATACGGATGAGGCTTTGATGTCCGCGTGCTGGTGTGCGCCGGCACACCATTGGTACGCGCCGGCGTTGTCTATAGCCGCGGTTGTTGACATACACCCACATCTTCCTATCCTCAGCATCCGCTATCTGGTGATCCGCACCGCGCATCTGGTGCATCGGCCGAGAGCTTTCCTTGGGGTGACACGCGCTGTCTTCGGTACGAATGTGTCGCTCACGGGACAGGGGTGACGCATGCGCCGGCATGCATTCCGCTCAATCTCGACTGAAAGCTGGTGCGCCGGTAACGAGATGTAAACCGGCGCATACCCCGCCACTGTCGATCGCCTTAGAGTGCGCCGGCACGGCATCGTTGTTGTGCGTCGCGACGCGTATGTTGATTATCGTTGGTGAGGGGCAAGGCCAAGAGTCGACGCATCAGAGCAAGCCCCAAGCCTTGCACCGGCACATAGTCCCTCACCATGGACCGCCTTCTAGTGCGCTGGCAGAGCGGTGTTGTTACATACGTCGTTCGTTGTGCACCTCGACGACTAAAATGTGCATCGATAGTGAGGGACGGGTCAAGGGTCCGACGCGTTGGCGCCGGTCACGAAGACTGCGCCGGCACATAATCCGTCCCCATCCATCGCCTTACAGTGCACCGGCAATGCGTCGTTCGAAACCACAGCAGTAATTGTGTCCTCTAACGTGTATGATAAGTATTGTCAGTCGGAGACGGGCCGCGGGCCGACGCGTTGGCGCCGGCCACGAGACCTGTACCGGCATATCTTATCTTCCCTCACCATCGGCCGCCTTTAAGTGCATCGGCACATTGTTGTTGGTACGTACGGCAGCACATTGTGTCTCATGACGTGTATGATATATCTATCGCTGAATATGTATCGCGACGTGTTTGATAAGTGTCTTCAGTGAGGGGCATGGCTAATGGTCGACTCATCGGCGCCGGCCCGAAGCCGTGCACCGGCATATAGTCCCTCACCATCGACCGCCTTTTCGTGCACCGGCGCAGCGTCGTTGGAACACGAAGTAGTACATTATGTCTCGCAACGTGTATAACAAACATCGTTTGTGTGGGGCATGGCCAAGGGTCGACGCATCGGTGCCGGCCCGAAGCCGTGCACCGGCATATAGTCCCTCACCATCGACCGCTTTCTAGAGCGCCGGCACAGCGGTGTTGTTAAATACATCCTTCGTTGTGTACCGCAACGTTGAATATACGTATCATAAGTGAGGGACGGGCCTAGGGCCGACGCGATGGTGCCGGCCACGAGGACTGCGCTGACATTTGGTCACTCACCATCGACCGCCGTGTAGTTTTTCGCCACAGCGTCGTTGGAACACGCAGTAGTACATTTTGTGTCGCAACGTGTATGATATGTACGGTTAGTGAGATATGGGCCGCAGGCCGACGAGTTGGCGCCAGTCGCGAGACCTGCACCGGCATATCTTCCCTCACCATCGACCGCCTTTGCGTGCACCGGCACAGCGTTGTTGGTGCGTACGGCACTACATTGTGTCTCACGACGTGTATGATACATATCGCTATATATGTATCGCGACGTGTATGATAAGTGTCGTTAGTAAGGGGCAGGGCCAAGGGTCGACGCATCGGCGCCGACCCGACGCCGGGCACCGGCACATAGTCTCTTTGCCATCGATCGCCTTCTAGTGCGCCGGCACAGCGGTATTGTTACCTACATCGTCCATTGTGTACCGCGACGTTTATCGTATGCATGCATCGTTAGTGAGGGACAGGCCAAGGGCCAACGCGTTGGCTCCAGCCACGAGGCCTGCGCCGCACATAGTCCCTGACCAACGATCGCCTTATCGTGCACAAGCACTGCATCGTTGAAGCACACCGCAGTACGTTGTGTCTCTCGTTAGCGGGTGGATGGCCAGACGTCGACGCATCGGCGCCTGGCCCAAGCCATGCACCGGCACATACAGTAGTCCCTCACAATCGAACGCCTTCTAGTGCGCCGGCATAGCGGTCTTCTCGTTCGTTGTGTACCGCGATATTTATTTTATTTTTTGTTAGTGAGGGACTGGCAAGGGGCCGACGCGTTGGTGCCGGCCACGAGGCCTGTGCCGGCACATAGTCCCTCACCGTCGACCGCCCTTAAGTGCATCGGCCCATCGTCGTTGGAACATCAGGAGTACATTAGGTTTCGCAACTCGCTACATCCACATAATCAACGTTCGTGAGATACGGGCCACAGACCGACGCGTTGGCGCCGGCCACGAGACCTGCACAGGCATATATTCCCTCATCATCGACCGCCTTTAGTGCACCGGCACAGCGTTGTTGGTACGTACAGCAGTACACTGTGTCTCACGACGTGTATGGTACACTGCATATCGCTACCAGGTATCTATTTATCGCGACGCGTATGATTGGTATCGTTAGTGAGGGGCAGGGCTGAGGGTCGACACATCCGCGCCGGCCCTAAGCCGTGCACCGGCACATAGTCCCCTCGCCATCGGCGATTCTGAAGCACCGACGCAGCGGTGTTGTTACATGCATCGTTCGTTGCGTACCGCGATGTTTACTACATTTATCGTCAGTGCGGGACGAGCATAAATGCCTGCGCCGGCATATAGTCCCTCATCGTCGACCGCCTTTTAGTGCACCGGCAGAGCGTCGTAGGAGCATACAGCAATGCAGTGTGTCCGGCAACGTGTATGACAAGTATCGTTAGTGAGGGACGGTTCGCAGGCCGACGCGTTGGCGCCGGCCACGAGACCTGCACCGGCATATATTCCCTCACCTTCGATCGCCTTTTATTAATAGTCATACTTCTTGCTACAAACAATTAGGTACTACTACTACGGGGGTCCATAGTTAACAGGAGCTGTGGTATACATAAAAACCTATATATTCACCTATTTTTACTAACAAGTAATTGGTCGTATTTACTATGATCCCCCGTATTAGTGCACCCATCCAGCTGTGTTGGCACGTACAGCCGTACATTGTGTCTTACGACGTGTATGACATATATCGCTATTCATAGTAAGGGATGGGCCGAGGGCCGCCGCCTTGGCGCCGGCCACGAGACCTGCACCGGCCCAACGTCCCTCACCATCGACCGCCTTTTGGTGTACCGGCACAGGATTGTTGGTACATGGTATAGCTGTACGGTGTGGCCCACGACGTGTACGTATGATCTATATCGATAGTGACGGACAAGGCCAAAGGTCGACGGCGCTGGCAAAGCAGCGTTATTCTTATGTATCAGAAAAGTAAAAACGCCAGACGTGAGATCGCGGATACCAGGTATACGTCAAACAAATGCCGGTACGTGCGAGTATGTTTCCCCATTCCTGAGTGCGGCATGTCTGCCAGGAGAAAAAGAAACCTGGTAAGGGCTCGTGTGCTCGTACAGGACATGCGCCCTCCGTTCAAGTGTGAATAGTATTCCCTATTAATGCCAAATACTCCAGATTCTGTGTACGGGTATGTATCTCCATTCCCGGGCACGGCCATTCATCTGGTACAGCCTGTGTGCTCTCCGCCACGGTGCAGAGGTGGTACGCTGGTCTCGATCAAACATCTCTACTGATGTACGAGTCCTGTCTATGCTGTTGCGACTATCATCAGTTGCTCCCTCCTGTGAACGGACGATTCGCGAAGTCGAGGGTCTTAGGAAGGACACCCAAAGTTTATACGAGTATTTACCCGTATTACCCTTCATGCGTGTGCAAGAAACTCTCACCCATCCACCGGAGCGAACCGGCCAAGCAACAAAAACCTCGTGGGAAAAATCACGGCTGACGGCCCCAAGCGATCGAGGTAACGATGCTTGCAGGCGCATGAGGCAGGCTTGTGAGCCCTTGTGCATCAGAGTCGACAGCCCCACGCCCAATTACGCTCGAGTTCAAGATCTAAAACCTTGAACATTCCCGGACCCTCGCTTCTTTCGCACGCTTCTCGCACACTTACCGGGAAAGCGTGCCTCGCCCCTGCTCATCCTTCTCCCTTTCGATGCTGCAGCTCGCCAACCGCCGATGTTGCTGCTGCCTGCTGCTGACGTGAAGAGGAACCGCAACAGAGAAAAAAACACAGAAACCACAACAGTAGGCCTAGCCTCTAGGCCTGTCGATCGGCAGCGAGCAGTCCCGTGCTTGCTGTACTCGTGCACCTATGACGAGAAGCTAGGAGGGGGCACGGGGCGAGTATGGTCGTTTTGTTCTCTTCTCTCTGCCTCTGAACAAATTTACCCATTTAGTTTCCGTCGGTAGAGCCCATGACTATAAACAAATAACTCCGCTGGTTGTGAACCAAACAGGCCTCTCACTTGAACTTCGAGACACTTCACATTTGCGTCAAACATTCGATAACCGAGGAAAAACGGATCTTGGTTAAAAATCCCTCACAAAGTTGCCGAAACGCCTACGTGCAGGTACTTGACGACACATGCCTGAGCGTGCCAACGTCCCCTTAAAATGAACGTTGTTACAGCAAAAAAGTGCATACAATGTAGACTATTGGGACGTGGACGGATTCATTTGAGAAAATTGGTTCAGTAGTGTGAAAATTGCGTCGGACGGACCATGTCGAGCTCCGTCAAGAATCACTGAGATACTGAGTATGTATGGTTTACGTCTGGCAGCCTTTCAAAAGTCCTTGCGCCGTTTGTATTAATATTTATTTTACACTACAATTTTTTGTTTTCAGTTTTATTGTCTTTTTGTTCCTTTTTTTTGTCTTGCTTGTGTTTTTGTGTTCTCGTACCCGGTACGCCGGCATTTCACTTGCTTGACACTTGAATTTGCGATGTTGTTTATTTTTGGTCTTCCTCTGCCTCACAGTCTGTGACCACGGAAGCAGTATCTCTCTAGGATAAGGAATCAGGACTGACACTGGGTGTACTGATGAAGCTGGGTAGAAAGGACGATTTAGTGTGAATACAACAACAACAACTGAAAAACCAATGTTTCCCCCTGATAGGAAGGGCGGGGGCGGTCCGACTATACTATAGTAATTGCCGTCGGATGATGTATTTACTGCTCAACTCGTTCCACAGCGACAGGCCCAGCCGTCATTTGAGTACAGGTGGTGATCAACGAAGAAAAAAAAAAACAATCCGTGACAAAAATGCGACTTTCGATCGGCGATCTATGGTGGGGTAGTCAGATGTCGTATAGACATACCCAAGCCAAAGTAAGCTGCACCTGGCTGCTGAAGGAATTTTGATTGTTTTTACCCGGGCTGACTACACGTGTGCATATGGGACCGGCGTCCCCGGTGGCTTGGTAGGTGGTCCGCGTGCCTATCAAGATCAATTTCGTGGGTTCAAGTCTCACCGAGTGCATGCTCGTAGCGGCTTTTTCTTGCATAAAAGGGATTGATTAGCGGAAAGCGCGAGAGCGTGAGTTAGCTACATTCGATGAAAATCGACGAGCAGTGGGAATGCTGAACCCTATGCGCGATAAAAAATAAAGGCACGTACCGGGGGGGAGAAGGGAAGACACATGTGACCACGGCTTGTCTAGAAGGTCGTCGAGGGTAAAACCTCCTACGAATTAGGATGGAAAGTGAAAGTGATGAGTAAAAAAAAAATAATATATATATATACCGAAACTCTCGGAACGTGAGTGAAAATACGACGTTTAGCGCGGAAAAAAAGCCGACGTAGTAGGTGAAGTACTAGGCGTATTGCAGGAAAGTAGCCCGAACAAACAAATTGCGTCAACATATCTCTACTAACACTACCACCTCGCCCACTACCACCGCCCACCCCCCACATCATTCAACCTCCACCCTGGAATTAAACCCGCAACATCGACGGGTCGCCAGGAGGTGAGATACTCTATATACGTATGTGGCTAAGGATTAAATATTGTAGTGAAAAAATACCCTATTCTGCGTAATCGATAGATCGTTTATACCCCTACAGCTCAGTAGGCAACAACTTCACATTAGGCTAACCCTAACCCTAGTCCAGGTCACGGGTTCAAACCCCACTTAGAACGTTTCTACAGAAACGCTTGCGCGTGCCTCCAAAACAAATAACACACACAACACACACATCTCCCTTGTTCCCCAGAAAATGAAACGAAGCGGGTAGGTCAGCGTACGGACATATACGGCTCCGACACACTAAAGATCCCGCCGTTCAAATGGGCGGGAGAGTGTTATAACGAGGCGCGCGAAGAGCGCAGCGCAAGCTATTTTTTTCTCGGTTTTTCAATGAAACAAGTCTTATCATAACGGTTCGGATACGAGGGTAGGGTGGCTTGTTTGAGTTTCTCTGTGAGTGTGATTCCACACTTTTTTAGCCACGTTTGACCACCGCGCTCAACGCCCACGGCACCAAATCCAGTCGAGGCGGGCTCTGCGCACGCACATGCACAAACGAAACATTCTCGTGCTGGTGCGGTAGTATGTCCTTCACAGTTGGACGACCCAGGTGCGGAAACGTGTCAAGGTACATGTTTGTGCTGGTCCATGTTGAAAAAAAAAACACAGAACCAACAACTGTAAAAATATTATATAGCTGCTACGAGTTTTGTTTGTTGAATTCTATCTAACGAGACCCAGTTCTACAAGTACTCGTAGGCAGACTGTGCCTGTCCACAGCAACGAGCGTTCGGGCCATGTCCCCGAGACATGCTGCAGGTGGTATTGTCAGGCCAACCCTGCTACTGGTTAGGGGACGGAAAAGCAGGAGGAGATCTGCGGCAGGTGTTGTACGGCAGTAGTAGTGGTGGCACTGCTAGAAGCTCTGTTGGACACGTCCGGTTGTAGTTTTTTTCTTCAAATTATGAGTGCGGAACCAGGAAACACATGTACGAAGGGTTCACACACAAGCCGAGCGTACAGCGACGCTGACCCTGGCGTCGTGTGTCCTACTGCTACTGCTGCTGCTGTTTTGCTGCTGGAGAAGCTCTGCTGTAGATGTCGTACATGAGCAGTAGCGGTGGCACCTGCTACCAGGCTACGAGAAGTACTCTCTCTTGGACAGAGCGTGTCGGGTGCAGATTTTTCGTCTTGAAATTATTATGATGCCGACCTTCGAGTTCAAAACCAACACAGAACAAAATCGAGTACGTGTACAAAGGGTTCAAGGGTTAGCTTGACAAACCGACCGTACAGCGATGCTGACCCTGGCCTCGTGCGTCCTACTGCTACTGCTGCGGCTGTTTTGTTGCTGGAGAAACACTGCTGCTGTAGATGTCAGTACAAGTAAGTAGTGGTGGCACTTCGGACGAGAAAGAAGCTATTTATATAATATGTTGGCCGCTTTCCTTTTCGGCCTCTTCCTCCCCCCCCATAGCGGTTTAGACGTCCCTCAGGGCTAGTGTATACTTATGCACCCAGCGCGAAATCGCGACCTGGGTGGTCACCGAGATGATCTGGACGAGGCTTTCTTTGCAGACGCCTTTTGGCACCAGGGACGATCCGTTCGTCCCTCTGACCATACTTGCCGCTCCCTGGTCAATCACATCGCTGCCTGTCTTTCCGAGGCGCCCAAAGCTTTGCACCGCAAGGGTGGCGAATTTGTAGCTGCGCACGTCGAAGGATACCTGTCCCGGACGGTCGTAGTCACTGCGCTTGCGCGCCTCAGAATTGGAGGGAGCTAATCCAGAAGGGAGACAAGTTCTTCTGTGGTCACGAAACTACGCCACAGAGATACTACTCTACAGTGCTAACAGCATACATAACAATGTAGTATCTAATAAATACTCTGGACAATGAACACTTAATTAGTATATTGCTTCGACAATAGACGAGAGGGGGACCCTATCGGTGTATAATGTCTGCGAGAATAGATTGTGGAAGGTATATAATAGATATATATTGTGGGCGACAATCGACTCACTCGTGACATTGTCGATCGATAGACATATTATTATTGTCGAACACAGTAGACGGCGAACCGCGTCCGTCCATGGCCATTGCAGGTCACAATAAATTGTGCGAGATGTCTATCGATATCCATTGCTTTCCACAATAGATTGTGCGAGAGGTCTATCAACGGCCATTACCGACCACAATAGATTGTGCGATAGGTCTGTCGATGGCCGTTGCCAGCCACACTAGATTGTAAAAACTAGTGTCCATCCATAGCCATCTCGAGGATATTTTGTACTCATCCCACGATATATACGCGAGGCAATCGTCTATTTTGGATGCGCGTCCAATAACCTATTTTTTATATAAATATATATATTTTATCATCACTTTTACTTTCCAGCCCACTCGTAGGAGGTTTTACCCTCGACGATCTTCTGGACAAACCGTGGTCACAGGTGTCGTCCCTTCTCCCCCCCGGTACGTGCCTTTAGTTTTTATCGCGCATAGGGTTCAGCATTCCCACTGCTCGTCGATTTTCATCGAATGTAGCTAACTCACGCTCTCGCGCTTTCCGCTAATCAATTTTTTATGCAAGAAAAAAAGTCCCTATGAGCATGCACTCGGTGAGACTCGAACTCACGAAATTGATCTTGATAGGCACGCGGACCACCTACCAAGCCACTGGGGACGCCGGCTGTTGTGTGTGTGTGTGTGTGTGTGTTCTTCACATTAAACCGTTCTTCTACTCGTCGACATCCAGCAAGCCCAGTGTCCGTGCTGATTCTTCACCCTAGAAAGATACGAGCTCTGTGGTCACAGACTACGACACAGAGATAACACACCGTAATGCATTAATAGCCTACGTAATACCATGCCTTCGCACTAGGTGCGGCCGACACAACATACATACATACGCCAGCAACCAAAATACACCATAAAGAAAGAGAAGCAACGAAAAAACCAAACCGAAAAACAACAAGAAAAAGAAAAAGAAAAGGAGAAGAATCCCAAATAAATAAATAAAATGGGAAGCCAAAGCTCAGACACATACATACTTACCCCGAGCATGAGCCAAAAGGGACGTGCAAGGGGAAAGATACGAGAAGGAAAAAGGGGACTATGCATCCCGGTGAACACTTAACTAAGTAAAAAGAGCAATAGTGAGTGGGCCAAAATACGCTCGTCACCCAACCCACTATGTAGTACTTCTTTCATAAGGATAAGAAGGGAAAAAAATCAAAATGCATACCGAACGGCCGCAGCAGTTGGCGGTACGAGTAGCAAAGAAACGTCCAACCTATTAGTCGGCCTGGTACCTTGCTACCCTATCTGCGGTCTCTCTGCTACTCTCTTCTACCGCGGTTTCCCTTCTACTCCTCCTGTTCCCCCCCCTGCCCCTATACACTTGTACGGTGTTCCCTCTACCCCTCCTGCTGTTACCCCTCCCCCCATTCCCTCTAACACTACCTGCTGTGGATGGCGATGGTTACTGCTGTTGGACACAATGATTAATCGCTTACCCGATTTTCCTAGTTTAGAATTAATTGCCTTTCCGATGAGAATGAGGTTTTATCTTTTGGAATGCACAACAAGTTGCCAAATATGGTACCCGTCATTTCTGTGTGTTTGTGGTAATAATGTGAACCGACGTCATGTTGTAGAGACCGTACGCTCTCACACTCATGTGAGGAAGACGTTCTATTACGGAGGACCCACGGAACTTCTTTCTTTGTTCCAAAATTATGAACTTGCGACATACACTCAGTACATATTTTACGAAGCCACGAATTTACAGCTGGACTGATTGGCAGCCACAGAGACACACACAGACAGACAGATGCTCAAAGCATGAGTAGCCTACCGAAAGGTGAAGACTCCAGCTTTCCAATGACGCTATAAATATTATCCTCATAGCCGCAGGTGTATGGTTGAGGGTGATGTGCAGGTCTGTAAAAAGAGGTCCTCACAATATACTGTTTTTGAAGTAGGGGTCAGTTTTCAAGCCGAGGTCTCTCACACGAATGACGAATATTTGGCATATTGCTGGGATCCCTACAATACGGGGCGCAGAACAAACAAAGAGGTTTGCCGAGACTCCCAGCTGTTACTGAGATACGATCCCGCCCAAAGAAGGACACCACCGCCCACTAAGCCCACCTCTGCCTCATGCCCAACTCCACCCATTCGCCTACAAGTAGCATCGTTGGAAAGCTGAAGCCGTTAGCTTTCCGTGGAACCTCACCACGCTTTTGTAGCATCCCTGCGTGAGTCTTTACCAGTGATAAACAGTCCAGATGCCGATATATTTCCTCCATAAAGCAAAGAGAAAAATGGGCCCGGAAACAAAAATTCTAGAACGACACAAATGTAAGTAAATCCGCTGGGTCAATTTATTATGGTCCTCCGTAATATGTGGATGTCGCTATTAATAGGAACTCGCGCACCAGGATATTGGTGACTGCTGTCGTCAACTTGTGTGCGCTGGTAGTTTCGGAAGTTGACTCCATTTAATACCCTATTATAACTCTACTTTGAATAAAACGCAGATCATTATACTAAAATCACCTTAAAATATGCTGAATATTCTCAGCGTTCCGTTTCTCATCTCGAGTATTTTGTCCAATACTGACACCGAGTAAGTACGAGTTACTTTGTTGGATGCTGATTTTTTTTTTCTTTTATTAAATAAATTCGATTTATTACCCTCACGTTGTACTACATTAACTGCACACAATAAAAATTAACTGCACTTTCAAAATTAATCTGGGTATTAAAAATAAAACCACCTTGACAAGAAAATTCTCAGCTTTCCGTTTCTTAACTCATTTTTTTTTTGTCCCATACCTGAATCAAGCCGCCAGTCAGATTGTTTTTTTTGGATGCCTGTCAACTTTTTTACAAGAAAGTTCTCCGGTTTCCGTTTGTTGACTCGAGTTTTGTTCTCCCATACAGAAATCAAGTAAGTCAGATTTATTTTTCTGGTGCCGGTCAACTTTACAAGCAAGCCCTCAGCATTCCATTTTTAACTCGAGTTTTTTGTTCCATACTGAAATGAAATAAGTCAGATTAATATTTTCGGAGCCCGATCAACAATCTATTGTGGATGGCGATGTCTGTTCATTGTTGGGCACAACGGCGTACCTATTGCGGGCGGCAAAATAAAAGCTTCGGCGGTCGCCAAAATTGGAAATCGACCTGCATCATTTCACGGCGGTACACAATAGGTTTAGGCGATATAGTCTATTGCGAAAAAACACGCCCAACAATCTATTGTGGGTGACGATGGCTCTTGATGGACACAATTTCTTGTATATCGTTGGCGGCTATAGCCATCGTTAGGCGAACGTTTCTATTAATAGTTTATTGTTCGAACAAGATCTATCACGGTTGCTTTCCCAACGTCTTTTGTTCAGTCCAATGGCCATCTATGGACAACGTTATGACTCCATTGTTGGGGCAAAGGCATTTGTGTCTCCATTGCCGAAAATAGTTTGTTCCCGGGCAATAATGTCTGCCGATAGACAGACGGCGTTGCCAGTCTATTGTCGTTAACAACATCTGTCGATAGACAGCGTAGCCAGTTCATTGTGGTTACCAGTGTCTATCGATAGACAGCAATGCTGCCAGTCTATCGCGGTTCACAATGTCTATCGTTAGCCAACGTTGCCAGTCTATCGTCGTTAACAACACCCATCCATTGATGCACATTTTTTTGGGGTTGCTACTGCTGTGTAGCGGCAATGCTCAATTTCCTTTCTGTTGTCCAGGGAATTTGTGTATCTTACACCATCTATTTTACGTGCGGAGTGCAACTGCCGCTGTTCTGCCGCTGTTCTGGTGCTGCTGCTATACACGTGCTCCTACTACTACTATCCTGTTCTACTGCTGTTGTGCTGCTCTGGCTATATCTGCGATATGTTTTTGTGCTAACCCCCGTGAAAATGGGTATTTTACAAGTCACCCCCTCTCTGGAATGTCTCCGTATCTTGAAGTTCAAAGACGGATCCATCTGCTTCGGAAGCTGTACGAGTACCGTTTCGTAATCGACTTTCATTTGGCGTCTCATGGGACGTCACGTGCCAGCATGGTTTTTCTACGACACGTACCTGTACCCCATGCTGCTGCTGCTTGCTGCCGCTGAGTTCTCTGCACCAACGTCATCGCCGCCGCTACGCACTGCAGATCAACTCGATCGCCTGCAGCTCAATTGACTGGTTTGTGGCTATCCGCACTCGACGTATGTATACAGTACGGGCACCGAGCGTCTTGTACGTGACATTTTTTTTTGTTTTTTTAGTGCTGATTACTGCTGTACGAACGAGCTATTATGTTGTGTTGTGCAAGATGGCGGATGGCAATGGCCGTTGTTCCTGTGTTTCCATCGTTTTCCATTATTTCGCTCAAACTTTTTTTTTTGTGTTGTACCCCTTGCTTGGTAGTACTGTCGAACTAACAGCTTCGAGTTGCATACCGGTACGCGTTCAGCCATTGCAAGCATGCGCGGAGCCGCAGGCGGGCGTCAGCCCGCCACGGCGAAGCTCCTTTTATTTTAATTTGTACCAAATTGCCGTTTTTTTCCGGAATAATAGTTCACTTTTTTCTCGTTTGGCCCCAGGTCTTTTTTCGTGCTTCCTGCTGCGGGGCCCGCATGGGGGTGGCGTGAACAGAGCCATCCCAAAGTAGGGGTGTTCTCAACGTTTCTGAGCCCCTCACATTGGGAACTCAATATCTCACCCGATACAATACTTGGAAGAAATTCGTTCGGGCCATCCGACCGGCACTTGTATGCGCTAGTCCTAAAACGAATATTATACTAGTAAATGGTTCATTCTACAGTAACTGGTATCTCCTCACTTAAGGAACTCAATTGGTCAGAAGCCTTTGGCCCAGATAGTGCAACCCCTACCTTGGCGTGACTCAACAGTACAGTGCAAGCGTTGGCTCCGGCCGAGCTCCCGTGGCACATGATCTAGGTGGTCAACGCTACGTGATCCAGCAAGCAACACAGGAGATGGGGTCCCACCTCGAAAAGTCATCTAGGGGCTTGGAAACCTACCCGGATCTTAGTATTTTTCAAGGCTTATCAGGGTGTGTCTAAACAGAATCGAAATCGAAAATCGAAAATCGAATTGATAATAAACAAGGCGCAGATTGGTTCCTCTGGTAAAAAACATGTTCCCCTTCGTTTTTTAGGTTCCGAAAAAATGAACGGTTTGCAACCCAATGCTAAAATCAAAAAGTTGACGGCTGGGAATCGAAAAAAAAAACAAAAGCACGAACAGCAACAATTCAGCTCGTCCTACTGGTCAGCGCAGCCACGTCAAAATATCACATCAGGACCGCCGTACACAGCATCCAACCCACAGCTATCACGGCAACATAGCCGCATAGAGCCCCCGTAAGCAGCCAGCATGCGAACCACAACACCAGCCCCGACGTTCACGGGCCTTTGTTTCCCGGCGTTCGAGCCAGAGCGAGCATAGTTTGAGGAAAATTCAGGATGATACCCTCGAGAACGAGGTCGGAAGTTCGTTCTCAGTATAGTTTCAAGTTTGATCTCGGGGCGTCAACGTTGGACGCGCCACCACCTCCATGGGAGGCCCAACGACCTCCCGGAATCGAATTGCCGTCGCGTTTGCCTGCTTGTGTGGTGGATCTGTGTTACCGAGCGCTAGGTTGCCGGCATTTGTGCACAGATGCGAAAGGTTGTGCTCTCCGTTGTATTTTGCCTGAACTTCTACTTTCATTTTTCGATTCTGTTTAGACACATCGGCATATTTTTATCGAAATCGAAATGAATTCGATTTTCGATTGAGCTGTCTGATTCTGTTTAGACACACTCTCACGGTAATTTCGGCGGGACGTTTACAGCGGTAAAGGCGGGACGGGACGGGACGTTTAAAACCGCCGTCAAAATGGTCCCGCCGTCCCGTGCCGCCGACAAAATCCTTGACCGTCGTCACTTACCGTCCCGTCCCGCCAATACTATATCTCCGGTTGGAAATTACCGCCCCGTCCCGAGGTGACACCGAACACTTACCGTCACGTCCCGCCGTGGCAGCGATTAATTACCGTACCGTCCCGCCGTGACACCGACCAACTACCGTCCCGTCCCGCCGTGACACCGAAAAATTACCCGTCCCGCAGATAAATCTCTCCTGTAGGAAATCGTTCCGTTCCGTCGTGACACCGGCTCCGGCGGACATAACTTGCCTCTTCAGTCTTCCCTACCCGAAACATTCGTGGTCGTCTGTTCCCGGCCATTTCCACCAAGAATTACGAAATTAATCAGGGATTTTCGAGGTATTTTTTTTTTTTTTTTTTTTTTTTTTATCATCACTTTTACTTTCCAGCCCACTCGTAGGAGGTTTTACCCTCGACGATCTTCTGGACAAGCCGTGGTCTTACGTGTCGTCCCTTCTCCCCCCCGGTACGTGCCTTTATTTTTTATCGCGCATAGGGTTCAGCATTCCCACTGCTCGTCGATTATCATCGAATGTACAGCTAACTCACGCTCTCGCGCTTTCCGCTAATCAATTTTATGCAAGAAAAAATCCCTATGAGCATGCACTCGGTGAGACTCGAACTCACGAAATTGATCTTGATAGGCTCGCGGACCACCTACCAAGCCACCGGGGTATACCAAACTCCAACAGCAGTATAGTGATTCCTAGACCGGCGTCCCCGGTGCCTTGGTAGGTGGTCCGCGAGCCTATCAAGATCAATTTCGTGAGTTCGAGTCTCACCGAGTGCATACTCCTAGGGACTTTTTCTTGCATAAAATTGATTAGCGGAAAGCGCGAGAGCGTGAGTTAGCTGTACATTCGATGAAAATCGACGAGCAGTGGGAATGCTGAACCCTATGCGCGATAAAAATTAAAGGCACGTACCGGGGGGGAGAAGGGACGACACCTGTGACCACGGCTTGTCCAGACGATTGTCGAGGGTAAAACCTCCTATGAGTGGGCTGGAAAGTAAAAGTCATGATGAAAAAAAATATATATATATATATATATATATATATATAAATACATGTGTTACTATAAATTTTACACAACTTACATCTATAAATGAAATACGGTTACTGCATTACGACCAGTCTGGGCTATTCGCCATCTGGGGCGCGGCCATTTTCGGAAGCATAATTCGGAATTAATCCGAATAGTAAGTGTCGAGTTGTCGGGTTTTCCAAGCACACATGCCCACTTAACACCTTCTAGCGCGCTTTCCACAGTGTCCGACGGCGCCCCATGCATCCCAAAGTATAGTGTGGACCCACCCCCTGGTACTGGCCCAAAAATGAAATCGGCCATGAGCAGCGCTCGCACGAAGCATCTAAGAAATGCCATTCCTTCCGGCCTCCAATAAGTGTCGCAAACGGTAATAATTCTGCAAGATGAACGTCGTTTCGACTGATCTGAGCGCAGCTGCAACTCCTCGGAGACGCCACAGAGAAGAGTTGCCAAGCGAAGTAGGGAAAGCGCGCCAAAGCACCGCACACACGCCAAAGTGCAGCCTGTGTATACGATGTGCCGCTGGCGCAAAGATGGGCTTGATCGGCCGCGAGCAGCGCTCACACGAAGCATCTAAAAATGGTGTAGTTTTTTTCTTGTTTTGGTCCACAAAAAAGTGTGTCGCAAACGGCACTAAATCTGCATGATGAACGTCGCTTCGACGGGTTTTGAACTCAACTCCAACTCCGCGAACACGGCTTGGAGAAGAACTGCTGCACGAAGTAGGGAGAGCGCGCGACAGCGCCACATCCAGACAAGTGCAACCTGGGTACACACTGCGCCGCTGGAGCAAAGACGAGCTTCATCGCGGCCTTGAGCAGCGCTCACACGAAGCATCTAAAAAAATATACCACAGCAGTAAACTAAAGGCTAACCCAGGAGCATGGCATGGTGATCACGTCTTCGAGCGGCTTCGCTTTTTTCATTAATGATGAGGCGCGCGAAGCGCGCAAAAAGCGGGCGAGCCTTTTTTTTCTTGGAATTTTCCAAGAAAAAAAAAGCCTCTTCATAGCGTCTCGGATACGAGCGTGGGGTGCCTTGTTTTGAGTTTTTCTGTATGTGTGTGTGTGTGGCTGTGTGTGTGATTCAACATTTTTTTGGGCAACGTTTGACCACCGCCCTCGACGCACACCGCACCAATTCCAGTCCCGGCGGGCTCTGTGGACGCGCACACACAAAAGAGACCTCCTGGTGCTGGTGCGGTGGTAAGTCGTTCACAGTAGCTCGAGCTAGGTGTGGCAACGTGTGTAGGCACATGTTGGTGCTGGGCCATGTTGAAAAAACACAGAACCAACAACACATTATATTTTGAATCCCAGCTAGGTAGGCAGACTGTGCCTGTCCACAGCGACGAGCGTTCGGGCCATGTCCCCGAGACATGCTGCAGGCCCACCCTCCTCGTGATGAGGGGACTGAGAAGCAGGAGAGTATCTGCTGTATAATAGTTGTTGTACAGCAGTAGTAGTAGTGGTGGCACTGGTGGCACTGCTAGAAGAAGCTCTGCACGTCAGATTGTAGATTTTTCGTCTTCAACTATGAGTTCGGGACCAGGAAACACATGTACGAAGGGTTCACACACAAGCCGAGCGTACAGCGACGCTGACCTGGCCTCGTGTGTCCTACTGCTGCTGCTATTTTGCTGCTGGAGAAGCTCTGCTGTAGATGTTGTACATCATCGTACAGCGACGCTGACCTGGCCTCGTGTGTCCTACTGCTGCTGCTGTTTTGCTGCTGGAGAAGCTCTGCTGTAGATGTCGTACATCATCAGTAGTAGCACCTGCTACCTGCTACGAGAAGCTCTCTTTTTGACAGAGCAGGTCGAGTGCAGATTTTTCGTCTTGAAATTATTATGCCTAATTTCGAGTTCAAAACCAACACAGGACAAAATCGAGTACGTGTACAAAGGGTTCAAGGGTTTAGATTGACAAGCCGAGCGTACATCGACGCTGACCCTGGCGTCGTGTGTCCTACTGCTATACTGCTGCTGCTGTAGATGTGTACAAAGGGTTCAAGGGTTAGATTGACAAGCCGAGCCGCCGAGCGTACAGCGACGCTGACCCTGGCCTCGTGCGGCCCACTACTACTGCTGCTGCTGCTGTTTTTGTTGCTGGAGAAACACTGCTGCTGTATGTAGATGTCGTACATACATCAGTACAAGCAAGTAGTGGTGGCGAGAAAGAAGCGCCTTCTGTTGGACAAATATTTTCAGATGCAGATTTTTCGTGTTCAAATTAATTATGCCGAATTTCAACCAGAAAACACTTACTTGCTGTTGGAAAAACAGCAAAAGAAAAAATTTGTATCAGGTGTGTGTCTATTTGTCGTCTTGTTCTTTCCACCCGTCGACATCCAGCACAACCAGTCAGTGTCTGTGCCGATTCCTGAATTCCCGAGAGATACGATACGAATACAAGTAATATCTTCTGTGGTCACACAGCAGTAGTACATATTTTTCGTCTTCAAATTAGTATGCCGGATTTCGAGGTGGAAATACCAGGATACACACGACAAAATCCAGTACCTGGTACCTGGTATTTGTTACAGGTGTGTCCGTACTGCTGTGCTGTCTGTGTTTTTCAAGAGCAGGATATGATGCCAAGAATATTTACGGTTATGAGAGTCACCAACGACGGCGTATAGGTAGTAGGTAGCAGCAGTAAATGTTCGTTCGTGTCGGTTCAGGACAAATGTTTTGCATGATGCATCGCAGATATGACTACTTCAGGTATTGCTGAGGTCGCGCCTCATTACCACCAATTACTAGTAATAATATCACTATTCATACTCACTGTGAGTGTAGCTACGAACGCGATCACTGCATTAGAAAATTGACATACGTGGTATGTATCCGCGACAAACGAGAGAGAGTATATTATATGTAGCGTATTTGTTTTTTCATCAGTCTAGGAGTGATAATGATGAAATACATGTTTTGCTAGAAGAGTGTCTATTGATACCGTTTTATAAGTATATTACACAGAAGGGAGCTTGGGATGTGGCACAAACAACAAACACCAAAGAAAGCGTGCCGCCTCGACGACGCTGCTGAAAGGGCGCAGCAGGCTCACGACACATCGCGAACGTGGCATGCATTTACAGAGCCCTTCTCCCTCGCACAAATGGCGGGTCCATCAGCGCGAGCAGCGCCTGCCCGTCTTGTGGTGGTTTGTCTTTTGTTTTGGTGGTTTGTCTTTTGTTTTCGGGTCAACCAGAAAAGGCCACGTACACGTACGACCAACATGGTGATTATTATCAACACTATATTAATATATTTGTACGAGGACCCAGGGGGCATCTTCCACCCGCGAGCAAGTAGACCGAGACGGACAACGTGACGCTGCCCGCGTCCTGCTGCCGGCCAGTTCCTCAGGCAATAAGCTGCGTTGTTTTTGTCACCACGCCATATAGTTACAACCAAAAGAGAGACCTACCTTGCACAACAGCAGTATATACAACACCTTCGGGAGTGCAGACGCTTGCCTTTTCTGCAGTGAGAGGATACATACTGACTGGTACCTGGTGTTTATACTCGATTTTTACCTCGAACCACTACAAGATACTCGTGTATATACCAGTTTCTCCTACCTACCACTTCTTCATATTTATTTTCGTGCCCAATATCCTTTTCAAAGATCGTCCACCCACCAGAGAGCAAACCCCACAAATCATCCAGTTTGTCACTCCCGGCCGTTCACGCAGCCCTCCCCGCTGATCATGGCCACGACAGTTGACTTTGCTGCCTCGGAACTGCAGCTGGGTGATGGTCACACCGCCTTGCCAAAAACACATAGATGTGAACACCCCGACACGTTCTGTCCAAAGAACTTGGTTCATCTTTGCCTAATAGTACAGGTATAGTATGATTTCATTGCACGTATTATCTGCATCATTGTCTTTAGTTATTATGACTATAAATAAGTGCTGGCAACGACGCAGACAGCAGTAGTAGTAGTATCCTGTATTGATACCCCGGGACAAAAAATGCACTTCAATTATAAAATATTTGAAATACACGCCAGTTTGAATTTCAATTTTTAAATGCTTTAATTTGTCTGCCATACGCCGGGGAAAACCTCCACCAAAACCCGTGCAACGAGTGCCCACGGGGCCCAGCAGACTGCAGTAGTATTAATAGTAGCCAATCAGAGCGCCTAATTAGCTACCCCAGGAATATCTACTATCAAGGTTTGTCCACTACTATACTGGCAGTAGGTACTACTCAAAAAAATGTTTTTTGCCGGGAACCCGCGATTTACTCGACAGGACTGTCAAAAACACCGATTGACTCCTCAGGATGCTCCCCTGGATTTTCCGAGAGCCTTCTCGAGCACTTTTTTTTCGTTTCTCCAGAGTCGTAGTTTTGAGTTGGACTGCTGTTGTTCTCCATATTTCCAGTTCTTCTGAGGACGTCGTGATTTTCCAGCAAAAATCCTCCAAGATCCACTCTTATTATTTCTGGCCCCAGTTCTGACTATTAATAACAGCCTTATTTCTGACCCTCCAGAGGAAAGTGATTGTCTGCTCCAAAATTTAAAATATGACTCTCAGAAACGGGAAATTGTTCCTGAAAGCTCGCGAAAAACTACTGGGAGCATTTTGAGGAGTCTATCGGTATTTTTGGCTTTGCCGCCGTGTAAAACGCCTAATATTTATTGTATTCGGCCTAAAATCCCAGTTCTGAGAGCTCAGAATAATTTATCATAATTTTTTTTAAGTTGGTCTCATCCATCCGCATATTTTTTCAAAGGCTGTTTGTAGAGAAAGAGACTGGGAGAACGAAATACCGAAGAATACCGTCTCACGGGCATTTTTCGGTATTGATCATACAACCGATATGTTATTTGTTATTTGTGATATTTTGCAGTGAGTGCTATGTTACGCTGTACCTGGTAAGAGTTAACGATTCTTTGCGTCATATTCAGCTTTTAGAACAGCGGGGATGACAAATATGTATGGGTAAATGCCAAAATCAGGTATACCTGATTCGTTTGAATGCTACATGCCAAAACCAAGTAAAAAACGCGCGCCACGAGCGGTGTGATGTCCGTGACTACCCGGCAAAAAACGGAAGCGCCTAAAGCGAAAGCGTAACACATGGCTTCCAAAATCTGAATGGTTTTGTTTCCCTCAGGGTGTAGGTACCACGGGCTCCACATGGACCTGTAGAGAGTCACTATTAATATGCTTCGTTTGTTTCGCCACGGCGGGAGCGCCAAGAGTATTTACTCTGTGGCGCCCCCCCCCCGTTGACAGCTTTAAAGGTTCCAGACCGTCCTCGCGGTACCGCCTGCTCCATACGAAATTATCTTGCCGTACCAAACCTGGGACCACCTCGACGCGGGGTGGTGCAGGCGAAACGCAGAGTGTCCATGGTGCTGTAAAGACTGCTGTGAACATTTTCTTTTTTTTAATTATTATTCATCACTTTTACTTTCCAGCCCACTCGTAGGAGGTTTTTACCCTCGACGATCTTCTGGACAAGCCGTGGTCACAGGTGTCGTCCCTTCTCCCCCCCGGTACGTGCCTTTATTTTTTGTCGCGCATAGGGTTCAGCTTTCCCACTGCTCGTCGATTTTCATCGAATGTAGCCAACTCACGCTTTCGCGCTTTCCGCTCATCAATTTTTTATGCAAGAAAAAGTCGCTATGAGCATGCACTCGGTGAGACTTGAACCCACGAAATTGATCTTGACAGGCACGCGGACCACCTACCAGGCCACCGGGGACGCCGGCATCATAATCCTGCGAAAACAAGAGAGTATGCACACAACAACTATTAATAACTGAAGCATATCGCACACCCCAAAGGATAAAAAGTGAAACCGGCGTATATACGCGCATGTATGCATGTATACACGTACTTTTAGGCACGACGTACGAGTACAGAGTTTATACGTCAATACAGAAGAATTCCAACCGAGGGATGGCAGACGCATACGGAGAGAAAACACAGTGTACGTATGGCCTCTCTGATTAACACAAAGTTGGCCAAAATCAGTTGAAAGCTAGACAGAGTAGAAAAAATCAGGTGTACCTTGGCCTTTTCGTGCCGAAATCAGTTACAATATTATGTCAGCTTGGCCAATAGCAGGGCTCTTGGTGTAGGTTTTGTACTTGATTTCAGGATGTATCTGTTTTTGGCACAAAAGTGGCCAGGTATACCTGAGATTGGCAAAAACCCCAGAATGAAACGAACACATACAGAACAGGAGACTATATATATATATGCATACGTGTATGTGTTGTGTTGTGGTTTTCATAGGACTACGGCGTAGTAAAAATACGAATGGCCAAGTACCCAGTGAGAGCAACATATTAACATTTCGTAAAAACCCGCTGAGAAGATCACTCGTGTGCGGCGGGTGGATGGGTATTTTGTGTATTTTTGTACCATGCACGTACGTACGTACATGAAAAATGAAAACATACACCACCTGCTCTATTATTATTGCGGGGGACCATAGTAAATAGGACCTAGGGTATACACACAAAAACCTATACGTTTCCCTATTTTACTAACAATATTTGGTCCTATTTACTATGCCCCCCCGTAATATAGTAGAAGATATGTAGCTGTCAAGTACCAGGGCGCAACGACAACACAGCTCAACACAAAATGTGCATAATGCCGCACAATGCTTATTCGGAAGAACTTGTGTACGTACTCACGATCCCAACCGTCGCCCCCACACAAAAAACAAAAAATCACTTGTCCTTCCTGCCGAGCGCCTCTTGCGAGATTCCGCTTGTGCCCATGCCAATCCGTGCGAACCGTCTAAAACCACGGGGAGGGCATCGACAGCGTCATCTCCCAACCTATTACGTTTGCCGTGTCCCCTGTCCCCCGTGCGGGCGTTCGGCCTTTTATCGTTTTATCGTATCGTTATCGTTTATCGACTTATCGAAACCAATATCGAAATACCGAACTTTTTCGGTTCGAAAAAAATATATGTATATATCGAACGATATATATATATATATATATATATATTTTTTTTTTTTTTTATCCATCACTTTTACTTCCCAGCCCACTCGTACGAGGTTTTACCCTCGACGATCTTCTGGACAAGCCGTGGTCACAGGTGTCGTCCCTTCTCCCCCCCGGTACGTGCCTTTAGTTTTTATCGCGCATAGGGTTCAGCATTCCCACTGCTCGTCGATTTTCATCGAATGTAGCCAACTCACGCTTTCGCGCTTTCCGCGTATCAATTTTTTATGCAAGAAAAAGTATATAGAAAGTTTCGGTACGATATCCAACACTATATCAATCAAGGTTCCCCTCCGCGGGAGGTGCCGTATGAATAGGGGAGAGTGGCGCAAGAGCGAAATACTATTCGTATGAAACCCTGCATACTTGTGTAGAAGTAGTAGCTGCATCCACCCATCATTTTAACGGGAAGAACAGACACAACATATTTTTAAGGACAGACTATTATGCTGCTGTTCACGGAAGTATTGTGTGGGATCATTACTGCAATAATAATATAAAATAGTGTAGTAGCGGTAAGTGGATATGTTGATCCAGCCGACTCGCGGGATTAGTTCTTAAGTAAGTACAAAAAAGTTGCGCGAGGTCGAGGTTTTGCGCCATAATACTTTATGACAACATAAATACTGGTACAAAATATATGTTCCCCCAAAATTAATGTTTCTTGATGCTCAGGGTAACATCAAGGTTTCACAGATAAATGCTCGAGAACAAATCTTAGTCCGAGCACTGAAACAAGTATTGGAGTACTGGCGGCAAAAATATTGCCAGCGCTGAGAAGGCCTAAATATACTGAGTGTAATGAATGAGAGTGTGAGAAGTACCGAACCCCGAAAATACAGGAAAGTCTGTGCCCGCAGTAGTATCGAAACACGAAATACTTCTAGTATAGTAAAGGCAATATGGGCAGTACAGAACCTCGAGATACTGAGAGTATTCGCAGTACATGCATACATATATATTCCTCGCAAATTAAATGCGTATCTCGAAATACTGCCAGACTGCTTTAAGTACTCAAGTTGTCTCCAGCGAAAGAAAGTGGTTCGTTCCAATTCCCACTCCTGTGGGACTATCTGGGTGTGTTTGGTGCCGAACGCTGGGCCTGAGAATTGTCGACACGCTGCACAGACGGTTGAAGTATACATCCTACTCGAAGTTTACTTGGCATTGTTCGTTTATAAAGGATAAACCACTGAGCTACTCAGTCAGCGCTGACTGAGTAGCTCAGTGGTTTATCCTGACTGAGTAGCTCAGTGGTTTATCCTTTATAAACGAACAAAAGAAGTACCTTTGGGCTCGATACGGATATAATATAAGAGGAGTTCCGTGTTACTGTCTGGAGTCAACCACGCGTTCCTGTGCCAGCTGCACCTATACCTTTAGAGATCAATCAACACACTAGTGTTACCGGTGATCTTCCATTGGCAAGCGTAGCCCAGGCCAGCCCAAAGAGGGGGGAACCTGCTTCCAGCATGTCTTTTCTTTTTAGATTATGTGCTTCGTGAGGGAGCCAGCGTGTGTGTGTATTTTGAAGATGAGATCGAGGTCCTGGAGGAAAGGACGTGTGTGTGAGAAGAGTGAGGAGATGCCGCACCAGGAGAGCAGCAGCGATCCCAGCGGGGCCAAGTTTGAGCCGGACCTGGTAGAATCGCTTGGCACTGGTGGCGAAGGCGCTGGAGAGTGGTAGTTGCAGGGACAGCAGCAGCTCCAGCAGCACCGTCAGCAACGTCGGCAGTCAGAGGATTGCTGCACTTTTGTTGCGACGATGAAGCGCATGCAGTAAGCACCGTTACCGCCGCCGTCGTGTCGACCGCCGCGTAACCGTTGCTGCTGCAACACCCCGGGATAGCCAGGCATTTGCCTGAACCTATGGGTTCGCTGCGCGCTGGCGACGTAAATGTAGAACGTATATTTTTATATGCAAGAGAGAGTTTGGCCGGCTGGAGCCGGGGACGGGGACGGTGGAGACGTGGAGACCGCGGGAGCGACGCTGAAAGCGTTCTGGCAGAATCCGCCTGGACTGCTGAAGCACCACGCCCGCAAGTGGTTGATGGGGGGGACGTTGCCCCCGAGGAAGGAGTCGGGGGAGAGCGTGAAGATGGGCGCAGGGGGAGGAGTCTGCATCATCATCTGTTCGGGATGCGGTGCCCCCAAGAGAGAGGAGGAAAGAGAAGGGACCGAGGCGCCGCCGGCAAGGGCTTACGTCCGCACCAGGCACGTTTGGCTTTGTTGATTGACTGCTAAGGTGATTTTCGTTTCTAATTTGAATGCGTATCGATTTGAGAGTAGGAGAGAATCTGCGAACATTGGAGGTTCAGATTTATTTGGGAATACTGGAAATGAAATGAGATGAACAGACGTACACGTATACGTATGCGTATAGCTTCCCTCACTGAAGTTTTTCTGGAGACGCACTGCTGTAGGACTATGACGTCTGTCTGTTTTATGGTTGACTGGTCGAGGGCTCTGGTTGAGCATCGACATGAGTACAGCAGAAAGAGGTGTATGTGATGAACCGTTGTGCCCAACTACAGCAACACGTCTGTTTGCGGCATTTCACATATTTACATCTTTGTATGCGGGTATCTCGTTTTTGAGTTGTTGGGTTGGTGTGTAGCACGACCTGCGCCACTTGTAACGTGCTAAAGGCAATATATTTATTTGCGGACGGAGTAATATACTATTCGAGTACAGCAGCAGCAGAAGTAGTATACTGCTGTGAGCTGAGACGAAAACGGTTTACTTGGCACTGCTGTATATGTTCATCAAGTATGTACTGCAGCATATATATATTGGTCGAGGAATACATGGGTTTGATGTGGGACCATATATTCTCGTTGAGAAGTAGCTGTTTATTTGCAGTAGCATTTGAGAACTCAACTATAACAAAGAGGAGTTTGCAAGCAGTGCATGTGTAGACCTAATCGCTCGAATGCACGTCCCATCCCTTCTGTATGCCGGGTCAATGCTGCGGAGGCGACGTTTGATTTCACCCAGGAGGAATAGCTGGATGACCCGAGCTGCGGTGTCGCCATGAGACCGAACGGAGAGGCAGCCGCGGCGGAGGCCACAGCAGTAGTGTTCGGGGGGATGATTCTTACTGAAATGTGGTTGCCTTTGAAACTGGATGAATATTTTCATTGCTTGTATTTTGGAGTTGTTTTTCTGGTCAATTTGGAGTCCGCGAGAGTTTTTGGTGTTTTCGAGTAGTCCCCACGTCAAATAAAATTCAAGTGAAGGAATGTATGCTATCTCGCATTACCTTCGCGATCTGTGTATCTATGGCGGGAGTAGGGGACAAGGGGAGACCCTTGTCCGGAGGATCGGGGTTCCTTGCGATCGCTGGCATTTATTTCCTTGGCTTAATTTTTATTTTGATGAGTAGGACTACTGTGATATTTTTTATGATTTGCATTAATTCCTCATGAAATAGAGGGAGAGTTTTTGGATAATGTTTTAAGAGAGAGACTATGAAGCGCCTGGGGGCGTGTGCGGTCCATAGGAAATGTTTTCTGATTTGGAAGGTTTGGGTAGTATTTCGGAAATTGAGAGTTTGATTTTTTTTGGTTCTTGAAAATTTGTGCTTTTGTTCAAAGTCAGTACTGACTGAGTGGTCTAGCAGGTAGTGCTATATAATTCCCTAGGGTGGGTCGGGAGTTGAAGTCTTGCCGAATTCGCAAGTTGATCTTTTCGAGCGTGCGCGCTGGAGACAATACGAATGATTATGATAGTGTGCCTGTCGACACCAGTAGCGTTTGGCGAGGGGAGGGCCCCGGAGATCACTGTACTAAGTCGACGAGATTCCACTGAATATCTTTTGACCGATTCCGCGGAAAATGCCGTTTTACCTGACTGAGTCCGAGAAGAATGCCGTTTTACCTGGCATTGGATTTCGAGAGTTTTATGTGTTTGCAACAGAGAGGCTGGGGATTTGAGCATTTGAATACTGATTTTGAGGGTTTGAGTGTTGATTCAAGAATTTGATTTTTGGGTTACAGATTGGATTTTTGACTTTCTGAGTTTGATTCGAGTTGATCTTTTTATTGAGATGTATCAGCCCTGCGATGTCGTACATTTTCATGTACAGAGCTGAGGGGAATGTTGCTCATGCACAGGAGCAGGGGGGATATGAGTATGGTCGTGTATATTGAGTAGGGGGGATGTTGATTGTACTCAGATACACGACATATAAGATCCATAGGTAGATTGGGGAGTTCCACGCTGGAAAGGGATTCCGGCAGTAGGGTATTGGGATATCGGGGTAATGTGTGCCCACCAATGCCACTCGTCAGGTGGAACCCTATACTGCATGTGGGGAGAGTCAACTCGACAGCTCGGATATAATATAAGAGGAGTTCCGTGTTAAAAGAACGCACGACTAGGGAGGGGGACAATAGGAAAGAAAAACCAGGCGCTGATTAGGGGCTTGATCAACCCCGGAAGATGCTATCGGCGGGAGGCCGTATCGAGGCCAAAGGTACTTCTTTTGTTCGTTTATAAAGGATAAACCACTGAGCTACTCAGTCAGCGTCGCTGATAAACCACTGAGCTCCGCAGTCAGCGTCGCTGACTGAGTAGCTCAGTGGTTTATCCTTTATAAACGAACAGGCATATTGAGGGTATTTCATTACTGCGAGTACTGAGTCTCGCAGAAGCAGCAGTACGAACACTACTACTACCAACGGACGAAATACTGCTACTACTACTGTAGACTAGAATAATACTTGTAGCACCCGCGGTACAAAGCCCGGAACACTTGAAGCACAACAGAGGGTATCCACGCCAGCAGCAGTAGCGAACCCCTCATTAGTGCGAGCCCGAAAGTATACAAAGTACTATCGATAGGAACTCAAAATACTGCGAGTACTCGAAGTATCTCGAGTACAAAATCCCCGAAAGACTGCGAGTGAGTGTACGAAGTACCTACGATAACAATAGCAGTATTTTCTCGAACATACTTAGCCTTACTCCCAACTATTGGGAGTAGCTGTGAAATGTTGAGGTGTGGACACACGCCACACGGAAGCGCGCCCAAACTCTTTACCTTGGGTAAAAACACACAAGTAACTTGTATATCATATATATACGCTCAGAAAAGCTAGGTGGATGAATGCATGTACCCTGGTACAAAAAAAGTCAAAAGTGGAAAATAAACACAAAAAACCTAAATGTCTACGTATATTAGTCAAATTTTCGTACTTTTGCCAACTTTTCTCTTCGCACGAGCTCTTTTAGGCTAAACACTAAGTACACGGACACGGGACGCCCTGCCGGGCACATTGGTCTAGGTCTCGGCGCGATCCGTACACTCTGAAGCGCGTGGCGGGCGCTCAAAGTTTTTTTCCGGCGGGAGTGGATAAGACGGCTTCCCTGGTTTCAGTAAGAGGCCTTACTTTGTACGTACGTATAGGTACATACATGTCATGCTGTCTGTTTTCTCCCCTATAGGCTCTCACGAGCTGTGAGCACACAGCTCAGACAAATACCAGGTAGGTCGTATTATTACAGTATACCTAGTATCATACCACACGTTCAGAAAAGCAAGATGTGGACGAATTGAATGTATTATTATTAATACTGCTGTTGGCACCAAAAAAGTCAAAAGTGAAAGTAAAAAAAAGCTTGGATGGTGCGAGTCGAACCTCGGAAACCAACATTATATCGCGCGCGGTATAATCGTCTGCGCTAGAATAATCTTTAATAGCAGGTAGGTGCTCGTACAATTGGCACGTCGAGTTTTTTACGCGATATAAAACCCTTTGCACGATCTCCTACAGCAGTAGGCTTGTACAGGTACGACTGCATATACAGCAGTACTGCTGTAGAATGCCAAGCGAGGAACGTACGTGTACTGACCCCCTTTCAGCTGGCTCTAGGATCTATCGGTCAGCAATGTAGGACACACAGCAATGAGAACTACTGCTGTAAGTATGTTTTGTACGAACGCTGCTGTACGAATAATAATTTGTTGTGCAGCAGTACGAACGATTTATTTTTGTTGTACTCGAGTCGACGAATATATCGATCCGGGGATAATGGGTCACACACTGCGGAAGGTACGTGCATCGGCCAATGCCGGTGACAACAACAACGAACTACAGTAGTACTGAGCTTACAGCGCGGATCTTCCACATGCGCATAGTACCCTGCCTGCTGCTGCTGTTGGCACACTGTGCTGAGCACAGCTGGAGCAGTGGCAATGTTGGATCACACACAGCAATAAGCAGAAGACGATTATGAAGCAGGGAGAGAGGTGTGTGATGCTGGTTGGTGTGTTCGTGGCGTGGTCAAGTGATCGATCGAATAAACCAACTAACTGCTGTGATAGCCGCAGTACGATCATCTGCACGCGCAAGATGTGCCCACTGCTGCTGTTGCTGGGCAGCAGGGCAGCAGGGTTGTGGTGCTGTAGGAAGCTGGAGGTAAGCACGCTCTGTGCACTGCTGTGTGTTGCTATTGTTCTCTAGGCGGTGGTTCGTGCTCCGTGCAAACACAAAAAATATGTACAGGGATATATACGTCATCCTGGGTGCGGATCGAAAAGTATATGAAAGACGGTGTAATGCGGACTGCAGCCTCCGACAAACGCAACCAACCACAGCAACACTGCGCATATGGGTGTGTGTCGCACACGCACGGCGGGTGGGCGGGCGGGCGGCAGCGTTGGAACGTTGGGATCTGTGAATGCTGTCTGTTGTGTACCTGGTATATGTCTGAGCTGTGTGCTCACAGCTCGTGAGAGCCTATAGGGGAGAAAACAGACAGCATGACATGTATGTACCTATACGTACGTACAAAGTAAAAGGCCTCTTACTGAAAACCAAGGAAATCGTCTTATCCACTCCCGCCGGAGAAAAAAACCTTGAGCGCCCACCACGCGCTTCAGAGTGCACGGATCGCGCCGAGGCCTAGACCAATGTGTCAGGCAGGGCTTCCCGTATCCGTGTACTTAGTGTTTAGCCTAAAAGTGCTCGTGCGAAGAGAAAAGTTGGCAAAAGTACGAAAATTTGACTAATATACGTATACATATCGAAATACTTACTTAGATCTCGATCTCTGAGCGTGCTCGGTTGGTACATCCCTGGCCCCTCAGAGCTCCCACTTGGAAATCGCCTCCTTTCATTACTTGCCGGACCCTTCCAGAGGGTCTTTGTTTTCTCATTTTCTCGTCGTACGTTCAGTCCTTCTTTCCTTTTTTTTCTTCTTTCGTTTCGTGTGCGTGCGTGTACTCCGAGCACCGTTGGGCGGGCGAACCCGGCACCGTCGCGGGTGTCATCGGATGCTGGCGGGTAGAGGGGGGGTTGTAAGGAGCGCGGTCGCCGCTTTCGTGCCTAGGCGTCGCGTGTGCCTCGAGACACGAGGGGTGCATCAATAGGCTCTGTCTGGCCTCCATTTGTGATTTTTTATAGAGTACGTGCGAGTATTTAATGGTCGTTCGGTATTGTAAGATAATATTCAAGCGGTGCTTATTTTTGCGACTGGGCTAAAAGTCACAAGACGGAGGTACCCCTAATGAGCACCAACATTGTCGAGCTGGCGTCGAGGTCCACGGTAAGCACCGGGCTTCACGCGAGGCGGGCGACGGGGCTCACTGCGGAAGAGAGGGAGGAAAGCTTTACCCGGACTGAATCGGTGGCGAGATGGTCGCGAGAGGGGAGGGCGGTGTACAAGGCTGAGAGAGAAGCTCTGCTGTATGGTTTTTTGCTTTTTTCATTTTTTCTTTTTGACTGGTGTAAGGTGTTCCAATCAGGTAGTAAATTATTATACGAAAGGGGACGGGGATTTTTTTTTCTTTCAGACATTTTCGGTTTCATTTTCATTGTTGTTGCTGTATTGCTGTGCCGTGCTGTGCTTTATCTTTCGCACATACAAGTACAGACACAGAGCATATCGAAAGAAGAAAATATGTACCCTATCTGGGGTATGTACGTATGTACGACATGTGAGCGAGCGTAGCGGAAAACCGCGGCGTCCGAGCTGTTTTCTCCTGAAGCATGGCGGCGGGACTCTTGGCATTATCATGTCGCCAGTTTGCAACCACAGGGGCCGTGAAAAAAGCAATAATATCCGATCATGGACCTCTGTCCGCTTCGCATAGTTTCATGTACTTTTCCTTCCTGAGCGAGCGTAGCGTGCGGCGTAGGCCACCCGCCGAGCGAAGCGCCTTGTACTACGTACCAGGTACCAGGGTATGTCATGTATGGTAAGAGAGGAGCTGCAGCCTGTTGCTCCAAAAGAGCGGAGCAGCACACACACAAAAAACACCACGACGAGCGCTTGAGCAGCAGCGCACAAACCGGCGCGTGAGCGTGAGGGGGAATTACTGGTGAACCCTCCGCTTCGATGGCTGACAACCCACAAGTGTAGCCCCTACCGGGCCTGGTTGAAGGTGGATCTGCTGATTCTGATGCGGCTGCTGGCGGTACTGACCCAGCTGTTGCTGCTGCTGCAGCGGTGCAAGATGTTCCCATTAACAGCCATCGAGCCCGGTCGCGGCTGTCCTCCGCCCCCGCGATGCCACGGCGGACAACAGCATTCGCTCCGCACACGATCGCCGACGCCTCGTGGACCAGAGATGGGAATGGATTCGTTTTAGTACGTAAAAAAAAACAAAGGATGTCGCATGGTCGTTATCGGGGAAAACAAATCTTTACGAAATAAACCAATCCGTGATTGGGAAAAAAAAAAAACAGTTGCAACCAAAAATCTGCTCTATGATGCTGCCTCTCAAAAACAATATAAAAAGCAGTGCCAGCATCGATGTTATGGCGTTGAGCTATAGTTGGAAAAAAGTCAGCCTTGCTTTTTGCACGACACGTGTTGCAGGACAGCGCACAACCAAGCCCAGGGGATGGAGTTGCAGCGTAGACACGGACGCGCGAATCGCACGTTCCTGGGGAGGCCTTGGGATTGGCGACCGCCAGCACGAGTAAGCTGCCCCCCCCTGTGAAACACATCTTGTACAGATCAAGTCGCAGCATGCGGTCCTGTTTTACTGCTGTTGGACACGTAAACAAGAAGAACACCTTGGGATTGGCGACCGCCAGCACGAGTAAGCTGCCCCCCCCTGTGAAACACATCTTGTACAGATCAAGTCGCAGCATGCGGTCCTGTTTTACTGCTGTTGGACACGTAAACAAGAAGAACATACCTCGTACCTACACACAGCATCGACACTCGGCTGCGTGTTGCTATACTGCACTTCGCCGAGACCGGGAGTTCGACGGCGCTGCCTGCACCTCCGTGGCAGCGTGCCCCACTTGTAGCTCACGGGCAAGTTGTTGTTGTGCGTGCAGCTATGCTTGAACCTTGCGGCCAAGGCTGCATTCACCACGCGCCTGAAATCTGCATGCTGCTGCTGTATGTACTCGTACGTACGGCGTACCATTCTGTCCGGAAATGTAAAGAACAGCTTATTTTCACATTTATGATTAAACCATTCCTATTTTTCCGGACAGGATGGTACGCTAGAGTATTTATACTCCGTCGTTTTCTCACGTGAGACAACAATAGTGATGCGTTCGCATCTGAATGATAGGGGTAACTCGCTTCCTGCTGCATCAAGGCCCGATCACAGATGGTCTTCGCTGCTGCGATGACACCGGGTGTGATTGCGATCGCTCGGCGTGCGGCCGCTTTCATGTCTGGCACCGTTTGGCTGATACCATGAAGACTGTGGACGTCCTTTGTTTTTATCTCGGGATATTTGTTGTCGAATTTCCCATCGACAATTGACTCTTCAAAAGAGGGTCAACTCGTGCAACAGATTTCATGTCGGCTACTTGTCGGATTCAGGTGCGGATTGCATTGCTGTGTGCGCAAAGTCATTCCGCATCGATTGGCTGGTTTAGATTTTCGAGTAAAGTCAAGTAGACAGAAAGATACGAATACAACCTAAAAAACTCGAGTTTTTCCACGTATTTCCATAAAAACTTAGCGGAGCAAAAATTTGCAGATCAAAACACAACCAGTCAGTCGATCATTCTCCATCGATGGGAGGTGTCTGTCGAACTTTTTAACGTTATCATCTAATTCGTTTCCCTGGTCGAGTAATCAGGTGCTCGGTGCTACACGTGAATGTAGTTTAAAACCAAGTAAATAGGGTGGTGGCAGACTATTTTCAAAAATTGTTCTTTCGACTTTTTTTGAACGGATTCTCGAATAATAGACTGGACATTTTTTTTACGTCTAAAACGAATCCATTTCCATGCCTAATAACAGTAGTAGGTACAAGACGGCACTTACTTACACGTACGAGATTGACTGTTAAGAATTTTTCACGTTCGAGGGTCGAACGAAAATAAGAAAATGACTTTTTTGTGGTACTGAAAATTGGGTGGGACACACCGTGCCTTACATATGAATTCCAGGGTGGTCAGAAATAGGAAGAAATATTTCATAGCAAGCCTTCGTGTCTGGATAGTAAAACATTTTATTTCTCACGAAGTTGGTAGCGTCGCCCATAATCTGTCACTACTACTGCTGTGCTTAGGTTGCTTTTGGTTCGGGAGAAGGGGGGAGAGAGGGCTGTGTTAACTTTGGCTGAGAGAGGAGATGAGAGGGAGGCAGGGAAAGCGGTGGTTTGTGTGTGGTTGGTACAAAACAGCACTCAGCAGCAGAGAGAGCGAAAGAGAGAGCGAATCAACTAGGATTACCCCAATCATGGACAACACGCTGATGGTTGTTCCCCGTCTTCGTCCAGACAAGAGGCGTAGTGGCATGAACCCCGAGGTGGGTGGTGGGTCGTTGTGGGTGGTCGGTCGTTGTGGTCGAAAGGTCTAGCCATTTTTGGGTAGGTTGGTACAATAATCGGGTACCTCTTGGGGGTAAGTAGGCAAAATCGAGCATACCCGGCGCAAATGTGGCCAACATCGGGTTTAGGCCGGCGTTGCCCATGAAATATCGTCCT
This sequence comes from Macrocystis pyrifera, assembly GCA_031763025.1. NCBI lineage: Eukaryota > Phaeophyceae > Laminariales > Laminariaceae > Macrocystis > Macrocystis pyrifera. Next base: position 7,787,730 of record JASSKH010000018.1, on the reverse strand, counting down.
GGGGCCGTCGTGGTCACTGAAATAGAAAGATACCGATTTTGGACACAAAGGCATCGGGTATACCCGATTTTGGCCACTGCTCTTATAGATACGTCCACTGCTAGGAGCCGAGGCTCTACTCTTTTTTGCGTGTATTTGTTTGGAGCTGCATTTAATCTGGGCACGTGAGTGATCAAGAAGAGTCAAGAAGATTTTGAAACATCTGATCTGGATCCAAACCGGGTCCATTTTTGTTTGGATGTATTGGCACGCGTAGACTGTCGTGTATTCAGGATCCAGCGACCGCTTTTTTTTTGTCTCCACGACCAGCAATGACGCCTTAACGCTGTAGGCGCTAAAGATATCAAAACACTGCTTTTGCGGGAGGGCAGGTGCTGATAAACCATCTCCGCATAAAACCAAGTATTGACTACGTTAGTTTATTGAGGTCCCCATCATCATCACCAAAAATAACGCCTAATAGCGCTGAAGGCACTAAAGTGAAAACATTGCCTTCTTCCTGCCTGAACCACTTGGCATTGACTTGATCTCCTTCCTGGGTTCGTATTACGGGGGACCATACATGGTAAATAGGACCTACGGCACAAACAAAAACCTAACACCATTTGGTGCTCTATTTACTATGGTCCCCCGTAACAGTTGCCAATCAATGGTGATTTCATAATAAGTTGCTGAATTAATCACAAATCGCCACTTAGGTACATTTTCCTATCCGTAGCATGGGTGCCGAATACATTTATTTTAACTTACTGCTGTATACATATATGTATGTGTCTTCTCCACAAATTAGATATCCTCCGGGCGCCGTCTCTGAATTTTATTTTGATTCAGAACAAAAAAAAAATCAACATTTCGCGGTAATTTCGAGGTAAAAATTAACATTTTGTTTTTTAAAAATTAGGGGCCATCAATGATTGTTGATTGATTTTTTTTAGACTTACTTGGATTTCTTTCGGCCGCGCGATTAGTACTTTGTTTCACATGTCAATTCTCAAAAATGACGGGGGAAAGAACGGTACCCCCTTTAGAAAAATTGTACAGCCTGGACCTTAACCATCTGCGAGATATACGGAAGAAATACAGCTACATGAATTACACCGATCAGCCAAATCAAAATACGTCGATCATTTGCGGGGCTATGAACAACTACGTCACGTATGTCTTTCAGCCCCCCCTACGTTTTTGTATGGCCAAAAACGATTTGGTAGTTTTTCATATACAACTGATAACATCTATCATACTTTCGAGCAGGCCTCCTTGACACAACGATTTAACTACATACACATCGAATTGCAGAACGAGATAAACATGATAATATTGCTGTCGCTAGGGACTCGTGCGGTAAGATGTTCGTATCTACGCTCATAAATCCGACAAGCCGGGGAGGAAAACGGTGGCATCCGGGGTCGATACCGCCCCGCACGGTGTGGAAACCCCAACTCCAGGTTCGCTATTTGTGGGCGGAGTTTTGTGACGCCGGTGATCCTCACCATTAGTGGAAGCGAAAAAGCTCAACAAGTTCGGTAAATCCAGTAAAATGTGCCTCATATATTTCAGGAAGCTGTTGTATATTCCACATGGATCAACCCATGTACAACCCTCGCTTGGCGCAGCCCAATAGGAACAAATATGGCGCTTGGAGCGCGACGATTGCTGCGCTTGCATATGTGTTATGTTTGTATGTTTTATGGGAAAGCAATATAGACAAAAAAAAAAATATGCACGAGGTATCAGTCCTTTGTTACCTACTTTCGACCTATCATCGATCTGCCCCCCTTGCCATATTGTATGCTATGCCAGGCGCTTTGCGTCGCGGACGGTTCCGCCCGGTACGCTCGCTCACAAGGGAGAATGGAGCGTAACCGATAGATGGTTGTAAAATTCTTGTGCAAACAGGCGACTTACAAATGCCAAGAACTCCATGCATGCATGTGCATACTCTTTTGGTTTGTACGGGGGCAAACCACAGCACGACAGAGCACCGCATGACGCTGCACCGCGCTGCGCTGCTGCGTGGACTAGGTGTACCTTTCATCTTTTTTTTTTTGCGGTACTTCGTAGTATAGGAGCGGCGATATCGCCCAGTTTTGACTGCTTTTCGATTATGGCCCCAATTTCGAGAATCCATATTTTGACCTTTTTGGACTGCTGAACAACAAGTATCTTGAAATTGGTCTGATGTTGCAATTTATCTTGGATTTCGTGTGAGCTGAGCTGCGCTGGGTGTGAGTTCCGAAAAAGCGCACACTCAACAAAAAAAAGGGGACAGCAAAGAAAGAAAAAAAAACAGAGGAAACCAAATAATTTCTCGGTCAGCAGTTCCGGGCTGAGGAGGGCTGTGAGGTTGGAGAATACACCGAGCACGACCGTTGAGGTTCGGACTATTAATAATTACAGTATGTATGTTTACGTGTACACCTCGCCCATGACACGGAGGAATTGATCGCGTTTTCCCCAATTCAAACTATAAAAGTATCGATGTGTCAAACCTATAGTTTTATGTTAATCGAGCTTAATTTCTAACATGTTGGGACTCGCAGCCATTGTGTCTACTTTGTTCGGTGTATCATGAGCGTCATAAACGTAGAAACTCGTGTGCCTGTTACATAGCCATCGTGGTGCTGAAACACACGTACATTACTGTGGCACTGAATGCAATTTTGCTTGCATGCTGTGTTTTTAGAGCTTCCCAAATGAAACAACCTAGAAGAAGATGAAGAAGAAGAAGACCACCACAGAGACAGCCAACCGAGCCCGTGTCTGTCCGCTCGTGGTGGTTTCAACACCGAAGCGAGCACCAATATTCCCTTTTGGTCGCACCAACCTCCTCCTGACCAACGAACCTATCAACTCCGCGCCGTATGTGTTCGACTGACCTGCAATGGTCGTTATGGCCCACACCACAGCCTTCAGCACCGCATCCAGTCGGGTCGACAACATGAAGTGGTTGACCGGGACCCTTTCAGCCGCGTTGGCCCTGTCCTTCACAAGTATCGAGGTGGACGGTGAGCAATGTCTGGCACCGCTACTGTCCCTTGTGCACGACAGGCTGCAAGCGGCGAACTGCAGATAAAATGGTTCGCACCTTGCCCTGGGTCGAGCTAGTTTGAATGAGTTTTGTGCCGCGATCCTTTTCGCGGCCGGCGAGCCTGCTTTTTCTAGAGGCAAACCTTAAAAAGAAACCACAACTGGAACCGTGACCGCGATACCTAAATGGTCCTGGTGGACGTGAGTGAGTAGTGTTGTCGAGGTGTGCTCTTAACCAAACAACCCCCCAGCCGAAGAGGAAACATGACGAATGTTACCATCCGACCGTGAACAAGGCATGAACAAGCTGACACGCCCCCCCCCCCGCCCCCATACACACATTCGTATGGACGCCTGCCTGTCTGATCTTGATTCAGGTCAGACCCCAAATTCATGTATTGCTGATGTTTCGACATGCAGTGCCGGCCAAACAACACTGTGAGTGAGAAGCGTATTTATTCTACGCCAGATAGTGTTACAGTTTGAACTACACAACACTGACACTGCATTCTGTTGAAGTGTCCCTGAGTAAATATATGCACGCGTAGAGCTTGAAAGTGCAATAATGAGTTCACCTCTTTCGTGGATCGCATTGATTTGCAGCGTCTACCGGAATTCTGGTAGTGTTTGATTAACCTATGTCCTGAGCTTTCGTTGCTAAGGTTAAGTTCCAGAACTCGACAATATGTACGAAGCGTTTAATTAGGGTTCGGTATGAAAGGAATTCTGGCCGTCTCCGCACCCACCTGAGCCACAGAAATCCTACGGTACCATGATAGGGCTAGGTACAAGCAAGGCTATGAACACGGGCACACCCCTAAAACGACAATGTTCCCTACCATTTCGACCTCACATATGAGCCGTCTTATCTTGTCCTTTTCCTCGACCGCAGCAATCTTCCTAGGTGCAACATCGACGACTCTCACGTGCCCGATCTGCGCGCGTGTTTCGATACCATGGGACGCGGTGGAATTACCGAGATGTAAGTTTTTCTCTACTTGGAGGGCGGGCAGGGGCACCGTCACTTTGGCTGCAGTAGCGATGTCACTTGAAGGGGCTCAGTTTTCAGTGCGCCGGTGTCAATCGCGGGAAGGGCCACGTGGCCACCCTATGTTTATTCCAGTTTCATTTTTTTTTGTGCGTTTCGGTCTCGCGACATGTACCGCCGTATATTGGTTTTTGTTCGCGGAGCGTGCAGCATATATATACTCGCGTCTGGTGTCGAAAGAGGTACAGGGCCACTCTCACGAGTGGACTAACCTGCGTAGTGATAATATCGGCGTACCGCCCCCCTCCCACCCCCTGCCGTATATAAGAGGTTTCTCTCCCCCACTGCGCTGAAAATAGGGGAACCCTCTTACCGTAGACGTGGTCTCGTCGTCACTCTGAAGTGACGGTTTCGGCTTGTAGCGGAATGCTAACCAGCTCAGTTATCTGGGAGCTATTACGGGGGACCATAGTAAATAGAACCTACGGTACACACAAAAACCTACACATTTCCCTATTCTTACAAACAATATTTAGCCCTATGGTTCCCCGTAATAGGCGCACCCCCGTGATTAACCGTGGAACCGTACTTGGAAGTGCGTATGCTAGCATGTGAGCGGGGTTTGTTACATTGGCATATATTTTTTTTGTTTTTCCTTTTGAAGCTGAGCCCGATCTATGTCGAATCGTTTGAGCTACAGTGGATGAAGCTAGGACAACTGAATACCTCGCTGATCATACAACACCTGCCCTCCCCCCCCCTCCCTTGAAGTTGACGTCAATCGTAGTGAGCAGCGGCACAAGAGTATGGCGATGAATACGGTTTAGGCCGACCCCCCTCTCCTGTTGCGTGGCGGGCGGGCACAATGTATTGCACTACAACGCAGTTGGATGTTATACACTTAAAGCAACATACACGTTTCGATAGCAATGACGCATGAATCATAAAATATGGAACACTCAAGTGCACGGGCTCTGGTGGAGTATATACCATGTTGATTTGGGCACGGTCTGCCGTGAGAAGCACTCATTCTAAAAGAAGTAGCGCGTGCGTCAACACGTTATAAATTTACGTCACAGTAGTCCGTGTTAGTAAGCGAGTCTCTTCCGACCGTTAGTCTCAAATTTGTATGCCATCATCCTTGTATGCAAGTGACTGGCCCGTGCTTCTGCATACCCCGAGGTATGGTCACATTCAATTGTTAGATATCCCATAAATGGCAAACACTCGGCTTACATTTGACCTCCACTCGTTCTCCGCTATGATGCATACCATTCTCCAGCTACCTCAATGACAATCAGATAACAACGATACCTTCCGACCTGTTCGAGGGCATGGGGGCTTTGGTGGAATTGTGAGTGAACGATCCACGTCATTGCTTCTCTGCGGGCCGGTGGCTTTAGCGTTGCGTCTGGCGGGGGATGAGAGGGTAGCCCGGGATAAAACGTTATTATCGTCTTCCCGGCCAGTTGTTGAAAACGCGAAGGACACTGCATCCCGCGCTGTATTGACGCGCGGCAATGCTCTTCAAACCGGTCACGGCTGGCGATCGATGCCCCCCCCTCGAATGCGAGTATCGGTTGTACTTGTTTAGCGGTGCTCACTAGCCTCGTCATTCACCTGGCAAATAACCCCTTTGCGGCTTCAGAGGATAGTAGGTTGAGAGTAAATTACAGTTACAGCAGCGGCAACACGTAGAGCTCGTCACCATAAGGTATATATGCCATGCCCATATATTTTCCGGTTGACCCACGATTCCTGCGACGGAAATACAGAGTAGTAAACGTGGGTCACACATACGTGGCACTGTTTAGAGATCAGTGAAAGGCCGATCGTGTCCAGGATACGAAACAGATAAATAGCGATGGTTACTCTTTTACTTATATCGCCTCGATGTATGTCGCTCCGTTGAATCTGTGGCCGTGTCGCAATAGGAGTCTTCTACTTAATGACATCACGACCATCGTCACAGGAACCTTCGATGAACTATCGTCATTGGAAGTAGTTTTTGCACACTCTCAGTGTCCACCTGTGTTTTATTAACGTGCTGACTTGTGTTAATTGTTTCTCGATGTAAAAATGAAGCTAGCATATACCAGATACATCTTTGTTGTGCACACACAAGAGAACGACGACCAGTGATGTTGCATGTTTCAGAAAACCGCCCGAGGTTGTGCTTGCACTCACCAACAGCTGAACCTGATCTCCGACAGGCTCGATCTGGAGGCATTCCCCTGAGGCCATCACACAAGAGGCCCACCCCCCTCCCCCCCCCCCCCCCCTCCTTCCTTTCGTCGGAACACATATGCTTAGCGTGCCGCCGTGATTAGTACCTACCCGTATGTACACGTGGCCCCCGTCCATAGATATACGGTACATATGATCGCGATCAGCGAACATGGGTGGAAATGACATACTGTTGGCATGCACACGACGTTGATTTCGAACGTGCAGCTCCCACACTCTATTGAGCTTCCACCAAATATACCGCAGAAAACGTTAACGACTTTTGCCCCGATTCGCGTATTATCGTCGCTTAATCTCGTTTGCAAGGGACTTAGCTGCAAATGAGCTGAAGACCATCCCACCGAACCTGTTTTCTGCTTTGGGATCTTTGCGAGTTCTGTAAGTACCTCAATACTATGGTTCTTGAGACTTGGCACATGCGCTCCCCTGTTGTAGCCAAGCTGTGGCCAGCGAGAAATCGACGAAGCACTACAGTAGTTCCAGCGTGGCCGAACCACTCCGTACTCTCCACAGTGGGCCGAGCTGAACGGACGATGACGACGACCGCAGTTAGTTATCAGGTGTAGGGTAGATCATTGCCTCGTCGTATTTCGAAGTTGCACAAACATGTCATGGTCCTACGTAGGTATAGTATTTGATATTGGCGTACCGGTTTGTTCACCTGGAACTAGCGTGGTGTCTACGAACCTGCTGTCGAATCATTCCGTGGGTTGCCCTTGTTCACAACAACCTACTGATACCCGTCACTTGGCGTGAATATCCGCGTCCAGTTTCCACGGCGCCCCCTCTCGCCGTGTGTAGCTTTACGGGAGCTGTGGCGTACACGCGTAGCACGATATATGGTCTCGTGCACCCAGACACATATGCGGACGGCTATGCCGAGCCATCGCAACAACCAACGGATCAATCCGGTGCAGCAGCACATGTTAGCCTTGCTGCGGTGGTACTACGGTCCACGTCCTCAGGCAGTAACTCTTGCTTACATTCGTGTTAACCCTTTTGGGCCTTCAGAGGCGGAAACGTGTCGGAAAACGAGTGACGGTTGCAGCATGCGCCCCGCGAGGATCGCTTGGGGTGCCAAGAAGAGGGTGTCTCAGAATAGCACTACACATTGTACCGCGTGTGTGCAGTATGTATGCCTTTTTTGTTTTTTTTCCCATCACTGTTGCTTTCCAGCTTAACTCGTACCTGGTAGGAGGTTTTACCCTCGCGATCTTAAAGCCAGGCCGTGGTCACAGGTGTCGTCCCTTCGCCCCTCCGGCACGTTCCTTCGCTTTAATCGCGCGTACGGTTCAGCATTCCCCCTGCTCGTCGATCTTCGTCGAATGTTGCTAACTCACGCTCCCGCGATTTCCGTGTATCAGTTTTTGTGTAACAGAGTCGTTGCGAGTATGCACTCGGTAAGACTCGAACCCACGAAATCGGTCTGAGTAGGCACGCGGACAATCCACCAAGCCACCGGAGCCACCGGCGACACTTGAGCGATTGCACGCTCTTGCTCGCCGCTTGGTATAGCAGCGCACCCGTTGTGGTTTGGTAGTATAGACAGGGGCATGCGTTGAACAGTGACCGCCCAGCTCAAATTGTACAGCTTTACCTACCGAACAAACCGGCAAAGAGAACCCCCGCCCGATACGTCCAGCGTATATCCCGCGCAAGTGTCTGTACCCTTCCTTCCCGAGTTGTGACGCTTATTATCCGTTGCTGGTGTGCACTGTACTAGGGATCTGAATCGCAATGGGTTGTTCAACCTACCCGTGGACGCCTTCGTGGGTTTACCGAGCTTGCAACAGCTGTGAGTGCACCCTGGACATCACCCTCTCGCTTAATCATGGCAACACTAGGAGATAAGAGGCATTCGAACGTTTAGGGTGCTGCCTGCGTTTGCGTGTCCGCCGTATCATCAGGAGGGAACTCACGTTCGACCTTGACATCCCGATATGGGATGCAAATATGAGCCGGAACCCATTGGGCGATACGTGCACATACGTAATAAGCCCCGTGACTCTATCGGGTGTTGGCCGGTCGCGTTGTCTCCCAGTATGATTGACTTGAAGGTCATGATGTTTATCCTTGGTTCGCAGATGACGCGGGTATCGACGGTGCCTAACGACTGTTGAGTTCTTGCTATAGCAACCTCCCCGAACCATGTTTAGGTGAGTAGGATTGCACTACGGTGGGAGTACCCGCATCGATGGAAACACCGCTTTAGCGCTCCGGCGGCCGTAGACAAGGCTCCTCGACATGACAGCAACGTGCAGCAGACAAAACAATATTTGGTGACGAGCATTTGTTGTGTCGGATGTGGACCGCGCCAAGGTCAGCGTGGAGTACTTTGTAGTCGCTTGGGAGAGGTTCCCCCCGAGGAGAGCGAGCAGGGGGGGTGTCTGACTATGGGGGTTACGCCAGCTTTGAAACGTTCCTAAAATGTCCATCTACTAATTGCAAAACACAAATTCTCAACCCTTTAGCTGAGACAACACGCAGCTGTTCCCATTGTCGTGCGGTCAATCACTGTTGACCCTTTCTCTCTTCGCCTCAACAGGTATCTCAGCAATAACGAACTAACAACGCTTCCCGCCGGACTTTTCGAGAATGTGGGGCCTGACGAAACCCTAAGGATTCTGTGAGTGTCTCAACGCCTTGCCGCAGACAGGTCATTGTTGCTCTAGAAATACAAGCAAGCCGCAGCAAGCGTAATGTACCTGTCTTTGCGAGGGTCACAGGTCTTCCTGGCGTGAAGCTAGTCGGCATACGGGCATGCGTTCGAAACTGAATCGTGGTTCTTGCATACTGGCATGACTTGGTTGAGGTGTCGTTAGCGAGTAGGTCGGCGGAGCCTCACGTGTGTGCACCATGCTTGTGTGATTCACAACATACCGAATGGCAACAGCGATGGCCCTGTTGTCATCCACCTGCTTCATGCGGTTCTCCCTGTCTTCGCTCTGTACCCGAAACGCCTCGTCCTCGTTTCAGACATCTGGGCGGCAACCCGGGCCTGCAATGCATTCCCCCCATGTAAGTCGCATGTGCGAGGCGGCTTCCTGTTATGTATGTACCAGTATGCGTGGTAGGTGATTTAGCGTCTACTCGCCGTTGGACCGATATTCAATTTAAGCAGACAGAGGCGGTTTACTCCGGATTGACAGAGGGTCGATCGTGGGCTTCGCGCTCGCGCTTTCTTTGTTCGTTGTGTGCCCAATTAAATTCGTATATTACGTACGAGGCATGGGGAATTTCGAGTGTACGCTGGTTGTACCGAGTATCGCCCATCTTGCATATCGAAGTCCAGGCGCCGATGTAGACTCACGTATGGATATCGACCATCAGGGTTGTAATCAAGTATTCCACGCGTCGAACAGACGGATCATCTTCCACTATGTCCCTGTATATAATAACCTTTTGAATATTAACCCTTTAATCTATTGGTCCTTAAACGGACAGAATGGTACGAATCATCTGTCGATCTTAACCTTCTCTTGGAGACTGTACATGGTTTGTAGGGTACGCACCCAACCGAGAAAATGCGTGCCACATGGTGCAGATTGTACGGCCCCCACCGGCAAAATATGAGCTAGATGATACACATGAGGAAATATAGCTTCCCAGAAAGATTTTGCCCAAGAAGTGAGAACATGTTGTCTGCGACGTGTGAATCATTCCCTGTAACCGCCCCCCCCCCGCCCCCCCGTCCATCCGTGCGTACCGGCTTATGCAGCGGCGTGACCAATGAGTGGTACGACGATTATTCCGCATCCGCCTACACTTTAACAGTGCCTTTTGCCGCGTACTTATGCGGTAAGTACTGGTCGAGAGGAGGGGATTGTCGAACGCATTGAACATAAGTTTGGGACGAGGAAGGCCTTCTATCGATGCTCGCGTCGACCTGTCGCTCCGACGGCAAGACCGATGCTTTTTTTCTGGTCGAGAGCGACAACAGCGCACCCAGACGCGTTTCAGCAGCGGGACGTGGCAGTATATTTCGAGAACGTACGGTACATTGTTCACTTCGGTCGATGTATCAGGTGGGCGACGACGTGAATTTGCGCGGTTCGACCATACTACAAGAGTGACCAACAAGAAATCAGCCTTCTTAACGTTATGTTCCCGGCCGAACGCGCTTGTTGCCGAACAGAATGCACCCCAGCCATCGCGGTTACGTGCGAGACTGGATCAACATGCGCTCCTGGGGTTAACGGCTACATCTGCGTCGGTAAGAAGGGACTGTCCCGAGCGTTCAATTAACCACCTCGCTACAGCCGCTAACGTGCAGCAACTGGTATACGAAGACAAGTATACTATGCGTTCAACCTTGAGCCTCGACGCACGCATCGTGGCCAGGTACGCTCGGAACCTTTGCCGGTAGTTTTCTACTGATGTATAGGGCTTCGCGTACGGCACTTAAGATCTTATTGGGCGTTCATCACCTGCTGTCTGGTCTGCTGAGTATCACGGCCTTGCCAAACGCGTCTTCGACTGGTTTCCGCAAACATCCTCACGATGGCGCATTTGTTGGCGAAGTCGGAGGTGTAGACAGCCCTCAATTCAAGCAAAAGAGACAGTTCAGTGCGCAGTCTATGTATTGAACCTCCACGTACACGTGCATACATATTATGCTCATTTATCCACCCTCTAGGTCGTGATGATCATCATTCTCCGGGGCTTTTTAAGCGAAAACCCTTTTTTCCGTTTTTATCAGGGATGCTTCTATTTGCAGGTTACAGTAGATGCATAATGCGCAAGAGGCAAAGGAAAATGATCGACTCCAAAACCGAGCCGTGCTACGGTATGGGCTGCGTATCGTTAGCTTAACTTATATCAACCGTGGGGCTTCAAAAATGTTCGGAACCGATGCGTATGTTACGCTACTATTCGATAGATACATGGACCATGGCAATGCATATCGGACGTAGCTTGCCACGTATAGACTAACTCTGCTGTTGCTACGGCAGAAATTGTGTTGGAATAAGGACGTTGAGATCCATACGTATTTATTTGACGTGCAGTCACTACGCACGATTTCGTGCATACGAGTAACGTTATTTGGACAGTCGGGCAAATGCGAAATGCGCATATACTATTAATTCGAGTTGACTTCACTCGTAGTAACGTCTACTGTAAATCCAATGCATGACCAGCAGTAACGATGCTGCGAACGTTGTCAAAACGTTACTAAAACGTTGCAGAGAACAGGACCGGGAGTTGTACGGGCTATGGTAGACCAACCGCTAGCATGGGCATTGGCCCGAGGTGATTGAGTGTCGGTCATGCCCTCATATTCGCTCCTCTCCTCCCTTTATCTCCTCCTCTTGAACCTTTGAGACCAGCCTTCTTTCCACAGTGGTCACATAAGGTAACCGTCTTTTCAAACCATCCCTTTTCTTCTTCTGCATAGGTGAGATCTTCACAGACACTTCGGTGCCACCCCTGACGTGCCTCTTCACAGACACAGAGCCTCGACACATATGTCATTCTCTCGAATAGAGTTGCTCGCGTAAGGAGGCCGACGGAATGAAAGGGCTACCCCTACCATAGCACGCGAAATAAGCATAAAAAACATGTTCAACAAGTTATCGTTTTACAACGCCATACAAATACGGAAGTGCGCGTTCAATCACGCTTCGCTCGTGGTGATAACTGTTTGCCACAACATCAACAAAAACAAAAAAACGTTATGTACACTGTTGCCTTCTTTCTGACCTTACGACCTTATACTGCTGGGTAAAAAAAGAGCTTTTACATGTGCACTGAACACTACCGTTCATTTCAACCTTCGGGAGACTGTCATAATCGACCCCGCACGTTGACCAATTGTTCAACACGCCCCGTGTTTCGTTTTATGCGCAACACAGAGGAAAACGGTGACGTGACTGGAGACCCGCACATGTCCGGTCTGCGAGGTCAGCACACGGAATGGTCAGGCATCGACGGTGGCTGGTATAGTCTGATCAAGGACGACGACAGCCAGCTATACATAAACGTCCGCGTGACGGCGCCCCTAGCTGCGGAATTTCCCGACAGGCAGCTTGTGACAGGGCTGTCCATCGTATCGGACGGACACTCGCTCGTGATAGAGGTGAAATATCCCTACACAGTTGCGACTCTAGGCTGTCTCGAGGGAATAACACCCTGTCTTGCGGACGGTGCTCTACGGATCACATCAGACGGGAGAGAAGACATCGATCTCCAACGCCCTATGGACAACAAAATCATCCACTCTGGAGCCATGGTGCTATCCGCGGCGAACCTGCCTGCGGAGTGCACAAAGTTCGGAGGGGACAAGATTTGGGCAGAAGCGTTTGCCGACATGCAAGCGGATCACCGCCTGCTAAACGACTACGAGAGCTTCGAGGACTGGGTGGTCAACTCGAAGGCCCTAGCAGCGCCGGAATGGTGCACCAAGTACATATCTGAACGTGGCCTCCTTCAGGTCCAATCCAAGTTTGCCATATTCAAGATCCAAACGTCGTCTGTCACGCTACGCCTGAATGTGGGGACGAACTACCAAGGCGGCGGTGAGACGGACTGGGACGGGCGCCTGCTGCCCGACATCGAGTTCTGGCAAATGGATGTAGGCCTGGCCAACCTCCACCTCGGAGACGCCCTGACCGGTATTCTCGGTGAAACGTCGCGGCCTGTACTAAACGAGGATGGCGTCGAGATCATGGAAGGACCCAAGGTGATCCGTGGTGCCGTGGAAGACTACCGTTTATCGGGACCTCTTGACCAGAGATTCGCCCTGCCCTCCTCGTAGATGGTCGGTGGAGAAGTATGGTCATATGCCCTGTTGGAGGTCTTGTTACGGTGTAAATTAGGGACAGTCGAGACATGGTTCCGGTGATTTGCTCCAGCGCGGCGGGAGTATCAAATATATTTGAGGTGACGCGGTGCGTACTTCCACCGGTATGTACTAAAGCAGGGAAGATTGGTACGCATTCTGGTGGAGACGTTGGCGCTGGCTGGAAGGTGCCGTGTTGATTGATCTCTAAAGGTATAGGCGCAGCTGGCACGGGAACGCGTGGTTGACTCCAGACAGTAACACGGAACTCCTCTTATATTATATCCGAGCTGTCGAGTGACAGCTCATGCATCGTATGCAGATTATTATTCAACATGACGCGGGAATAAACCTCCCGTTTATTCCCCCGAATATCCGACTAAATATCCCTCTCCTATAATCCTATGTCAATATATGGAGCTCCCTAATATTAGATGTAACGTCTCCGTCGTGTTTCTGAGCACAATCAATATCCCCCCTGCTCATTATACACGACCATACTTAATATCCCCCCAGCTCTGTACACTACAATGTACGACTCCGCTGGGTGGAAACATCTCAATATTATGACCAACTCAAACGAAATTCAGAAACATAATTTCACTCCAGAACCAAAAATCAAAATCAAACTCTCCATTTCCAAAATACTATCCAAACTCTCCAACTCAGAAAACATTTTCTATGGACCGCACACGCCCCCAGGCGCTTCATAGTCTCTCTTCAACCTTATCCAAAAAAATCTCCCTCTATTTCATGAGGAATTAATGCAAATCATATAAAACATCACAGTAGTCATACTCATCAGAATAAAAATTAAGCCAAGAAAATAAATGCCAGAGATCGCAAGGAATCCCGTTCCCTCGGACAAGGGTCTCCCCTTGCCCCCTACTCCCGCCATAGATACACAGATCGCGGCGGTAATGCGAGATAACATACATTCCTTCACTTGAATTTTATTTGACGTGGGGACTACTCGAAAACATCAAAAACTCTCGAAATCCATCATCAGGAACGAAATGGTATCATCCTCGGAATAGCCAGGGAAAAACGGCAGCATCTTCGGATTTATACGTAGTTCACACAAATCCTTCACTCAAAAATAACATAAAACCTTCCACCTCGGAAAAACCGTGTCAAATATTCATCAGAAAATCCCGGTGGTAACGAAACACCGTGTTGTTGAGCGGCTTTGTCAAGAAGTCTGCATGCTGTTTCTCCGACTCTACATGGGTAATAACAAACTCCCCCTTAAAAATAAGCTCGCACAAAAAGTGGTGTCGTACGTCGATGTGCTTCGAATTCGACGTGCACACTGGGTTTTGTGCCAGGTGCCTTGCCCCCTCGTTATCCTCGAAAACCGTAATGCATCTCTCCCCAAACCCCGGAAAAATAAAACTCCATACATAGCGCATGAACATTGCCTCCTTGATGGTGTCTGCCAGTGCTACATATTCGGCCTCAGTGGTTGAGAGTGTGACGCATTTCTGCGTCCTAGAAAACCAGCACACACACGCCCCAGCACACATGATGGCCCCACCGGAAACTGACCTCCTGTCAGTGGCTTTGTTGGCATAGTCTGCATCTGCAAACGCTACCAGCTCAAGCCCGCTACCCTTCTGGAACGTAATGCCGAAATCACTCGTAGAAAATACATACTCTAAAATACCGACTGCTGTCTTCCAGTGTACTTCCCTCGGCCTATTCGTGTACCTCGCTACCGCCCTCACCGCGTTCGCAATATCTGGTCGTGTTTGGTTCTCAAGCCACATCAAGCACCCCACCAACTCGCGGAAAGGCCAATCACCCACGGGTTCATTCTCGTCAAACTCCTCGAGCTTCACACCAGTCGAAAGCGGGTTATTCCTCCCAGAACTAACACCAAACCTCGCCGCGGTATTTTCAGCGAACGCCTGCTGCGAAATCGTCAAAGTACCAGCATCCCAATCCCTCGAAAAACAACAACCAGCATACCACCGCAACTCGCCCAGATTGTTGATCGGAACAAGGTTGTTCAGGTCGTCACAGAACTGATCGCATCTAGCCTTGAGTCCTACAGCAAAAATATCATCCACATGAACTACCGTTACAATGGAGACAGAGCCCGACTCGACCAACCTCATGACACACGCGTCAGCGGGGCTCTGCTCAAATCCTAGACTCTTCATGTGAGTGAGAAGGTGGTTGTGCCACGACCTCGACGCTTGCTTCAAGCCGTAGAGACTGCGATTCAACCTGACCACCTTACCAGACATTTCGCCGCAGCCGGGAGGTAGTCGCATGAATACATCCTCATCCAAACTCGACTGCACGAACGCCTGCTCAGCATCAAAATGACACAAATCCAAACCCAACTCGCACGCAATAGCACCCAACAAACGGAAACAGGACGCTGCAGGCGTCGGAGCAAAAGTCTCAAAGAAATCAATACCCTCACGCTGCTTGAAACCTCGTGCCACCAGCCTTGCTTTCGCCCGCACCACGTCACCATGCTCGTTGGACTTCCAGGCGAACACCCACTTCGCCGAGATGACGTTGAGCCCCTCTGGTTGCTACGTCGCTCCAAATGTCCCCGCGTCCGCCAGCCCATGGTACTCCTTGTCCATCGCCTGTCTCCAAATGGCCGAATACTCGTCCGCACACGCTTCAGCATACGAGTTCGGCGTCGAAAGCTCGCTCGCCGGGCGTGTGGGAAGAGGAGGGTTCTCGCGCGGTGGGGCTTGGTGGAAAAGTACATGGCCTATACCTTCCCGCGCTGCCATCAGCGACAGCAGCCCATGCCCCATAGCCTCGCGGTTCCGCGCAGTCTCCCCTCTAGTCCGCCCCCTCAGCACATCTCCACCTTCCGGATGTCGCCCAGCTTCCCCCCTGGCCCTATCACCCTGCACACCGCCACCACCCTCCTGGTGTCGTGCAGTCTCCCCCTTTGTCCGCCCCCTCAGCACATCGCCATCCCCCGGGTCCGGAATATAATAACCCAGTGCCCGGGCAGCACGCTGCGAAAGCTGTGGTTGCGGTGACTGCTGCGGCGGCGACGGCGATGATAACGGCGGCGGCGGCGGCGGCGGCGGTGGCGACGGCGGCTGCGGTGACGGTGGCTGTAGCGGCGGCGGTGACGATGACGGCGGCAGCGACGGCGACGGTGACGGCGATGGCGGTGGCGACGGCGACGGCGGCGGCGGCGGCGGCGGCGGTAGCGGCGTTGATGACGGCGGTTGCGGCGGCAGCAGTGAAGATGGGGACGGTGGCTCGGGCCATACGTCGGGGCCCCTCAGAGGCTCCGGCGCACCCGGCGGCGGTGGCGACGGCGACGGCGGCGGCGGCGGGGAGCTCTCCTCCTCCGAAGGCAGTAACCCCACAAACGGTTTCCTCGGGTGTTCCCAAGTGACGTCACGGGAGAACGACCTTCGGCCAGACATCAGCAGGATATTGCTGCAGTAAGCTGCGTGGTGGTTGCCGCCGTTGAGGTAGAAGCAAGGTCTTCAGGGTCCTTCTGACGTGGTGGAAGCCCGGCTTCAGAAACGGGAGCAGCCGCGCAAACGGTGGTCTCCCGTAGAATTTTCGGTACGGCGAGTGCATTTCCGGCTTGTCCCTTACCCTCGCCGTCATGTTGACCACATCGCTCGCGTACACGCATGACTCAGCCCAGAGGGGCTGCGTCGCCGGCATCTTTGCATCGCCGAACAGGCGGGTGGCCTCCAGGCGGGACGCCATTGAAAGCTCCAGCGTCATGGCGATCCGTCGCTCGACCACCCCGTCATGCTTCGGAGAATCGACGGGCGTGTACTCTCGGCGGATGCCGTGGTGGTTGAGCAACTCCACGAACTCCGCCTTGGTGAACTCGGTGCCGTTGTCCGAGCCAAGGCACTCCACGATGGACGGCACACCCTTCGCGTTGATGTCGGCCAGGAATCCAGCGAAGACCTTCGGGACGTCGGACTTCCGCTTCAAGAAATACGGCCATCCCAGTCGCGAGTATTCGTCGACGATCATCATCAAGTATGACGCACCGCCAGCAGACGTAGGCTGTTGTCCCGACAGATCCACGAACAGACGCTCCAGAGGCCTGGTAGAACGGCACTCGGTCGTCCACGGCACCGCCATCCTCCTCCCTTTCGCCTCAGAACACCCAGCACACGGAACCAACTCCCCAAAAACCTTAATGTCCATCTGACGTGCCGTCTCACGGAGAGTGTCAGCATGGGAGTGGGCAAGGGCAACGTGAAGGTCGTTAATATCGATCCTCCTCATTTTTCCAGGAGCCAAAACAGCGGCAGCAATCGGGGTCTCTACAATCCGCGTGGCGTCTACGTATGAATCCGCGTCCCTACGCACGAAAGACAGCTGTCCATTCAACGTGTGAGCTCCCTGAGCATCAAGTGTCACCGGGCATTTCAACATTACTGCATGAAGCGAAAATAAGTTGAAGCGAACACCGGGTACGTATGCTACGTCCATCAGCCTAACTTGAACGTCACCCTGAGAGCTGTGCATCACAATTGGAATCTGGCCGAAGTACTCTATCTTCAGTGACCTCATGTCACCGACCACCAAACGGCTCTTACCAGGGGGGAGGGGGAGTACAGTTTACCATACCAAAAGGGTTGCCATCACATGAAAAGTTGCTCCCGAATCCGCTACCCACTCTTCTCTCCCATTAACCCAAAACAAATCATCATTCGCCTTGCCTTGGTGCGCAAACTGCGCGGTGAGGAGATGCGGATCGAACGTAGGCGTAGGGTTGCCGTTGTTCGCTGGGCCAGGGGAGGGGGAAGTGCTGAAGGAGGGTTGCTGTGGCGGGGAAGCTCCGGCCGAGGTATACCCACCACTGCCGTAGGGCGTCTCCTGCAGCCAGCCACCTTGAGGAGAAGCGGCACCCGGGAAAGCGATATTCATCTGCGCGGGAGCTGCCTGGCATTCCGCGGCGTGGTGGCCCGGTCTGCCGCACCGGAAGCAGGGCCCCTTGCGCCTCTATGTGTTGTTCGGTGGGGGACCCCAGGACCCCAGCCTGCCGGAGTCGCTGCGGGCGGCGGGGGCATCGGCGGCAACGTCCCTGGTGGTGGGTCGGTAGGTACCCAACCCATGGGGGGGACCACTCCACCCGTACCGAAGGTGAGTCATCCCAACGGTACCTGCAGGCCACGGCATCCCAACGCCATTTGGGGCCGGTTATCCCCCCCGACGAAGCCCCTCCCCGGTTGCCACGTTGCTGATGGGGACGGTGCTGCTGCTGCTGTTGAGGATGCTGCTGCTGCTGCTGCCGTTGGTGCTGCTGCTGCTGCTGCTGAGGCTGCTGCTGCTGATATTGCTGCTGCTGCTGCTGATACTGTCGCTGGAGCTGCTGCTGCTGCTGCTGCTGCTGCTGGGGGCTGCTGCTGCTGCTGTTACCCATCCTTGAGCCTCCCACCTCTCCTGTTCCTCCTTCCCCCTCCTGGACCCGCACCTCCGCCACCGGCAGGCTGCGCACCTCCGGCGTACAAGGCATGCTGACCTACCACTCCCTGCACGCCCAACGCCCTAGAAACCATCTCCTTCTCTACCTTGTCGTTAGCATACGCGTCACGGATGATCTCATCGATCTCGGAGCGGGGGATGGAAGGGCGGGAAAGAATGGACTTGCTTTGAATAGTATACAAAGATGAGAGGTTGGTGACAATGTGGCGGTTTACTTCCTCCGTACTCTTACCACATCCTAGCATTGCCAGCTCATCTGCAGCCTTGTCCACCCTTCCTAGGAATAGCAAGGGGTTTTCATCCTCGGCCATTCGGATTGTATCAAATTCCCTCCTCAATCTATGAGTTGCGGCTATCGTCTTCGGCATATAATAGTCTTCCAACTCCTTCCAAGCACCACTCGGAGACATTGCCTTTTGCATTCTAAACTCAGCCATATCGTATCCTGTCATGGCCTCCATCATCAATCCATACACCAATCTCGCGTCCCTAATCTCCTGGGGGGAATGTCTGGAGGCTAACTCCTCCGGCGAAACCCTCATGTCACCCACCATAACTGGGTTTGCTGTGCTACTGAGTACATGCAAGCACCCAAGCGATGATAGGTATGCCAAAAACTTACTACGCCACATGCTAAAGTGGGCCTCTACGTTATCGAACTTCGGGGGTATCGACTGGGACAAACTTGGGCGGTACAAAGAAGGTAGTGACATGCCTGATCGGGCCTCCAGCCCAGGTGTCGGCACCGTCGACGCTGCTTGTTGTCTTCCAGCAGTTCCTTCTCCTCTCGTCCCCCCACCGGCCCCCCCTTCCTTTCCTGCTCCCTGCGCGTCCCTCTCGGCGCGCAGTCTCTGCTCCTCCACGTCCTTTCCAGGACCTCTATTTTCTTCTTCATCTCCTCCATGGTCTTTTCACTCTCCACGCTGGCTTCTTGACTGGGCATGTCCTCGAAACTAGGCATGCCGAAGCAGGTTCCCACCTCTCTAGGTTGGCCTTGGCTACGCTTGCCAATAGAAGATCGCCGGACACACTAGTGTGTTGATTGATCTCTAAAGGTATAGGCGCAGCTGGCACGGGAACGCGTGATTGACTCCAGACAGTAACACGGAACTCCTCTTATATTATATCCGAGCTGTCGAGTGACAGCTCATGCATCGTATGCAGATTATTATTCAACATGACGCGGGAATAAACCTCCCGTTTATCCCCCCGAATATCCGACTAAATATCCCTCTCCTATAATCCTATGTCAATATACGGAACTCCCTAATATTAGATGTAACGTCTCCGTCGTGTTTCTGAGCACAATCAATATGCCGCCGTCACATATCAGACGTTTAACCAGGCACGTAGCAACAGGGTGCAGAAAGTACGGCACACAAGCGATTAACGTAGCGGCGGCGCGCTGTTGGAGAAGTAGTCTGTTTGAAAAGAAGCCAACAGACGCTCAACGTCTGTACGTAGGAGCCGCTCTATGAGCACATAGCAGGAACCAGGTATCAATGCCTGCTCTGCTGAGACTGATCAGTTCTGAAGCTAAAGAGTGGACTCAATGGGAGAACTCGAGGGGAGGTATACTGAATCCTATCAGGCTGCTTCTTTAACGTAGTATTTACCGGCATGCCACATGTATCTACGTGCAGCATGGAATAAGTACCCCTTCCACCTCTCGGGGTCATAAGCCAGAACGTATTTTGTTTTAGAGAGCTGGGCGGGGAGGGGGGTTATACGAATTGAAGGAAAGAAGTGTTGATAAAAAAAGGAACCTACTTTGTTCTGGTACAGAGGAGCAAGGCGTTGTATGAAAGAAGGTCGTACGTGCTCCATTTCACAGCAATAGTCTATGCAAGGGTTCGCATGCGTTCGTGCATTTACCGGCACGAATTCTATGCAAGCGTTTGCATGGCTTCTGGTATATTCCGGATCGCATTCTCCGAGGCGAGGGGTTTGCTAGATGTCGAAAAGGACAAGAAGCGAAACAGCAGGAAGGTGCTGTGAAGGATTCAGAGCGAGATATCATGGGCCGGAAAGGGAGCGCGTATCTATGATTTGTTTTACATATGGCTGAAGGGGTGATACTACGATAGGTTAGACATGCCTCTGGTCTGATTGATATTGACATATATGCGTTGGTCAGAATTATCATAGCACAAACATTGATCGCGATCCTGAAGTAGCTAGGTATGTATGAACTCAACTTTGCCCAGCTGCAGTTGTTACATCTTCACGATGGTGCCATTGACGGAGTAGTGGACCCCCTGACCTGTTTTCATCACAGATATTTGACGCGGGAAAAATCCTGCAGCAGTTTGATCAGTCTTCGTACTTGCTTGAGCAAATTATATTTTCCGGGTGTTGGGCCTAATTTCTCGTTTTCCTTTAATCGGGTTGAGCTTTCGGGAATCGGGTGAGATGTTGTGGTTGACTGAGGTGTTTCGAACGCAAATTTCAAATATACTGAAAGCACGATATCTCCGGTTTGGGATTGAGAGTTCTGGGCGGAGAATTACGTATATCCGGAGGTATGCGACGATCTTGGGTTTCGATTTGGAGAAGATAAAGCGGCAATAACACTGGAATATATTAATTGAGAGGTTGCCAAGTTTACAACTGGATTTAATTTTTCCCGATGTATTTTAGGTTCTGCATTATATCTAGAAAGTCGGATTGCCTTAATGTTTGCATGACCGTCGATTGTGCCACGAGCAGGGGGGATGATGCATTTGTTTGTACGACAGGTTGGAGCGGTCTTATATCTGCAGCTCTGCAAGGATTGTGGCGGATTTACGTTTCCACGAATGGGAGCCTTCATAACGTCCCACGGATTTATGGTTGATAAAAGAGGATCCTCCTACCCTGAGTGTTGGACGAAGAGTCTCTCAGTATTTGATTATCTTTATATTCGGATCGAGTTAACGTTCGACTATTTCAACGAGCAGGGGGGTGCTGAATGACGTCGTACGAAAGCTTGATCTGTCTCATTTCTGGAACTCCAATTGATCTACGAATATTGACTTGGTGTTTATTTTTTCCCGGGTGGGATACCGCTCACAGGGCCCCACGGATTTATGACTGCCCACGAAGGGATGGCCTATATATCTCTGTAATTTTCTTATTCCTGAACGAGACCGGGTTTAGAAATTCTACACTGTCTCATGGCACCCTTGTGCCGATACCGAGCCATCCACATGGCCAATCGCCACCCGTGCGCGACGAATCCTCATATCACAGATCTCGACGCTCACACGTGAGTCGGTCATCGCACATTCACTTTGAAACATCCTGCGAGACACACTCGCGGTCAAGGGTCAACGGGCAGCAGAGTTCGACAAAATATCGTAATAACTCAACTTTGTAAATGTGTGGGGTAATACCCCCCCCGCCCCTAGTTCGTAGCCAAAAGACGGGATCCTTGTGAATTCTCTTAGGCCACGGTGTCGTCAGCTCCCAACACATTTTGCCATAAACAAACAAACCAAAGATGTGCGTACTGTTCACTGGCTGTGGGCGCGATTCATACGGTACGCCAGACGCCTCATTGATGAAAAACATTTCGGCGCGATCCAGTAAGTTTCTCTGGCACCTGCCGTAACGAGCGCTGCCGACATTACTGCTGCCATGGGCCGGCAACGCCATGGAGCTCTATATTAATCTCAACTGACACTTACGTAACTCGATGATGGTTGTAG
Source organism: Macrocystis pyrifera (assembly GCA_031763025.1). Taxonomy (NCBI): domain Eukaryota; class Phaeophyceae; order Laminariales; family Laminariaceae; genus Macrocystis; species Macrocystis pyrifera. The sequence continues at coordinate 7,765,550 of JASSKH010000018.1, read as the reverse complement.
CTGCTCGCACCAAGTACCAGGTACAGGCTCTACCGTGTTTTACAGGTTTCGACGTTGGCTCTGCTAGCTCGTTTCAAACGCAACTGTAAGGACAAATTGCAGAAGGGCCGTTTGCGTTGTTCGGCAGCGGCGGAGAAGCGTGTGGGAGGGTACGATTATCGCCCGTTCTAAGAAGAATTTCGAAGTACCGCGTATTATCCGTTCACAAGGTTCGAGAACCGAAGATAAGGGACGTTTGGGCGTCTAAGACGTGTCTAGCTTGTCGTGCCGGCTCGGTGCAGCGTTTCTCACGTACGACAGACGTCGTGCGTCAAGATTCGCTTTGACGGCAGCCCAAAAACATTATCCGTGATGTGCGAGCGTCGAGCGCATGGCCCGTGTTCTTGTCGCGTCGTAGTGCGCGCCGTGTGCAGTAGACTGCTTTCGACATAGGCCTTCACGCCAGGATAATCCGAGCAGTTACGCCTTCTGGTGCGCTTGTGGAAAAGTCCCAGGTGGCCAACGGAAGCCAAAACAAAAAACAAAACGCCCAGGGAAGTGCACCAAGGGTCATGTTTAGTGTGAGAAAGAGGCAACGGTAGAAACGACGCAGCAAACACTCTTGTATAGGTGTGGGACAACAGGCCGTACATAGATATACATATGTATTAGTCGACGATTTGTTGAGGGCGAACCTCGCAACACGTGAAGAATCGTCTCGGAGATAACTAGGGACGATAGAGCTCAAGGCCACCGTGAACATGATTACCGCAGATCGAGCCAATATCCCGCCAACAATTTTACGGAGATTACGGCGCCTTTTTGTTCCTTGGAATGGGACCCCTCACAGGATACTACGGATTTCGAGTGGATGGGAGAGGATTCCAAGGAAGGGATACTCGTTTGTTCGGATCGACGAATGATGCCTTGTTTGCAATTTCTTCATCGCGTCATAGCGAGCTCGTGCTGTACCGAGCTTTTCACGTTTTCTCTTGGACCCCGTGCACGACATGCCACTCCACGAACAGACCTCGACGTCTTCTCGAGGCACTGTCGGAATTGATTTGCGGTGGGGCATCACGTGAAACATGTTTTTATTGGAAGGGAGGAGGGAAGGGGGGGCGAACTAATTCTTTGGTTGTTTCAGTCATGTGGCGATTGACGACGCATCTCTTTCGAGACGGAGCGAGGGGGGAATAGACGCCATAATAAAGGCGGGGATGCATCAATATAGTGGAGCAGCCGCGTCATACTGTTGCCCGTACGTGTAGCCACAAGGGGGGGAGATCTTGATGCACTCCCCTTGGCCGCGGTGATGGCAGCCTCAATAACTTGCTACGATAAATTTATCAAACGTGTGCGCCCCGTGCATCGGCTGTGGGTGTCTTAACAATGCGTCGTAGCGGTGTTTAGGCAGGTATACGGGACGCGCATGCACTTCCCACGGGTATGTTCTACCCCACCGTTAGCCTAAACATGGAGAGGGTATACCCCGGTTTGGTCGTTTTCCTTCCCGTGGTTTCCTTATATTTATGTGGATGTAAGCCGCACCAATGTAATGTACATTGCACGAAACACTCATCCAAAATGCAAGGGGTCCGGTGGTGGGGGAATGAACAGGCTACGGAGAACGTTCTCGGACTGGTCTCGTGTTCAGCGGTCAAGAGGCCCTGCTTGGCTCGGTAGCCAGCTTTGGCTAACCAGAGACCTGGTGGTACTTTTATGAAACAAACGACAATGGAGACACAGCTTTTTATCGCATCTTGTCATTTAGGTTAGGCGGCGGCCGAGCTCTCAGGAATCTTCTGTCGAGTAGGCGGGCGTCGGCGTTCCGCCAACCAAACAAATAGCTAGTAGAGAAAGGGGTTTTGCAGAAACGTTTAGACGTCTTTTTTTTTCTCGTGCCGTTTTTTACAAACTCGTATATACAATCATCACCCGTCCTGGCCCTTCTCTGGTTTGCACGAATTCGCTGCTCATGGTATTGACAATGTCGAATGTAGTCTTCCCTTTGCGATTCGTGGCCGTTTCGTCGGCACTCGCTTCGGGAAGCATGGATAAAGTGAGCGGATGGCAGTAGGCTGCGACCATGTTGTAGCGCGGTCAGTTTCGTGGGGGTTTCAGCGCCATGGACATGAATGCCTCCCTCAGCCTGGACCAACTCCCGCATAATCTTCACGTTACCAACCATAGCCATGCCACAAAGCGAGTCTCCGTAGGCATTGGGGCCGAGCTTCTAGAACACCGAACCTCAGCGGCACCTTCACCACCTTTAGATGCCCGAGCCGCGAGGCGATCGTAAGGGGTGTCTTCCTGACGTGGTTTGCGATGCTCGTGTACGCCCCCCAGTTGTCGCCACGATACTCGACGAGTATCGAATGGCCACACATGCATGCGACGACAAGCGGTGTCATTGAGTTGTTGCAACGCCAAGTATGCCTCGAACCTGCGCGCACAGGTTCGTGCAACGCCCGGAGGTTACCTGTCTCCGGGGCGTGGTTGGTGCGTAGCCGTCATCATCCGTGACGTCAACCCCCGCTTCTCCGCCCGGATGAACTCCTTCAGAGTCTACATCGATGTTTGCGAACAGCAACGACACGCGTGAAGGAAGGGGAAGATAGCACGACGACGCGATGTCTATTGGTTCTTGCCCTGATCTTCGTAACCGATGGGACGAAAAACATCTATCTCGCGAGTTCACCCATCGTTGAACGTTACCCACCCCATTCTTCGTGTTGTGCACCCACTCAAATGCCGGCACTCGTTCATAGGGCAGAGATACATAGACTCAAGATGATTACTGCGGTAAGCAATAGAGCACGGGTTTTCTTCTCTTACACGTCTGCCTTTATGACTTCAATCGTGGAACTCTGTCTTGGATCGACTTCCAAACTGGACCGGGTACTCACACCTCAATGCTACCACCACGCGCGAGAACTTCCCAGGCACGGAAACGTTCATGATGTCTCTCGTCGAGGTCTGTGCCGGCGTCTATCCTCTCGGGCAAACCCTCAAATACCCACGCAAAACGAAGAAGAGGCTCTCCGTCGGACGTAGCTCGCGTTGTCACGTCGGCCCCGTGGCCGAGCAGGGGTTGAACAAGCTCGAACCGGCCCAAGGTAGTGGCGACAAGGAGCGGGTAGATGCCGCCTTTTTGCCCCCCCCCCGCCAACAACGTGTGTTTTGGAACAAGGGTGGTGTAGGTGCAGGTATCTGACGCTTATGATGGTCGATCTCTGTGTGCTTTGTTTGATGTAGGCTTGCAGCTTTGTGCATTGACGCTGCTGAGAAGCACCTGGTGAAATATTTGACATGTGATATATTGTGTAGAAACACTTTAGTATCAATTGCAGCACAGCAGGCTACTTTGTGTGCTGTCAATACCCAGTAGCATAGAGTACTACTAAAAGAAGTGTAGGCGTAACGGCCAGTGTTTTTTTCGATCTGTCATCGTGCTACTTGGATGCACACATGTCAGGAAACAACACCTTCTCCCCTTGACAGAGCCCGCCAAGGCAGACGCCCTGATAACCCAGGGACATGAGATGCGCATCTCCGTTTGTTTGGAAATGCCTGACCATATCTTAGGAAATAGCGTTTGTCTAACTTCCGCTGAAATGCGCTGATGAACATACTGTCAACAACCACTAGGCTGTGAACTAGGCCCTGCAACACGCAATGTGAAGAACATAGTTTAAGATGTATTTGCTCTATTGGGCCGCAAATAAGTATTAATAGACGAATGAATGGGAGACGGCGACGTGAGTATGTGGGTCTACTCTCCATCTCTCAGAAATGACCGCTCGTAATCGAAGACCATATGTCTCCTCGCATTGCATACTCCTACATACCCATCGGACTGCTCGTAAGTGATACCATGAGACAATCCCTTGAACTGCTACTACGTGACACAGCGTATGTGCTCAGCAACAACCGCTCGTAGTTGAATAATACAGAATTGTGCAGGGCAGGGGGAAGGGGATGGTTTCGAAATCATGCATGGCCGTATGGCCGTTGTGCAGGGGTGTCTGCGCTTACACCTAGCTCTGTCGTGAATTGTTCGTCTTGTTTCCCTTTCATCAACAGATGCATGAAATACATTTCATCTAACCCCCCCTCCAATCCTCCTCGACGTCCTACAAGACCCCTGGTGAACGACCTTCTCTCGGTCTTAGACTAGATACCCTTTTCTACTCTCAGCATGTTCCGTCCAGAACAAGCCTCAAACGGCTGCGAAAATCTCGCCACAAAACTAAATCTCGGTTGATATTATCTTCTCAACCGAAAAGTGTGATTTTGATTTTGAGCAATAGCGATCGAGATCTCAACCAGTTTTTGAACCGACAAATAAAACTCCGCAGCAACTCTTTAATCAGAGTCGAGACGCAACACTAATGCTTGGCATTTGCAGTCGTTTTGTCTGCCTGGTTCTCAGTTCTGTTCTCACTCCCGATCACATACACTCGTGTTACGGCTTGCAATGTCTCGATTCGCTGCTACGCAATCAATCAATACGTCCCAACTCTGTTTGCATGGCACACGCTTTTTGTTGAGGGTTTCCTCCTGATTTGGATTGATTCGCTATCGCTCGAGGGACTGCCTACGCTGCGCGTGTAGAGACGACGGTACTTCCGTACCACTGAGGGTCAATCTTAGCGTCACGTATTATATATTCGTTTCTTCCTGAAATTTCAGCATTCACCGTTTTCAGCGAGGGTTAAATCTTATCGAGTATGTGCCCTAGTTGGCTCGCGAAATAATTGTCCATCCGCCACAGAATCTCCACTACAGCAGCTGCACTCGAAGATCCCATCCGTGCGGTGATACTACTGTCTTCGACCTGGCTCGTAGGCAGGTGTCGGTTCCATGGAGAGTGAAATCCATCACCAACTCGTGATGCTACAACGCTCAACGCGACAAAGTCTCAGCTATCGCCCTCATCGAGCTCAGTCGGTTGGCCACCTCGGTGCGGTCACCTTGTGAACACGGCCAAGAGAGCCCAGAAGTCTATTGCGCCTTCTGCCATCGGCCATGACCTGCGAATGACCTTAGGAACGACCCTTGTCCGCCCAGTGCGCTCGCGATTGGTGGCACAGTTCGAGAAGTGGGGCTGCCCGACTCTCTACAGCCTTATACCCAAATTTTCTGAAAAACATTCAAAAGTTGCAGACCTCATTTTCGGGGTCGGATTTTGTCTGCTTCTCCCGAAAAACAATCGGGGAAACACTGAAATTACTGAAAAAAAACAACATCCCCGTTAAGATCGATCCTTAAAGGGGTTTAATTCGTAAATCACGCCGTTGTAAATCCATCGAGAACCCATACCTGGTACCTCGTGGCTGGTACCTGGAACATGGTACCTGGTACCTAGTACTTGGTATCTGCTGCGAATACTTATACTGCACGTACCACTGTAGACCATGTTTTCAGCACTTTCATGCCTTGTTTGCTCAACCAATCAACTCACCTCATTTTCGACGTTGGGATCAGACCCGCCTGCGAGAAGAATGTCCGCCCTTCTGGCATTTTGGTGAGAGTTGGCGTCCAGAACCATGTCTATTTAATAGTGTCTGCACCGAATACCTGGTGAGCCTTTGGCATATTGAAACGATCCTGCAGACTGTGTGGTGAAAACCAGTGAGCAGAACCAAGGTACAAGGTAGAGACGGTTGCGTTGTCGGGTAGTCGCCTGAAATATTTTTTGGTTTTATATTATTAGTAGTGTAGTCGGATGTGTGGTACCGTCCTAGTGGTGAGCAGCACATCATGGGCTCCCGGCCGAGATGTAGGACTTAGGGTGGAAAAATGAAACGGTTGTTAACAGGGCAAACACAAAAAAAAAATGCACCAGAGGTTATGTACCGCCTATATCTGTACAGGTATAGCATTACAGCAGCAGTGCTGCGCCTACCGCTTACGACCTTGTTGTAGGTTGTAAGGGATAATCTCGGTGCGGGACGATACGGGAATCGAAAAATCCCTGCGATGTAATAGATAGGCACGCGCACAAGAACAAGAAGAATATATATGTATATATATTAAACCACCCTAAGCATGATGGCCCCGGTTAGAAAGAAGAGAAGAAAAGTAGAGACGGGAAGTCGAAGCCGAGTGAGAGGGGTGGGCCCCTCTCTAGCCTCCTCCCTTGTTCGTCCCAACGCCCACAAAAACACAAGGGGACCAAGAAAACCACGCTTGACCCTATTGTACCCAACCTCTCACTCGTAGTAGTCCACAAAATATATTTTATCCACCGATACATCGTCGTTGATGTATCATCTCCATCTTCTTTCCCACTGGCAATTCGAGGAATTCTCATACGTGAAGGATCTTCCACCTTACATGTAACAAATGCAAGACTCTCACGTCACAATATCACTGCGGTGATCTCTCGTCCCACATATTGCTAAGAATGACAGGGTCACGTACCACATCACTGCGATGACCTCTCGTCCCATATTTTACACCAACATCATGTTATCACCATTGCCGAGGGAAGTTGCGTGCCATAAGGTATTAGAATACCACTAAACTGAGGTGTCTCTCTTGTCGATTCTATATAATACCTATAGGTACCGACACTTTCATCACAGTACACAAAATCGCTGATATGCCACATCAAATATGTTTCGATACGCGCACTCGTACTATTACGGGGGTACATAGTTAATAGGACCTATGGTTTACATAAAAACCTATATATTTACCTATTTTTTTTAACAAAATTTGGTCCTGTTAACTATGGTCCCCCGTAATAATTATGTACCGCACAACCATGCTTTGAAAGCGTATTATCGGAAACTTCTCGCCCTGCTGAAACAGACAACCTGATACCATCCCTTCACTAGTCTTAACCATATCAGGGGCCATCGAACGCACAAGAAATGCCCACCCACTATAGATAAAAAGACGTATTGCAAAGAGGCACGAATCGCGACGACACGGATTCCCATTACACAGCGGTTGAACCGTTAAATAATCTCACCAGGTGTTCACTACCTGGTACTATCAATAGTAAAACCATAAGTGAACATAAGTAACACAATACCAAAACACGCCCCAGGAGACACGCGATTGGCGGAATGGAGATCGCACCTGTTTGAAAGGCGTCATTGCATAATTCATTTGGATGGGGAAGCCGAAAGGGTGGAGCGATCGTGAAAAACCCACGGTTGACAAAGAAAACAGAAAGGAGACGGCAGACAGGGTAGCAAACTGCTGTTAATAGTTGAGGCTGCCTATCTCTGTATTACTAGTAGCAGATAGAACATGTCCATGGCTCGAAGGTCGCTTTGGTTGTGTCTGTTGGCCTGTGTTTTCCTTTCGTTTAAGTCCACTTCAAAAAATTGTTAACACAGTAGGTGTCTATTATTCCTGCTTCATTTTTATACTTGTTTTGTACTTCATATTGCACACCTGCTCGAGGGGGCACGCGGCACTTTGGTGTATCTTTTCTATACTTTCGATTTTACTCTCTTTGCACTCTTTGCACCATGCGTGCTGTGCTGGAAAGTCTATGTCGTGCCTTTCGTGGCCAGTGCAAGGAGATGGCATTGCATTGCCGATTCGAGTATATTGCATCACGATCTCCTGCAGCACCTCTGTGACGTAGGTTTGTGACCACATTTCTTCCCCTCCCCTTCACAGCTCCGTCTTTATAATATAATGCTCCTCTCCTTCGTGTTGCTTGTTCCTTGCAGCAGCAATATATACTTTTGATGACTACGTATCATTTCTATCTGACAGCCTTTTTGATCTCCTTGCGTCTTTCATTGGTACTGTGTTTCATTTAGATATTTGTTTTTTCGTCTTTTGGTAATTATTTTCTTGGTTTGCTTGTGTTGTTGTGTTCCCGTACCCAGTACGCCGGCATTTCACTTGCTTTACCCATGTTATGTTGGGAGTAGTTTTGGTTTTTGGCGGGGGGGCTGGGGGGGGGGGGGGGGGTGGTGGGAGGGTGGGTGGCAGCACAATAAATACTTTTGATGACTACGTTATCATTTCTATCTGACATGCCTTTTTGATCTCCTTGCTCATTCTTTGGTACTGTGTTTCATTTAGATATTTGTTTCTTTGTCGTCTTTTGGGGAATTATTTTCTGTGGAGTTTGCTTGTGTTGTTTTGTGTGTCCCGTACCCAAGTACGGCCGGCATGTTCACTTGCTTAAACCACCCATGGAATTTGCGATCACTTTGTGGTTGTGGTCATTCTCTGTATCACAGAGTCTGTGTATCACAGACGAATTATTTAGTATCTTAGTATGAAAAAGGTTTGAACGGGCAATGGATGCAATGATAAAGCTGGGTAGAGAGGACGATTAGAATTGAAGGCAACACACAACAAAGAGAGCGTACATCTCTCTAGAATTGAACAATCGGCACCGACACTGGCTGTGCTGGATGCAGATGGGTAGAAAATGGGTTGATGTGAAGAACAAACTAAAACCTGGCGTGGATATGGCTGTAGTATTAGCGCTGGCTTCCCCACCTGTGTGCGAGGCGTACCAAGGGCACAGCTATGACTGGCTTTCCAGCCGTTGGTTTGGGTACTTATTTGCCGCAACCACCTGCCTGTAAGAGGTAGTCCACCCTGAATGAATAAAATAGTTGAATCGGCGCTTTCGTAATTGACGTATTTCGACCCAACGTTTGGGGCTAATGTGCTCCTGGGTCTGTCGCGGGTTCTGTTGATGGAGTCGGAAGTTGGGGAATCCGAGTTGTGTTTTGTCGATAAATCATTAGTCGATTAAATCTCGTCACTTCCGAAAGATAGGTTTCTTATTGTGAAATCTGTACGCAAGTCCAAAAAAACACGTACGAGCATTGAGCATGCCACCAATACTCGATGTGAGCCTTCCTGAAGGCACGGGGAAACCACCGACACCTTTCTCGTTCTCTACGAAGAGAAAGCTATAAGGGTGTGCATAATATCCCAGTACGACCGTCAGATATTACTGTTAATATGAGAGAAGCACAAACTGGTTTATGGCACCCCAGGTTCACAATGTTTGAGCCGAAATATTGACAGCAACACGTAATTCGAATTGCATTCGCCTGTTGTTCTAGGTGTTCAAGCTGGCACCTCCCAAAATGCAATGAATGGTACTGCGGTCTTAACAGTGTTTTTGTTTGTGGTTCACTGGTGCTGCTGAAGGTTATGATCAAGGTCGGGACACTTTGAATCCCTGGACAGGTTTGCTGATTAAGTCGGTACTCGTCGGTACTCACATGCGTTGCTCGCTTAGGGATAGAAGAAGAGCAGCAGTTTTATTCCTTTCGTGCACGCAGAGACTGGCAGCCAAGCTCGTGCCTCTCTGGGAAAATCCCTGGTTTTCCATCTAAGTTACGCTTCCCAAGTACTACAAATACGATCCCAACTCGTGAACCCACAGGTATTACCGGACTTTCAGCCCCATTCGATGCAGTATCTTTCCACTAGCCCACTTTGATGAGCTGGATATGCAGAACTACGGAAAATCCCTGGAAACCCCGATTCCACGAAGAAGATCATGAGACGAAGATGCGGCTCCTCAAAACCCACTCCCACACAATTCTGAACGGCGAGGCAACGAAGCCAGACAAGGTACGTCAAAAAGAACGAACGAAGAAAGAAAGGCCTAGGCGCAGGAATGAACCAGGCATGCAGTATCATAACATGAAGCGGCGGCTCTTCTTTCTTTGTATTTAATCGAAGCGCTTTCAACTGTCTGTCACTTCAGTAATTTCACTTTGTTCAACCATTCATTCTAATGCGCACGTGGGCACGGGTGTCCACACCTTCGTACAAGTAAAACAGCTTATTATGCATGTAATATCTGCTGGGGTACCAGGTATGACCCAGCATCTATGCCCCGAAACCAAGTAAACCGCTCGCACCTGCCACCAGAACTCCTCTTCTAAGCCCCCCTGCTCGCGCTTGGTACCCTGACCCAATCCAGACCTGATCCCATCCGGGTATGATGCCTTCAAAGCGTAGTGGATACGCCGAGGTATAGCACTAGCCGCCCACAAGTGTACTTGTGGGTCATATTGTGGTATTGTCCCTCAGCGTACGGGTATGTACCATGTATGTATGTGATACTTGACCATTCAAAACGATGAAAAAAGGTACACGTGGGGTACGGTTTGCCTTTTGACTCTATTCTGGTCTGTACCTGATTATAACTCCCAACAGAACAGGTGTGCGTGCTTTTTTGTTTTTTTTCTATATTTATTGTGTATTGCCCTGTCTGCCGTCCTCTCCGTTGATTTCGTCGACAGTAGAAATAACATAACATACATACCTCTAAGCGCACGTCAATATACGTCATGGCACCCGCGGGCGTCTGCGGTTGCTCGGTAGATGGTCTTCGTGTCGACTAACATCATTAACCGTTAGTCCTGGAGCTGGAAAGTAAAAGTGGGATCAGATACAAAACAAGACTGGCAACCCCTCTTCCCCTGTTGCACTTAGATTGTTCTAGATATATACGTATAACATTCAAATTTATGGTTCAAGCAGTTAGGTGTCCCCTTAACATACGCAGCAAGCGTTAATGCGTGCTGCCTGGGCGACGAATGACTCCCCCTTCATCGGCCAGAGAACATTAGGGCGAGGCAACTAACGATTTTCAACAACACCAAACATCGCAAGCAGCTCGTCAGGCGCCTTGTGTGAGTGATCCAACCAGAGCTAGAGTCTCGCCGCATAGCGAATGTAGTGGCAATTTCGTAGTAGGTCCATGCTGTTGTCCCAACTCTAAATACACACACGTAGCGTCTACGACTCCATTCTCGTTTGGTCTCCTATACGTACACAAACCATTTTGATACAGGGTCGACGGCGTTGTTAGCCGTTTTTCAATATTGTTTTGACCAATTATTCATGTGTACTATCTGGCGTACTTGGTGACGATTTTGGGGTCTTCTCACGGTGATTGCGATCGAGATTGCAGTAGCCGCCGCCCCCCGCCCCGTGCCGGACCACAACTTCCAATTTTAGTCCGCGCTAGTCGGCCGGCACGACGCCAAAAAACTATCGCGCGCTCTGGACTTCGTTTTGTTTTCTGCAACACTGTGAGACGATAACGAGTTGCAAGCACACTGACTGCTGCTGTTGGTTTGGTCTCACAACGAATGACTGGGACCCTCCCATGCATGATATTATTCAGTAGTGTGTATTCCTAACAGTAGATCTGGGCCATTATTTCTACCCGTCAACGTCCAGAACAACCAGTGTTCGTGCCGATTCTTCAATCCTAGAGATATGCAAGTTATGTGGTCACGAAATTACGCCACAGAGATACTGTTATGCAGTAAGCAGAGTAGACAATGTTATGCAGTAAGCAGAGTAGACAATGGTATGCAGTAAGCAGAGTAGACAATGTTGGCGCATTGCCCTGGTCATCATACCGGTTACGATAGGCACGACACGCAAATCTACGAAAATGAGATGTAAAAAAGACCGAACATACGAAAGATGAAAACACAAAAAAAAAACAAAAACGAGAAAACATAGAAACAAATCGAAGGACCGAAAGGAAAATGTACGTACAGCACTGACTCGTTCTGGCCGTGTGGTCGATGTCTTTGGATCCCAAAGGGTTTCAAGAACACACATAAAACACACACGTTACTAACGTTCGATGTGAGTTCGAGCGCGAGTTTTGCGCGACATCGGCCAGCGTGGAGGTTGTCGTCGCACCCCCAGCTGAACTACACTAGTAGGTTTTTCTGTCAGCACGAACCGCCTGCCACTTTTACATGATTACGCCTTCACAGGGACACAACACAATCAGTTATCCATGGCTTACAAGGCAGGCCGAAACTTTACATTATACTGAGTAGACCGAAACTATACAGAATTTATAGTCATGTGTATTGATAAAATCACAAGGGGACACGAAAACAAAAAGGCGACACCCTACTTTTGTTTCTGGGGGGTTACAAAAAGCAAGTATAACAGACTTTAAAAAGACACGTTTAAATATTGGTATATACCTATATCTATCTAACTCAAAATCCCAACCCCCCACGTAGTTAGGTTTCAATTGCGACCCTGAGTACCGAGTGTGGCTCCGTGTTGTCTTTTTTTTTCGTGTACAGTGGGGGTACCGGTACCTTTGTGTGGGGGGCACCACTCAAGTGCGGTGAAAACCTCGTGTGTCCCAACTTCATTGCACAAACGTGCAGCTACCACACTTAAGTGGTACCGGTCCTACTTTGGTGCGGCCGTCGCGCCGACGTACGACAGCCCACACATCAACATGTGTACTCTGTACAGCAGGGTATTGCTTAGGGCTTGAGTGCCGGTTGCGCGCAGCGCAACATGAGTATCTAGCCGTATTGCTGTCCATTCAACACGCGCCACGGACACTGGGTGTGCTGCAAGAAACATAACTCATATTCCGCACTTCGTTGACGCTTTGACAATAGATATATTCTTGATCAATGTTTATTAGGCGTGTGTCTTCTTTACATTAAGCCGTTCTTCTACTCGTCGACCTCACGCACACCCAGTGTAGGTGCTGATTCGCCACCCTGGAAAGATAGATACAAGGTACGTGGTCATTTCGCACGACACTGAGATGGTCCTTTGCAATGCAGTACTCGCAAGCCGACTAGACAACGCAATGCCATGAAATCGTTCGACAATCATCGAAACCGCACCACACCGTTTGCATCAAACTGCGGTGCAAAAACCATTAGATCGGCTATTGACCGTGGCGGTTGACGTGAAACCGTAGACCAATCACCGTTCAATCCATCGGCCTTGGCACCGTGCTACCGGCACTTTTAGGGTCGTCGTTTCGTACGGTTCACGTTTGTGCATATCCATGTATGCATACTGCTGTATATCCTGCAAGAGCGTTTAAAAACCGTTGTAAGCGGCATCGAAGTATCGAACAACAGCTTGCAAGAGATGAGTTTGGAGGACACCCTCGATCTCACAGCCTCTCCGTTTGATCCGAACAAAAGTACTGAAATGCCAGAACCAAGAAAAAAGCGCGCATTTATGAGTGGTGTTTTGGGCCATGTGTATTCACAACATTTTATTGTTTCGGGCCTGAACAGTAGTGAGCGTGCGGCCTCTAGAATCTAAGTTGTTTGGTTTGCGTGAGGTTATAGGCACCACGAGCTCCACTCCGACATGCGGAGGGCCACCAGGATTTGTTATTTTCACTACAACGGTAGGCGCCCCAAGAGACGTGCCTCTGGCGCCACCCTCGCCGGAGCCAGCTTTCAAGCACATCTAGCATGCTCGAGGAACCCGCCTGTTCTGCACGAAGTTTGTTCGTCCGCACCAAAACTGAGCCGACCTCAACGCGAGGTGGGGCAAACGAGCTGCGGTCTGTGTGACACACGGTACGCTGTAGTATGTATGTAGTGGTCATACAAAACGACGGCAGACACATCAGAACTGACGCACATCGACCACCCCCAATAACAAAAAGGGAAATAAACGGACGTGACATGCACTAGATACGTTTGTGCAGAGTGTACACGTAAAACGCGCAACCAAGGGGAACGCGGACCGCATACGAAAAGAAAAGCAAAGTACATATATATAGCCTCTGACTGGCTCATACTCAGGCTAAATCAGTTGAAAGCTAGACAAAGTACCGCAGAAATATCAAGGTGTGCCTGGCCAGTTTCAAGTCAAAAACAGGCACTGTTTGAAGCTCGGTGTTACTCGTTATTTGATAAATAAGGTGAAGCTTTCATTCGACTTCCATTCAGCTTCCATATGACTTCCAAAACATCAATTCAATTTCTTAATGGAAGTAGAGTGGGAGTCAAATAGAAGCTTTGGAAGTCGAATGGAAGCTCGAGAAGTTGATTGTAAGTCGAATTAGAGCTAGATGGAACTTGATGGAAGTAGGTGGAAATGGATTACAGTAAGATAGAAAATTCCATGCATTTCCATGGAACTTTTCCACTTTGGAAGTTAGTGGAAGCTAGTAGAAGCTTTAAAAGTACAAGCAAAGTCGAAGTTTCCACGGCCGTGGTGGGTGGGAGTTTGATCGAGCTTCCACTAGGATTCCGTACACCCTGATACAGATCAATCTACTTTCACCCACTTTCACGTATTTCCACCTAGCTTCCATTCGACTTCCAGTCAACTTCCTAAACTTCCATTCAGTTTCCAAAGAGTTTTTGTTTTAAATCCGTTGAAATTCCAAAACTTCCATCTGACGTTTGGTTTCAAGGAAACGCCCATGTGCGTCCGCAGAAGCTTGTGTGGACTCCCACATTCAAGCTTAGCTTTCACCTACTTCCATTCAACTTCCAACAATTACGGTTACCTTCAATAGGTTCCGTGTATCACACGTTTCCGCGCAAACATCTACCTGATTGTGTAGAAGATTCGGTCTACTCCTGTATACAAGATTGATTAACACCTACTTTCATCCACTCACCTGCTTGGCTTCCATCTAGTTCGTATGGTATTTGATCGAATCAAGTGGAGTAAACTTTGTGGAAGAATATCGGAAGTTTTGAAAGTTGAATGGAAGTCGAATATATTTGGATGGAACAACATGGAAGTAGGTACAAGGTAGGATTAAGTACAAGAGTGGATGAAAGCGTCTGCGGGCCTCTATGGAAGAAGTTTCAGTGGAAATCGAAGCAAAGTATAGTAGATTTTGTGGACGTTAGATGGAAGGTTTGAAAGTTGAATGGAAATTGAATGGAAATGGATGAGACTACGTGGAAGCAGTTGGACGGTAATATTGGTGCATAAAAAAGGGGATGTAACAGTAGAGTTCTCCATGCTGTAGGTGAATAAGTTTCCGCGAATACTCTCCGTAAAAAGCAGAAACCAGAAAGGGTCCTTGCTTGGCTCTCCTGATCTCAACAATTCCAGGTCATGATCCCATCTGCCACCCTTCTCCCCCCCGCAAGGTGCAGAATACAGTTTTCCCTTCGCAGGAGCCGCCGCCAGCCTTGGGCGTGAAGCGGGAACCGAACACGGTCAGAAATCGTCCAATGGTCAAACGACGTCGGAGGCAAAAAGGAAAGAGCCCGGCATCGAAACTATGGTGGTGGGTACCATAGACCGCGGAGCTATATCACCCTCACCCCCCCCCCCTCCCCCCCGTCCACCTGTGCGTTCTTTGAAACTACGTTTAGTCGCAGTACGTACGTTTGCATACAAACATATACAGAACAAAGGAATAAGCACGGAAATTTGCCACCTTCTACACAGTGGGGACCTCAGCTCGGGTGGAAGCGTCAGCGGGCGCATATGACTCATCCCCGACCATTTTCGATTTCTTCCTCTTATATTTTTCTTAATTTCCACTTGGTACATCATGGTGTATAGAAAATTGAGCGTCAACGTGTTCACTCGGTTGGGGTTGGAGAAACTGGCACGAGACACGTACCAATCAATGCATTTTCTGATATAGGGTGTAGTCAAAAACAAGTATACCTGATCAATGTTGGACACTACAACAGATAACGCAAAAAAACAAGCACAAATCACACGCCAGGAGCCCCGCGATTCGCCAGCCGGGTCCACCTCCCAGTGTTCCTCAACATTTGGTAAATTGGTTGAAGTACAATGGAAACTTTCATTCGATTTCCATTCAATTTCCAAACCTTCCATTTGCTTTCCTAATGACTTCCAAACGGACGTTCAGCTTCCGGAAAAAACTACTTCTAAAACGGATGTTGAATGGAAGCAAAATTGACGTATTGAAGTACAATGGAAGTAGAGGGAAGCTGACGCGGAGGCACATGGCAATTTTGATGAAAAGTAGATGGAAGCTTTAAAACCTTCCATGTAAGTATCATAGAAGTCCATGAAATATCAACTTCCTTCTACGTTCGCAGAAGCTTTCATCCACTCCTATATGCATACGCGACTTTCACCTATTTCCACCTGCTTCCCTTCCTTTCCATTATGCTTCCGGTACTCCCATTTGGTCTTCATTCTTACAGGAACTTCCATCCACATCTGCAGGAACTTCCATTCACTCTCACGTGCTCCAATATACAAGGAAACCTTCCGCCTCCTCCCAACTACTTCAATCTTCTTTCCATCAGCTTATTTCACATTCCTCAAACTTCCCCTACACTTTTACTACTACGGAAACTTCCATCTGCGTCAGCAGACGCTTCCATCCACTCTACTGTATGTACTGTCCACCTACTTTCACGTAGTTCCGTCTACTTCCATTCGACGTCCATTCAACTTCCAAACCTTCCATCCAACTTAAAAAGTTATACTCTACCTAACTTCTATTTCCACGGAAACGTGTTCCCGGTGTGAGGGTTTGAGTGGCTCCCAACATCACACGAGGTTTCCGGGGGGGGTTTTGATCAAAGCAAGTGGCCCCTTACAAATGCGCCTTCATATTCAATTGAAACTCCTGATTTTTTGGTTGTCGAGGGCCGCAGCGCCAGCACCAGAAGCGGTGCACCAACAGCAGCGCGCGCAGCTTTTAAGAGTGTGTGTGCACGTTTAGCGCGGGAAGCGACTGCAACCCAAAGCTGATGAATGTATATATCAGTCAACGATGATACCACTCGGTACTGCTGTGTACTACAGTACTGGCTGTCGTACGTTTTTCACAGGATATGCCTGCGAATGTGAGTCAGTCGCACAACCGCCCCACCTTCTCAACCCCCCCCCCCTCCAAGGTGGGCAGGGGGAAGGGGCGATAGGCATGCGTCCCCTCCTTTAACCCCTTTTTTTTTAAAAAAAAATAAAAAATATATTAAAAAATATTTTTTGTTTTTTTTTTTTTTTTTTTATTTTTTTTATTATGGGGGGGGGGGGGGGGGGTGTTGTTGGGGGGGGGGGGGGGGGGGGGGGGGGGGGTTTTTTGTTTTTTGTGGTGTTGTTTGTTTTGTTTTTTTTTGGTGGGTTGTGTTTTTTTTGTTTTTTTTTTTTTTTGTGGGTTTTTGGGGGGGGGGGGGGGGGGGTGTGGGGGGGGGGGGGGGGGGGGGGGGGGGGGGGGGGGGGTTGTGGGGGGGGGGGGGGGGGTGGGGGGGGTGGGGGGGTTGCGAGTTTACGAGGTTCCGTGTTTGGCGAGAGGTTCCCACATTATGCTACTCCGCGAGTACAAATGATAGGTTTCCCTTTCCATTTGCAGTTTTATACATCCCTGATAATACTTGATGCGATAAGCACGCGACCTTAAGGGGTTGTCGTCGCGTGAGTTCAAACCAACACCAATGTCGACACTCTTTTGGAATGGTGATAATAAGTCGACAATGTCGACGTGACTGCATGGCTCTGGACGGTGTGCCACCCTCCCGCTCACTGCGCCCGCTTGTTTAACCGGTCGCCGCCCCGCCCACGCCCTCGAGTAGCCCATAGCTTTGGCAAATAGGGAACCGAAAGGTGGTTCAGCGTTGCGCGCAGCAGCACGATGATGTGGTCGGGGATCTTCAGGAGTATGTTATTTGTCGGACCCGAGTCTCACCCGTCATTTCCTGATGTGATTGCGCTGCCTAGGGGCTGTCATCCCGAGGGGATCACGTGAAACACAAAATCTGACTACTATGTCGGCCCCCTTGCAGGTGAGGACCATTGTTTTCATCGTGTTGTCGGCAAACCTTCCGGACAATTGGAACCGTCTTTAGAGGGTTTGGGTACATGTTGTTGCAATAGCAGAAGGGCCCACAATCTGGAAAAAAGGTGTATTGCTACCCCGAGTATGAACTAAGACTGTCCGGTTCACTACCCGGGTTATCCTAAGCCCAGACGTGATTCAGTTGCATGTGGGCTTACTCTAGCCAGAGGGGGTCGCACTCGAGGCGAGAAATCGACCGCTTGTTTGGGCTCCCTCGCCGGCAG
Organism: Macrocystis pyrifera; assembly: GCA_031763025.1. Classification (NCBI taxonomy): domain Eukaryota; class Phaeophyceae; order Laminariales; family Laminariaceae; genus Macrocystis; species Macrocystis pyrifera. Next base: position 7,747,784 of record JASSKH010000018.1, on the reverse strand, counting down.
GGAGCATTGTTCCGGGCACCGTTGGCACTTTCTGATAATCGCGAAACTTAATACAGGGTGTGTTTACTTATATTGGGGTTATGGTGTGTGAGTGCGCGGGACGTACTTACTCGAGTATGATCAGAACAGTCGAGCAATTTACCCGGGCATCCTAAAAACCGGATGTGATCGAGTCGCCTGTGGGCATTTAGCCGGGAGGGGATGTTGCTCGGCAAGAAATGGAACATCTTTTTCGGCTGCCTCGTACGTATTAAAGTGAGGGTTCACTGATGTAGTGGGATATTTACAGAAAAAGGAACCATTCGTGGACAGCGCCTGGCGTGGAGAGGTCTAACTCGTCACGAGCCGACGAGGGAAGGAAACCCCGAAACGTTCTCTGGATCAAACGGCAAGCGACATACCGTACTTGCCCAGGGGGTGGGGAAGCGCATGCCATGTGGTCCCGAATCTGAGTCACCACCGTTAGTAGGAGAGAGCAGGAGGAAGAAGCGCGAAGGTAATTACTTGTGATACAACATATTGATATATTGATTTAAATACTCTGATCGTACCCGGGTGAATACCCGAGTACGACCGAAAGCTGTCAGGTTCGGTACCGGAGTATCCCAAGAATTTTGAACTGTTAAGCTCATCCCACAAGGTGGCGAAGGCTACACTGCTTAGGCTCATTAATCTATGACCGATAGAGCATCCCGGGGTGAGCAACTATTGGTATATACCGGAAATAAAGTAATCTGCGCTAAACCATTACTATCGTAGTACCTGGTACGGTTGTCAAGACTAGTGCTGTAGCACATACTACTGCAGTAGAGTCTTGGTCGGGCTGCGGTGACAATGCTATTCGAAGTCATGCTTCGGGTGGAGATATGACGAGCTGCTCGCGTGAGATATTCAAAAAGGGCGCGCGCCCCTCACCGTGGCACTACGCCTTAGGCAGAAAGGTAACCGCCAAATACGGCGGGCAGTGTGTACCGGGGGATACACTAACTTTAAAACGAACCCGCCACGCCAAATAACGTGCGTGCCCATATATATATACATCGTCGTCGATGGCCATGTATGCGTGTAACCTCGGTGTGCATCGGTTCCAACAAAGTTGCACAAACTCGACCGGACAGATGGATCGATTTGCAATGGGGACCTTCGCACCGGCAAAGGAGAGGTCTTTATTTCGGACGTAGGTCTCTCAGCGCTTGGCATGGAACTTACGACCTCCGGACTGGGTACGTATTTGTCGCTTGCTCGAGGGCAGGTAATTTCCGATCACGAAGAAACTTCAAATGCACACAAAGGACAGCTCGCGATCTAGACCATCTACAGTTTTAGATCCAAATCGGCCGTCATGAAAATGTGTGTAGCAACCGTGTACAGGTACAGTAGTACATATACAGCCCAGGAAAACGTAGGCCTGATACGTGCAGTGGTAGATCATGATATATTTCAAGGCTCCGACCCGGCATGATGAGCGTGGGCATACCAGATCAGGATCACCTCTGTCTTTGAAAGATCTAGATGACGAAGTAAGGAACGATCTCTTCGAAGGGGTGAAATACTGGCCAGCCGCCGTCTGTTGCTGCGAATGGGGAGAATGTGCCATCCATTTTCAAATATACAGCATCCGTGCTGCACGTTGAAAACGAGAACACGACCGGGAACTAATCATGGAGCAAAAAACGTAAACATCAGGCCCACGTTGTCGGGGGCGCTAAGTTTGTTTTAGAAATAAACATAATGTTAGGAGGCGGCTCTTACACAAAACACTGGAGGCGTTCTACGATAGAGATTCACCTTGATATTTCTGAGGTGCGTATGTTCCCCCAAGGTATACCTCGGAATCCAACGGGGACAAATACAATTAATACGATTGATGCTTGGGATCTGTGGGTCGCGCAACTTCCATAACTATTTATATTCCCTCGACTTGGGGTACTGTACCTCCTTCAACTGGTGCCTGGTATGGACGCTGGAGTGGCTCAGAAAGGATTTTTCCTGAATGTGATACTTCTATCGTAGAACGCCTCCGTGCCTGGTACACACGTATAGCCTAGACTCAAGGTTGTTCAGAGTTGGGGTCCTGAGTACACACAATACCGCATCGAAGTATCACCCTTGGTAGTACCACACACAGCTTGCTAACAGGACGTTCAGCAAAAATCCTCGATCTCACGGCTGTTGCTCATTACTATTGAGAAACCCCGCTTCCAAGCTTTTGCAAGGAGATCAAATGCTTCTGTTTGAAAGGCCCATGCTGCATATTTATTCTGTGTCACGTTTTAGCCCTACACCTGACTATAATACGATACACTTTTTTCACCTTTATGTTTCGCAATAAACACAGCAATGGCACTGTTTATTACTCTTCGTCAACAAAACAACCATGTTCGTCCTTTTTAGAATAAGATGCAGGGCCAGGCGTAAAGGCGGCAGTGAAAATTGGCGCGGGCATTTCGGGCCAGGTATGGAACGGATGAATCCACATATGGCTGTAGTTGTGAGGCATAGGATGCCGGCGATATAGCCGTACAGTGAAATGAATAGGCAAACACATGATACATACTGGCACACTGATGTCGCTCTTGAACGTTGTTGGCATTGGTATATCCTCGTCCCCTGATTACTGTGGATCATTTCCGTGCGAGATAGCATGCAATGATAAACGATTCAATTTGACGTTTTTGCTTGAGACTATCCCCTTCTCAACTGCTGCTAGGATGGTTCCTTGACTGTTTTGGTTTTTTGCCGTGTTAAACATGCGCTTATTATAACGCCAGCTGCTTTGCTTGCAAGTAGACTACCCTTCCTAATCGCTCTGCATACCTGTCTAAACCGTTGTTCCGCGTAACTTCCACCCGCCAGCTCGAGTCTATGACGACGAATTTAAGCTCGTCGCAGAGTTCGCCTTTGCTGGCGAAGATGATACGTCGCTCCTAGACGACACCGCGGCATACTTCACGGACCCCTTGCAGAACACACGGAAAGATTTACAGGACGAAGACATACCTGGTAATGGGGCACACGCTTTACTGATCTACTTGTAGTTCAAGCAGTATTGGGATGCACGTCAGATATATGTTGAGTTCGACTTGTGTTACACCCTCTATAGCGCGTGCTTCTGTTACCGGAAATAGTTTAGAGCTGATGTCACGGAGAATTGATTTTTACAAACAAGGCGATCAAAACAACCTATACTCGTACGCAGGAGTTCAACGCGACAAGCGAGGCCCGTTCAGCGACCGATATACAAAACAGTAAACATATCCCACTGCACATGCCATCCGCAATGCCGTCGACGATTCGGATGCCTGTAGCAGTGCTGGTCAGAACGACACATAAGGGGGAGAGGCAAGGGGCCCGGTTGTGTGCAATTCAGAGGAAAGTTGTGACCCGCCACAGAGGAAGTCGCAAGCCAAAACCATTATTCGTACAAGCAAGTTCTCCGGAAAAAAGCCGAGAACGAGCGCGTTATTGTTTTCAGTGCAACAGATTCACGATGCAAGCGATACACCCTCCATCTGAAACGACACGGGGCGAACAAAACAGCGGGCAACGGCCTGTAGGTCAACAGGTTAAATTGGTTCATATCACTAGGCTGCCACTCGGGACCAAGCGTCCTGATGAAAAGTGCACCTACGCATCGTTGTCAATAACTGCATCATCGGTCGCGATTGTGTTGTGATATCGTGCACAGCGTCTTGTGCAAGACGTACCCACGTGGGAGGGAGATACTGTAGATTGCTGTTCTCCTCGAGTTTCCTGCAGGTCAGCGAGCCAGACGCGCCAAAAGGTCGGGGAAAAGACGCATGCTTCAAGTGACACGGAAGTCATGTATTCCTTGCAGCACATTCACGACGGGTCATTCAACAAGCAACGACTCTGTGCCAAAACAAAATCAGCTGCACAAGGTCTGACATATTCAGCCGGAGGATGCTAAGACCAGGGTACACGGCCGACAAATACATGCTTCCGGTTTCACCAATACCGAACCTACCGAAGGCTGGAAATCCGTGCCAGCCTCGGCAAATCCCAGTTGCATGAGGTTCACCAACGGCGAGAACACGTCAGCAGGCAGTGTGGTCAAACCACAACCTTCAAGCTCCCTGATGTGCACCAACGGTAGCAATGGACAAAAAGACGAAGCGCCGTTGGCACCAGCGGACCGGTACAAAAAAAACATTATTGTCGATAATCGACCTGGTTGCCATGGGTGCGCGGTCTCCAACGTAGACGGGGAATAGGAACGTACGGTGCTTCTCGAAGACGACCGTTTAGAACAGCACACCAACAGATGCGAGGTCGACACGTGACTGCAACAAGGAGAGCGTGTATCACATGCTAGGACTCACTCCAAGTGCGAAGCAGGTTGGACGAGTTCATTGATTGTGAACAAGGCATTCAATCGCCCAGACCCCGTTTAAGTAAGGACGTACGACCCACGCAAGCATGTACTCAAGCAATGGCTATTTGAACGCCGGGTAATGCATGAGCACAAGACGCAAGCATAATTCAACACCAAGCAGAGACACCAGGCATGCAAAACACTCACAGCTCTTCCATGTTCACCAAATCGGAGAACACATGTTCGCTGAGCACCGCATCATTGAACCCCAGCAGCCTGCTCGAGAAACGCGGAAGTAGCCACTATGACGATAATTCAAGCGACATCACTAAACCCATCCCGTGCTTAGCTATTGATAAACAAGCGACAGTAAAGATAGATGGGATGCATATTTTTGACACCTAGCAAGTGCAGCATGTCGTTGAAAAGCGCCCCGATATCCACGTCGTCAGTGTCCTCCACCGCCCGCTGTAGGTCGCAGGGCGCAATCAAATGTACCAACGCTGCGCGCTTGCTCCACTGCAGAGCCATTGCAGCGCAAAAGAAGGCAGTAATGGCGTCGTTCGCAAATTCAACATGAATGCGCAGATCAATGCATATTGAAGGCCTTGCGTATGGAGCTACTCAAACAGTATAATACCGCACCATCTCTGTTAAACCTCTACAAAAAACGTTCCATCAATACTTACGAGCGCGTCGCGAATCCCGAAGCAACGCCAGACGAACCAGTGCCCTAGGCTCTGGGTCTCGCTAGGTCAAACATCAAATTAGGCATAGGGTGCTTGAATTGATTTCACGCGCGTTTGTGTTCCCGCAGAACGACACTGAGGGTGCAGGATGCATAAGGGACAAGCCCGCAAATCTCAGAAAATCACAGTACGCGATATTAACGTTCATATGCCTGCCATAACCAAACGGCATGCCGGGTGATGATGCATCCGGGCTGGTATCCTCAGCCTGCGGCAACATCGTGTACTCGTAGTAAAGGATTTCTACAACCATGGCTGAGACGCAACGAAACCGGGGGGGGCTCACAGTGTGCGAAGCTCGGTGAGTCCCGACAGCGAAGTTCCCGAGTCCGTAAGGATATTGTCTGTCAACTCCCCATATCGGACATAAACATAAAAATATGATAGCTCGCAGTATGGTAGCATCAACGTGTCAGAAGACCAAACTATATGTAGTATGAACGTGTCAAAAGACCAAACGAGTCACAGATCAGATTGTCCTTTCTTCATGGTTACATTGCAATTGATTGACGTTGCCGTGCATGTGGCACTGGCAAGCCCCAAACATGCACGCGGAACGGATACGGTGACGTACACCCTGTTATCAGTGCCATATCTATGAACACAAAATCCACATATCAATGATGACCGTGCACAGATGTATAAAACTCGATGCATATCAAACAAACAAAAAATAATATTCTGACATGATGTTGAAATTCCGGGACGGTCGACATGTTTACTTCGCCTTGGACATACATTGTCATGGATAGTGGAGCCAGGCCACGCTAAGGATCGGGTCACGCTTTCAACATGTTATGTCTTATTGCTGTGAATAAAATGTACCTTGGTGCTGGGGAAATTGTGGACAAATTGACCGCGCAACTCGACAACTGCGTGAAATGGAGGCCACGCTGTCAAGCCGGATATGCGAGTCGCGAAGTTACTTTTCTTCTACCTCTTGTCCTTTTTTCTCGTGTGATTAGGTATATCCTTTCTCCCTCCAACAAGTATTATTATTAATAGTAGTGATCGTAACTCCGATCCGGGGTCACATACTTACGCAGAAGCCCTTTGCCCCCCTTGACTCTCAATATTTCCGATTTTGTCAGGGGAATAATTCAGCCCTTTCTTCCTCACGTCTATAGTGTACAATGCATGTATCTTAATTTCGCGCGCACTCATACACTAAGGCTAATCACCCGATCGCAGCAGGACGATGAGGCGGTTGCTGCACCTTATTAAGTGTCTCCTTAAAACCCGCCGATGCAACGGGTGTAGGTCCTACTCCCGGGAGGGTATACACGCAATACACGGCACACGGCCCCGCCCGAAGGAAGTTGGGGCCTGGCGTTCCAGCCGATTCGGCGAGGAATCCTCATGCGGTTTCTGACAACAGCAATGCGACTGACACGTAATATACGTACGAATTTGAAATACGTGCGGTGCATATAATTGAAAGTACCTACTTCTTATAGGTGGGTACGTACGAACGTATTTGTTTTTCGTCGGCCTACTTTATGTATACAGCAGTATACGTACACATATTCACCATGTATTCAGCAAGTATTTGGGTGTTCTTTTTTTACTGCCTGAAGTGTTTGTATCCACGTACTTGAAACGTTTTTTGTACGCGTACTTTGTGTTAGACAGATAAACCCACGATTCCGTACGTATTGTTTTGTGGACCCGTACACAGCAATGAGGCAGTACGAGCTGGGCCAGCCGAACAATGGATAAACAATCGGAAGTTCGTATCTCGTGAACCACTGCGAATTTGGACTTGAATTTTGAGGCACCGACCCTGACACTACTGTGTGTATTCTTCACATTAAACCGTTCTCTCTACCCGTCGACATCCAGCACAACCAGTGTCCCTGCCGATTCTTCAATCCTAGACGAGATACACGTTCTGTGGTCACAAAGTTACGCCACAGCAGAGATAGTACGTTGCCACGTATGCAGTAAGCACAACTAGTGGGCAATGCAATGCCATGTCATCATACTGGATACAACCAGCACGACATACATACACATTCCATGAAAATGAGAAACGAAACGAAACAAAGAAGCAAAAAAAAAAACACAGAGGACAAATCGAAAGAGAAAAAAACAAGAACAAATAGTGGTATAAGAAACACATTGTCGTGCCCCTCCCGCAGGGGATGTTGCAGACACTTGCAAAGAACGAGCTGGAAAAAAAAAAAGAAAAAAAGGAAAACATCACTGCTCGTCGTGAACGGAGTAAGACCAAGAACCAAGGGAAAATAACCAGCAAACGAAAGCACAAAGCATCCTCCAGGTAGCGGCAGCAGTTTGTTGTGTGAGTAGCATAAATGGTCAGGTCCCCCCTGCTAGTCCGCCTGGTACCTTGCTACCCTGTCAGCCGCCCCCGTCCTGCGTTCGTCAACTATGCCCGGCCCCTCGGCGTCAGACAATAATACGAAACAAGCAAGCAGGCTCATCAGCTACCCATGCCACCCGACTCCTTCGATAATGCTTATCAATCGAAGAAAAGAAAGAAAGAAATACAACGACAATCACAGAGGATCAGCGCACGATCACTACATTGCACGCGCAGAGATGTATAAGTATTTTTAAATTCAAACGTTTTTATATTCGACTCGATCTCGACGAGAAATCGGCGGAAACCCGAAAACACCAATTCTTCAACCCAAAATTGTCAACAAAATCGTCGTTCCCGATCAAAGCGAAAATTGGCGGAAACGTGGCTGAAGACCCTAGGAGAAGATCGATATTACTTTCATTGCCCAATTCGCCACCCATTAAGAGATATTGCCTAAACAGGGTTTTCATGCATAATCAAGTGATTACAACATATTTTTTCTGCGATGCCCCGCTCCATTTTGCGAGTTTCGATCCGAAAACTAAACCTCAAATTTGAACCGCATGTTCAACAAACGGAGAACTCGCCATTTTGTTTTGGTATTTTTCAGACAAGTTATGGCCGGTTTCGTTTTTTCGGGTCGATGTATCGGTCGTATCGCTCGAACAAAAGAAACAAAAGGCGAGTCTTCCGTTTGTTGGTTGGTGCATGATCAACACCGTGTCAAAGAATCACAACTCAGTATGTAACATTGAGGGGGGCATCGCCGATCAACCACCAAACCCGCACCTCGGCTGGCCCAGCTCGGTGCTGGCCCAGCTCTTAGTAGAGAAAAGGCCGGCCAAGTCCGGCTGTCTCGATTCAAAACTCAATAAGGCCGGTTTCTTGTTGTACCCCCCATGCCGGCTCACTATCTATATACGAAACCTATACGTACATAGACCCTGCAGTGGTGACTCGACCTAGAGTAAGTGCAGGAGTGTCCTGCACAAGGATGCGGGTCTTATTGGTCAAGGCGGGTCTTTCGGCCGCGCGGTGTTTGTAGGGAAAAACGCCACCAAAAACTCTCATCGAAAATGGGCCGAAAGCGCGCGCGAGGACAGCCTCACAGGTACGCAAGCATTCCTTTAGCAGCCGATGAAGACTACGAATTCTTACGCAACACAACCAGCCCTCCACCATGCAAGTACCACGGGACGGCGTGTGCATACTGGTACCAACATGGCCATGTCGTGTGCAAACCTGCTGGGAAGCAGCGAGAGGATGCGTATTTACATAAAGCGATGCTACACAAGTAGCAGAACCGGTACCACGAGCGCGCTCACCAGTGCCAAGTGAACTGTTTTCAGGCCCACTGCGTCTAACCCAAACCAGTTGTATGCTCAAGTCGGCGTCTTCCCAAACCCCAGGCTCGCGGGGCCGACAAACGTAAACGGCTGTAACGTTTCTTTGCAGGATACCGGTACTGTAGAATATATCGACAGAGCTTTCGTATGCTGCAGTAGGGGTCAAGGGATGTCGTCGGAGGCTTGAATAGGTACAACACACATAGCTACCAGGAGGTGACACGAAATGAAGCCCACGATCTTGGCGTCCACTCGTTAAGGTGACCCAGCACCCCGATCCCCAGCCTCTCGCCGGTCTCTTGTTCGACACCAGATCGTGCGCTCCGCGCCCCTGAGGACAGCCGCTAACTCTATATAGGTGATGCAGTGACATCAACCATGTAGATACTCAGGACGGGGTGCGTCTCTCTGTTGGGTTTGATGCGAGCCAGGGTTGTAGTTTCTCGGACGTAAGGGAGACAATGACGGGGACGGAGGGGAGTGTCAAGTCCACTGTGGTCCGACGTCACGACTACCGCAACACTCTGTACAGGATAAAATTCCGACAGAACGACTCTCTCTCTCTATGTTCAACTCGGCGTACAGTGTATCCAATGTTACAATCGACAAGGAGGAGGAGAGGGAGGACAGGTACGAGGTGCGTCTCTGTTGCATTCCATGAAGAATGTGCGTCTTGGTAGAGCGAACATATGCGTGGTTCGGTAACGTTGTCAAGCGTTACGCAAGTTCCCACGACCTGCAGGGCCATGTCGAAGTAATTATTGATAGTCTGGTGCACACACCTTCCGTGCGTCTGGTGTGTGCGATTCAAGTGTGATTTATTGGGTCCATGTTAGTAAAGGTTTAACAGTGATTCTTCGCTGTGACATGATAGCACTATAACTGTACGTAGATAACGCAGTCAGCGTAGACGTAGACCGCTTTCTTAAGGGAGTGGTCCACCGTTGGGCTGCGAGCCTGCAGCCAACTGGTCGACTTCAGAACACACCTACAAGGTACAAAGAAACATCCGATAAACTGGGGTAACGGACACAGATTTCCACTGACCTGGTGCTGCTGACAACCCTCCCAACCAATAAGTGATAGTCCACCATGACGCTCCACCACTAAAGCCGGGTATATGTATCAATCTGAACGTATAAACGATAGTGCAGATGACTTGTTGTACTCTGCACGAAGTCATGAGTGATTCGTACTGTTTTATGGTTGTATTTGTAGTTTTCCTACGCTTGTATATGTGAAAAATGTGCTATATCTTGCATCGCCCACAACTACCCCATAGATGCGCTACGATAGAAGGGATAACCTGGAGGATGTGGAGCGGACGACATCCGCCAGGCGAACCCTCGCCGAAGAGGAGACTGGCGCGGCAGAGATTGGAGCCCGTCGCCTCGACTTCGACGACTCTACCGCGTGTGAAGAGGCGTGGGTCGCAATGTGCGGTGGCGTTTCTTCCGTGGGTGGCCTGGTCGACTTTGGCCCGCCGTTCAGCAGCACAGCTGCTGCGTCTCCATCGACACCATGTGCGAGACCTTCTAATCACGCTCGGGCTACGAAGCTAGCGAGGTTTGCCAAGACCAATGAAGAGGTATGTACTACCAATGAATGGACGATCGGAGTTCCGCTTGTGTTTGACGATTGTTGGGTCGTCGCTGGCTTCTGATGCACGTTCCCTCCTCCCTGCTCCGGTTCATCTGGATGATAAGCGCTAAGAATATAGTGTGTGTGTTTTATAGGTTTTTCATTGTCTGCGAAAGCTATACGATAGATTGTGTACTAAACGTTGACACTATGTGGCCTGAAATTCAGGCTGTTGGCCGTCGATGGGTGTTCGGTCGGGTTATACCCTCGATCAATAACAAGTACGGTCACGATGAGGTACCGCTCTTCAGCCACAACATCGCATACCCTCGCCGCACCGGTAAACCGTCCGCGAATATCGGTGACTTCGATGTGCACCCACAGCAGGCCAGTGTAGTGTTCATGAGGCGTGCTGTCAAAGAGGTATCAAGCCTTGCATATTTGCACCGTACTGTTGCCGGCTGGTGGGGCTGCTATACAGCGGAACTTTTGATTGATCTCTAAAGGTATAGATGCACCTGGCACGGAAACTCGTGGTTGAGTTCAGACCGTATCACGGAACTCTTCACATATAATATCCGAGCTACCAAGTGACAGTTCATGGCAACGTACATGCAGGTTAATATCCAGCAAGTTGTGGAAATATACCTCCCGTTTATCCCGCTGAATATTTGGTCTAAATATCCCTCTACTATAATCCCATATAAATATATGGAACTCCCTGATGTTACCGTAGGTGAAACATCTTTGTCCTGTTTCTGAGCACAACCAACATCCTCCCTGCTCATTATACACGACCATACTTCAATATCCCCCCAGCTCTGTACACCACAATGTACGACTCCGTTGGGTTGAAATATCTCAATATTTTGACCAACTCATAGGAAATTCAGAAACACAAAGTTTCAGGAACCAGAAATCACACTCTCAATTTCCAAAATGCCACCCAAGCTTTCAAGTCAGAAAACAATTAATATGGACCGCACATGCCCCCTGGCGCTCCATAGCCTCTCTTCAGCCTTATCAAAAACCTCTCACTCTATTTCATGAGAAATTAATGCAAATCATGGAAAATGTCACAGTAGTCATGCTCATCAAAATTAACATTAAGCCAAGAAATCTAATGCTAGAGATCGCAAGGAGGCCCGTTCCTCCGGACAAGAGTCTCCCCTTGTCCACTACCCCCGCCATATAGACACAGGGATCGCGACGGTAATGCGCGATAGCATACACTCCTTCACTTAATTTGTTTTTGACGTTGAAGCTACTCGACAAAAACTCTCCAAATCCATCACCTGCATCAAAATGGTATCATCCTCGAAATTAGCCAGGGAAAAAACAGCAGCATCTTCGGATTAACACGTAGTTCAGACAAATCATTCACTCTAAAATCATAACATAAAACCTTCTACCTCGGAAAAAACGCGTCAAAGATTCATCAGAAAATCCCGGTGGTAACTAAAAACCGTGTATTTCACCGGCTTTGTCAAGAGGTCTGCACGCTGCTCGTCCGACTCTACATGGGTAATAACAAACTCACCCTTAAAAATAAGCTCCCCCCCAAAGTGGTGTCGTACGTCGATGCGCTTCGAATTCGACGTGCACACTGAATTTTGTGCCAGGTGCCTTGCTCCCTCGTTATCCTCGAATACCGAAATATATCTCTTCCCAAACCCCGGAAAATAAAACTCCATACATAGCGCATGGATATTGCCTCCTTTATAGTGTCTGCCAGCGCTATGTATTCGGCCTACGTGGTTTAGAGTGTGACGCATTCCTGCGGCCTACAAAACCAGCACACACACGCCCCAGCACACCTGATAGCTCCACCGGAAACTGACCTCCTGACAATGGCTTGGTTGGCATAGTCTGCATCTGCAAACGCTACCAGCTCAAGCCTGCTATCCTTCTGGAACGCAATGCCGAAATCACTCATACAATTTTTTTCTCTTAAATACCGACTGCTGTCCTCCAGTGTACTTCCCTCGGCTTATTCGTGTACCTCGCTCCCGCCCTCACCGCGTTCGCAATATTCGGTCATGTTTGGTTCGCAAGCCACATCAAGCACCCCCCCAACTCGCGGAAAGACCAATCACTCACGGGTTCATTCTCGTCAAACTCCTCGAGCTTCACACCGGTCGAAAGCGGATTATTCCTCCCAGAACAATCACCAAACCTCACCGCGGTCTTTTCAGCGAACGCTTGCTGCGAAATCGTCAAGGTACCAGCATCCCAATCCCTTGAAAAACAACAACCAGCATACCACCGCAACTCACCCAGATTGTTGATCGGAACAAGGTTGTTTGGTTCTTCACAGAACTGATCGCATCTAGCCTTAAATCATACAGCAAAAATATCATCCACATGAACTACCGTTACAATGGAGAAGGACTCGACCAACCTCATGACACACCCATCAGCGGGGCTCTGCTCAAATCCTACACTCTTCATGTGAGTGAAAAGGTGGTTTTGCCACGACCTCGATGCTTGCTTCAAGTCGTACAGACTGCAATTCAACCTGGCTACCATACCAGACATTTCGCCACAGCCAGGTGGTAGTCACAAGAAAACATCCTCATCCAAACTCGACTGCACGAACGCCTGCTCAGCATCAAAATGGCACATATCCAGACCCAGCTCGCACGCAATAGCACCCGACATACGAAACCAAGACGCTGAAGACATCGGAGGAAAAGTCTCAATGAAACCAATGCCGTCACACTGCTTGAAACCTCGTGCCACCAGCCTTGCTTTCGCCGTCACCACATCACCATGCTCGTTGGACTTCCAGGCGAACACCCACTTCGCCGAGATGATGTTGAGCCCCTCTGGTTCCTTCGTCGCTCCAAACGTCCCCGCGTCCGCCAGTCCATGATATTCCTTGTCCATCGTCGAATACTCGTCTGCACACGCTTCAGCATACGAGCTCGGCGTCGAAAGCTCGCTCGCCGGACGTGTGGGAACGGGAGGGCTCTCGCGCGGTAGGGTTTTGTGGAAGAGTACATGGCATATACCTTCCCGCGCTGCCATCAACGACAGCAGCCCATGCCCCACAGCCTCGCGGTTCCGCGTAGTCTCCCCTCTTGTCCGCCCCCTCAACACATCTCCATCTTCCGGGCGACGCCCAGCTTCCCCTCTGATCCGACCACCCTGCACGCCGCTACCACCCTCCTGGTGTCTTGCGGTCTCCCCGCTTGTCCGCTCTCTCTGCACAGCGCCACCACTATCCTGCTGTCCTGCAGTCTCCCCCTTTGTCTGCCCCCTTAGCACATCGCCGTCTTCCGGGTCCGGGATATAAGAACCCAGTTCCCGGGCAGCACGTCGCGAAAACTGTGGCTGCGGTGACTGCTGCGGCGGCAACAGCGGTGACAGCGGCGGCGGCGGCGACGGTGGCTATAGCGGCGGCGGTGACGATGACGTCGGCAGCGACGGCGACGGCGGCGGCGGTGGCGGTAGTGGGGGTGATGACGGCGGTTGGGGCGGTAGCAGTGTGGATGGGGACGGTGACTCGGGCCATACGTCGAGACCCCGCAGAGGATCCGGCGCACCCGGCGCCGGTGGTGACGGTGACGACGGCGGTAGCGAGCTCTCCTCCTACGAAGGCAGTAACCCCACAAACGGTTTCCTCGGGTGTTTCCAAGTGACGTTGTTGGAGAACGGCCTCCGGCCAGACACCAGGAGATCTTGCTGCAGTCAGCTGCGTTGTGGTTGCCGCCGTTGAGGTAGAAGCAAGCCTCCGCCTTCGGCTCGATTCAGGGTCCTCGTGACGTGGTGGAAGCCCTGTTTCAGAAACGGGAGCAACCGCGTAAACGGTGGTCTCCCGCAGAACTTACGGTACGGTGAGTGCATTTCCGGCATGTCCCTTACTCTCGGCTTCATGTTGATCACATCGCTCGCGTACACGCGTGACTCAGCCCAGAGGGACTGCGTCGCCGGCATCCTTGTATCGCCGAACAGGTGGGGGGGCTCCTGGCGGGACGCCATTGCAAGCTCCAGTGTCATGGCGATCCGTCGCTCCACCACGCCGTCATGCTTCGCAGAATCGACGGGCGTGTGCTCGCGGCGGATGCCATGATGGTTGAGCAACTCCACGAACTCCGCCTTTGTGAACTCGGTGCCGTTGTCCGAGCGAAGGTACTCCACGATGGACGGCACACCCATTGCGTTGATGTCGGCCGGAAAACCAGCGAAGACCTTCGGGCCGTCGTTCTTCCGCTTCGAGAAGTACGGCCACCCCAGTCGCGAGTAGTCGTCGACGATCATCAAGCACTGTGCACCGCCAGGAGACGTACGCTGCTGTCCCGACAAATCCACGAACAGACGCTGCAGAGGCCTGGAGAAACGACACTCGGTCATCCACGTCACCGCCAAACTCCTCCATTTCGCCTCAGAACACCCAGCACATGGAACCAACTCCCCAAAAACCTTAATGCCCATCTGGCGTGCCGTTTCACGATGGATGTCAGCATGGGAGTGGGCAAGGGAAACGTGACGGCCGTTAATGCCAACCCTCCGAATTTTTCCAGGGGTCAAAACAGCGGCAGCAATCGGGGTCTCTGCACTCCGCGTGGCGTCTACGTATGAATCCACGTCCTTACGCATGAAGGACAATTGCCCATTCAACATGTGAGCTCCCTGAGCATCAAGTGTCACCAGGCATTTCAACATTATTGCATGAAGCGAGAACAGGTGGAAGCGAACACCGGGTACGTCTGGTACGTCCGACAGCCTGACTTCAACGTCACACGAAGAGCTGTGCATTGCCATTGTAATCAGGCCGAAGTACTCTATTCTCAGTGACCTCATGTCACCGACCACCAAACTGCTCTTATCGGGGGGAGGGGGAGTACAGTCTACCATACCAAAGGGGTTACCAGTCACATGAAAGGTTGCTCCCGAATCCGCTACCCAGTCTTCTTTCCCACTAACCCAAAACTAGTTATCAGTCGTCTTGCCTTGGTGAGCAAACTGCGCGGTGAGGAGGTGCGGATCGAACGTACGCGTAGGGTTGCCGCTGTTCGCTGGACCAGGGGGGAGGAGGAAGTGCTCGAAGAGGGTTGCTGTGGCGGGGAAGCTCCGGCCGAGGTATACCCACCACTACTGTAGAGCGTCCCTGCAGCCAGCCAACTCCGTAGTACATCTGCTGAGATAGTTGAGGAGAAGCAGCACTTGGGCTGGCAACGTTTATCTGCGCGGAAGCTACCCGGCATTCCGGGACGTGGTGGCCCGGTCTGCCGCACCGGAAGCAGAGCCCCTTGCGCCTCCATGGGTGTTGTTCTGTGGAGGACCCCAGCCTGCCGCAGTCGTTACAGGCGGCGGAGGCATCGGCGGCAACGTCCCTGGTTGTGGGTCGGTAGGTACCCAACCCATGAAGGGAACTACTCCACCCCTACCGAAGGGGCCTGGACCAGAGTCATCCCAACCGTACCTGCAGGTCATGGCGTTCCAACGCAATTTGGGGCTGGTTATCCCCCCCGCCGAAGCTCCTCGCCGGTCGGCACCTTGCTGATGGGGACGGTGCCGTTGCTGCTGTTGCTGGGGCTGCTGTTGCTGCCGTTGATGCTGCTGCTGCTGCTGGGGCTGCTACTGCTGCTACTGCTGCTGCTGCTGCTCCTGCTGCTGTAGCTGCTGCTGCTGCTGCTGCTGCTGCTGCTGCTGCTGCTGCTGCTGCTGCTGCTGCTGCTGGAGCTGCTGCTGCTGCTGCTGGAGCTGCTGCTGCTGCTGCTGCTGCTGCTGCTGGGGCTGCCGCTGCTGCTGATGTTGCCCATCCTTGAACCTCGCGCCTCTCCTGTTCCTCCTTCCCCCTCCTGGACCCGCACCTCCACCATCGGCAGGCTGCGCACGTCCGGCGTATAAAGCATGCTGATCTACCACTCCCTGCATGCCCAACGCCTTAGAAATCATCTCCTTCTCTACGTTGTCGTTGGCGTACGCATCACGGATGGTTTTATCGATCTCGGAACGGGAGATGGAAGGGCGGGAAAAAATCGACTTCCTTTGTATAGTGTACAAAGACGAGAGGTTGGTAACTATGTGGCGACTCACTTCCTCTACACTCCTACCACATCTAAGCATTCCCAGCTCATCTCCTGACTAGTCTACCGTTCCTAGAAACGGCAGGGGGTTCTCGTCCTCGGTCATCCGCATGGTATCAAACTCTATCTTCAACCTATGTGTCGGAGCTATCGTCTTTGTCATATAGTAGTCCTCCAATTCTTTCCATGCACCACTCGGCGACATTGCCTTCTGCATCCGGAATTCAGAAATATTGTACCCCGTCATAGACTCCATCATCAATCCGTGTACCAATCTCGCATCTCTTATCGTTTGAGGAGAATGCCTGGAGGCTAGTTCCTCCGGCAACACGCTCTTATCACCTACCACAACTGGGTTCGCTGTGTTGCTGAACACATGCAGGCACCCGAGGATGATAAATTGGCTACACCCTTACTACGCAACATAGTAAATTGGGCCTCTATAATATCAACCTTTGGAGGTGTCGACTGAGTTTGGCTGTATTAAAAAGGTAATGACATTCCTGAAAGGGCTTCCAGCCCGCACAGTCAACGTTGCTTGATGTCTAGCAGCTGCTTCTCCTGTCGTCCCCCCACCGCCCTCCCCTCCGTTCCTGCGCGCTTTGCGTCCCTCTCTGCCCGCAGCCTCTGCCCCTCCATCGTCCTTTCCAGGACCTCGATCTTCTTCCTCATCTCTTCTATCTTCCTCCCACTTGCCACGCTGGCTTCTAGACTAGGCACATCTTCTAAACCAGGCATGCTGCAAGCAGGTTCCCACCCCTCTAGGTTGGCCTTGGCTACTCTTGCCACTAGACGATCACCGGCTCACTAGTGTGTTGATTGATCACTAGCGGTATAGACGCAGCTGGCACGAGAACGCGTGGTTGACTCCAGACAGAGGCACGGAACTCCTATCATATTACATCCGAGCTGTCAAGTGACAGCTCATGGCAACGTATGCAGGTTATTATCCAGCAAGTTGCGGGAATATACCTCCCGTTTGACCCGCAGAATATCGGTCTAAGTATCCCTCTCCTATAAGCCAACATCAATACATGGAACTCCCTAATGTAGATAGAACATTTGCGTCGTGTGCCTCCGCACAATCAACAGGAAATCTTCATTGTCGTAGGATTCCCTGTATTTGCGTTTACTATTCATCGTGGTACACCCACCGTAGGTCATGTGATAGCTGATCCTGGCTTCTGGTTCTTCCGTTTTCGGTTGAGGTAGAGACATCGCCAAGCGAGTAGCCTCAATTGTCTTGGCGGTTACCTCTACGGTGGCACTCGTCATATTACAACAATATGTACACTAACCGAACGTACCACATTCGTCGACCTCGTGTCATACCAGCATTCATACGGTGTCGACGTCGCAGAGTACCCGTGTGTAGCGCACGCTTGAAGGGGGATGGTTTTCCCTCATCCGCGCTTGTTGTTTACTGCTGAAAATACTGCATGCAGGGGTCAACTTTTGCCTCGACTCTACCAGCGGGGAATACAAGTGCACGTGCTCGGGCGATACCTCAATGTAATATATGTTCCCCTCCAGCGCGAGCTTTTGCATATTCGTACTAGGGACTTTAATGTGCTACGCGGGTGAACTTTTTGCTCGTCGTACGCGATTCCTCGATTGCCCGAGACCCTTTAGCACCATTGGCCCACTAGCGTCTGCAGGGGGTGCCTCCTTTCACGAGAAACATGATATGTCGGTGCGCCATGTAAAACCTTTTCTGGGGTTGCCTTGGAAGCCGTGAGCTACTAGGGGCCTAAAGTGTGCTACCTCAATCACCGCAGGCGTCGCGGCAAAACTACAGCAACTTTGAACAGGATTGCCCCAGGGTTTGACAATTCGACCAGTATTAGGTACGTAAAATACACCAACATTTGTCGCGGGTGTGTTCCTGGCGACGTGTGCGGGTTTCAAAGCCAACGTCTGATAGAATAGTCGTTCGTGCCGCTCGTCTAAAAGATATTGCACGAGTCTACCATATTTCTCACACAGCATGTCATCTTGGTAGCTAAGTAACGAAGCACCAAAGCAGACATCCCAGCTACTGGTGTATGGCGCTGTTTCATCATAGCCACACGGCGATCTAGACGCTCCGTACGTACGTCCCCGTGTTCCTTGTGCCCACCTGTATTGGCAACTATTCAATGATTGTGATTTAACGGACTCTGAGGTCCTTCGTTTGCCAGCATGAATCGAAGACTTCGGGAAACCCGACATAGAAAGGCTGTGAGTGCCTGACACTGTGCCTTACTGCCTAGGTGTTTGCTTGCAGCAAGAGCTGTAAAATATGGTTGGTTAGTCTGGGCAAACACGCCTTGGACCGAATAGCACTCTATGCCATTCCCCGCCGTGAACGACCAAATAATGTATTTTTGCTGCCCGCACGGGCGGGGTTATTCCAGTGGCATGTTTGCATGACTTGAGGGCCCATATGGGGAAGCCACCTACTGTAGATACTACGGATTCCGGCGTACCCGGTGGCTTGGTAGGTGGTCCGCGTGCCCATCAAAATCAATTTCGTGGATTCAAATCTCACCGGATGCATGTTCGTAGGGATTTTTGCTTGCAAAATAATTGATAAGCGGAAAGCGCGAGAGCGTGAGTTAGCTACTTTCGATGAAAATCGACGAGCAGTGGGAATGCTGAACCCCATGCGCGACAAAAAATAAAGGCTCGTACCGGGGGGGAGAAGGGACGACACCTGTGACCACGGCTTGCCAAGAAGATCGTCGAGGGTAAAACCTCCTACGAGTGGGCTGGAAAGTTAAAGTGATGTAAAAAAAAAACAAAAAGAAACTCCCAGTTATTAACTGTCCTTGTTCATGTCTGTGTGAGGGAAACACAGTAGAAGAGATCCAACTGGATACAATCCAATATTATTTCTGTTGTCATCTGGTGCTTGAGAGTCTTACACCCCATGCGTAGTCGTCAGTCCTCACATCTGTACTCTCGTGAAGTAAAATCGTATGCTCGCATCGTGCCAATCACATCGCTCGGGCAGCATGTCCTAATTCTTCATCGATGTCTCCGATTCTGCTTCGTATCATATGCTCGATATTTACCTGATGGCGATGCCTGGTTTCACAGATGTCTATGTACACGAAGACCTCAGTATTCAAAGCCGAGGGTAGCATGCTCGACACGATATGCTTGGTACAAGCATAGAGGTTGAAACAGGCCACGCAGACACGGCACATGTATACATGGGCTAAAGTTTACTCAACACTATCACCTCTTTCTAAAACACATCTTCGTGCTAATAACATCCACGTGGGCTGTCGTCCGCCCTCGCCACATTGTATGTTTCTGTCTTCAGACACCTCGGGTGAAGCCACCGCCTAGCGTCATTGCCAGAGGGCACATTTGCTGGCCTGTCCGAGATGGTGTCGTTGGGAGTGCCACTATCAATGGAACACGTCGCCGAGGAAACCACTCCTATGTACCTCCTGCGGCGAGAGGCCGTTTCGGCTTGTCACTTGTTGCGTGCGTGCTTTAGATTCTAGCGCCGCGCGCCACAGGTACACCACGGCACCCGTAGATTGCTGCCATGCGATGTACAATGACGGACATAAGACGTGTACCTGTTTATCTCTCTTCACATCTTGAATCTAGCTACGTTAGTTCTTCGAACGGTGCTATAAATGTTTCTGCTGTTGTTTCATGGCAACTCTTCGATATCTGTTCGCCGCAAATAATACGGTTGGTCGGTGCTGAGCGACAGCTCCATTTTGAGTATTTGGTCTTTCGTTAAGTCGCTCGATGAAACGGCGGACTTGCTCGGAGTACATCGTAATGCGATGAAATATAAAGTCCGTCGAGATCTGCTCCCCTCTAGCAGTATGCTCTTCACTCGATCCGGTGATTGCGTGTGTCTATCGGCGTTGACGATGTAACGGTTCGTGGCAACAGGTTAATGTTCGTTCCTGTCCCCGCTTGCTTGGATGCCTTCCTTAAACAGAAGCCTGTTCAACAACGATCTGGACACCGTCCAGGAGGGACTAGGCGATGCTCTAGTCCTTGTGAGTGAGGAGGGCTGTATGCGGCCGCAGCTCTCACATGTAACATACGAGCTCCTGCAAGAGTAATGCAACTACGGATGACTGTGGCCAGGTCAACACTGCGGCGAGGTAAAACGTTACAGATCCGAGTTCCCGCAACAACGATTTGTGCACGAACAGCCGTATGTGTGGATCCATCAGAGTAATCGCTCGAATTTCCCGCTTGGCACGCTGATGCCATGCTGACCTGGCCCACTATTCCTGAACCCCCTAACTTGACCCAGACTATAGAACCTCTGCGATGTTCACTTTGCGTCCGTTTAGTACTCCACTGCTGTTGTTGTTCGATGTGTGTGGGTTGTGTTCGTTCAGTGACATGGCCTTCAACGGTATGGCTAGCTTGCCCGAGGGGCCTTTTCCGGCCTCGCAAGTCTCCAGACACTGTAAATACGGTGCCGAGGTAAACCAGCGTACTCTTCACTGAAACATTTCAGATCTTCGCACTTGTTTGACTTATGGTTGTCTTTATAATCATGGCAGGCACTGAGTGCCGGTATGGCAGACACCGCACCCCACAGGCGGTAAAGAGTTGGGCGGCATGCTGGGTTCGCAGGCGCTTGTCGTAAACTTCAGCGATCGCTCAATAAGTACCGCGCCGGGGATGTGAACACTAAACTGTGTTCATGGGGCTGTTCGTTCGTATCCTTCGCACAACGTCCCCGCCCCGTGCTGAGGGGGCACGCCACCACGTGTGGCTCTAAATCGCCCATGGGTGGTCCGGCGAAGAACCTGGGCCCCCTTGCAATGTGTTTGTGTCGTGATGTCCACTGTGTTGCTGATGGGGGGACCCTCACGATTTGTCGGCTGGCTGTGACTTTGCGTGATCGAGGCTGGTATTTGACAACAATTTGTCGGCCGAGACTCTGCCCATTGGTTTATTCTCGGGAGTGCTCCTAAATCAACAGCAGTGAGGACGCCTTGGTATAAGAGCCTTCACGTGCAGAAATCCCTTTCAACAGGCTTGATTCTGGCGTGCGCGCGGTTTTCGTTTGCAGGGCTACCTGGCGTCCTCGACTTCTTGTATTGTGTTCGCGTGCGGTTATTTCGTCACTACGTAATAACGCCCGTTGGCAGTTTCCGATCTGACTTACAAACTGTGTGCAATTCCGATAATCTAAAGTGCGCATGTTGGGGTTTTTGCGTCGTCTTGACAGCAGCTACCGAAATGACTGGCTTCGATACTCCAAGGACCTCGGTGTTTCGGAAGTCGTGCCACTGCGCATGCCATCTGCGTGGCGCTTCTCGAAACGCGATGGGTCTACATGCGTGCGCGGTCATGCTCCCTCACTCACCTCTTGCGAATCAGTATTATAATTGAAGACCGTATCGATTAGACTAGAGCGGCCCACTTTATTCTGTCATCCCGACATATCGTCTCCTGATATGCACGAATATTCATTGATTTACGATGTTTAATGGTCTACTGTAGATAAATTTCGAAATATAAATAAGATTATTTGCCTGGGCACTCCAAACGTGTTTTTTTAGGCCAGGGTGTGAGTTCGTTTTTTTAGTTTGCTCGCGATGAGGTCCACCTCTCGGTGCGCTGTTTCGCGATCGTTCCTCACCTCTCGTCTGTTCCAATTCTGCCGGCGGTCGTCTCCGCCGTGCACGCGGTGTGTCCCGATGGGACGTGTTTTGTTTTGCATTTTCGCTCGAACCGTGGGTGGTTTAAATATAAATAAGATTATTTGCCTGGGCACTCCAAACGTGTTTTTTTAGGCCAGGGTGTGAGTTCGTTTTTTTAGTTTGCTCGCGATGAGGTCCACCTCTCGGTGCGCTGTTTCGCGATCGTTCCTCACCTCTCGTCTGTTCCAATTCTGCCGGCGGTTGTCTCCGCCGTGCACGCGGTGTGTCCCGATGGGACGTGTTTTGTTTTGCATTTTCGCTCGAACCGTGGGTGGTTTCGATTCGACCCCCGATATTGTACAGCTTAATTTTCACTGGAATGTTCGTGTCTACCATCCTAAATCCCGAATAACAAAGTTCACCTGCTTAGGGATTGAACCGTGCCAGAATTGGAGGCTCGGCTGGGATATAGAAATTCATGTATGGATACAGCAGTTCTCTGGCTCCGAGTGCAAGGACATGCACGTACTGCGAATGCTATTGCTACGCTGTATTTCGCACCGAGGTACATGCAGTACATAGTCGTCGGCGTGACGACCGACGATTGGCTGCGACATGTGCGTACTAAAGTACGGCAACTATTGAAAATGTAATGTACGTAGCTGCTCAACATATATTGTAGAATCATGCTGCGATTTACGTATCGTCCTGTGTACTACAGGCGCCTTTCGCGATCGGATGTTTCAGTTTTGCCGTTGTGCTCTGGATAGGGTCGACAAACGCTTTCAAATGTACGTGTTGATTGATCTCTAAAGGTATAGAAGCAGCTCGCACGGCAAGAATTAGCATCCCTGTTTGCGTAAGCATCACATATTTCATCGTTTTGGTTAAAATGTTTTGGTGCTCAATCCACCAATGGATGAATCTGAGATGTTATACGTACGCACTATCTCTGGATGGAATGCGCGTAGATTTTTCCAGTGGAAATTCTGTTTTGGTGCTCAATCCACCAATGGATGAATCTGAGATGTTATACGTACGCACTATCTCTGGATGGAATGCGCGTAGATTTTTCCAGTGGAAATTCTGTACAACGTACCAGGTATATTTTGCTAGATTTTGTTGTACTGGTTTTGGAGTTAGTACAAACTGCAAGCAAGAGCTCGCATTTCGAGTAGGGAGGAAGGACATCAGCAGCATATACTACGTGTAGGATGGTAAAATTTTACATACTACTGTTGTAGAATGATACCCGAAAATCACCAGATATCTTGCTATTGCTATACTCGATCAGCAAAAACGAGTGTATGGTGCTCTCACGTATCCCTACGGTATATGCCCCGTGCTTTCGTTGAGTTCAATCCTACCACCAAACTACTCTTACCGGGGAGAGAGGGAGTTCAGTCTACCATACCAAGAGGGTTACCAGTCACATGAAAGGTTGCTCCCGAATCCGCTACCCACTCTTCTCTCCAATAACCCTAAACACTTCATCAGGCGCCACGTCGGAGGTGCGCAGCCTGCCAGTGGTGGAGGTGCGGGTCCAGGAGGGGGAAAGAGAAACTGGAGAGGCGGGAGGTTCAAGGATGGGCAGCAGCAGCAGCAGCAGCAGCGGCAGCGGCAGTATCAGCAGCAACAGCAGCAGCAGCAGCCTCAGCAGCAGCAACAGCAGCAGCCGCTCCAGCGACAGTATCGGCAGCAGCAGCAGCAGCAACAGCAACAGCAGCCACAACAGCACCAGGACCAGCAGCACCAGCCACAACAGCAGCAGCAGCAGTATCAGCAGCAGCAGCCCCAGCAGCAGCAGCAGCAGTAGCAGCAGCAGCAACAGCAGCAGCAGCCCCAGCAACAGCAGCAACAGCACCGTCCCCATCAGCAACGTGGCAACCGGGAGGGAGCTTCGGTAAACTGCGCGGTGAGAAGGTGCGGACCGAACTTAGGCGTAGGGTTGCCGTTGTTCGTTGGACCAGGGGAAGGGAAAGTGCTCGAGGAGGGTTGTTATGACGAGGAAGATCCGGCCGAGGTATATGCACCACTGCCGTAGGGCGACTCCTGCAGCCAGCCACCTCCGTGGTACATCTGTAGAGGGGGTTGAGGAGCAACAGCAACCGTGATGGCGATGTTCATCTGCGCGGGAGCTACCTGGCATTCCGCGACGTGGTGGTCTGGTCTGCCGCACCAGACGCCAAGCCCATTGCGCCTCCATGGCTGGTTGTTCGGCGGGGGACCCCAGCCTGCCGCCTGGGAGTCGTTACAGGCGGCGGGGGCATCGGCGGCAATGTCCCTCGTGGTGGGTCGGAAGGTACCCAACCCATGGAGGGGACTACTCCACCCGTGTACCGTAGGGGTCTGGGCCTGGGTCATCCCAACGGTACCTGCAAGCCACGGCATCCCAACGCCATCCTGGGCCGGTCCATTCCGGGAGTGTATCCGTCTAGCCACGCGGATCTCAAATTTGCACTTGTGTTTGGATTCGGTGCTTGAGGTGGAGAAATTGAGGATTTAGGGAGGGGGGGGGAGATGTTTGGAGGGGACGGCCCTTTTTGGTGAACAATGCCCCCCAGGGATCGTTCGCACAATTCCCTGTCTCCCGAATCGGGTCAAATCATCAGGGCTGATGCATATATGACATATCGCATCGGTAACAGCGTTTTCGCAGTCAAAGGCGACAGACGCACTTTTCCGCGCCAGCTACACCTCTTGGAAGAACAGTTGTGCGACCGACCGAAGAATTCCAAAGGTTTCTTGGAATTCTGGGACTCACTGAGCTCAGGAGATTGTGAGCGTCCCCAACCGCCTTGCCAAAAAAAAACACAATACTTGTGATACGCACTACTGGGAACTCTGTCGAGGTTCGCAGCGGGGCTTGATAGGATGTTTGCGGCGTCCTCTAACCTCCAGAAAGGGTGACAACCCGCAATGATGGTGAACGTGGTTCAACAGGGGAACACGCCTCGTACACCATTGCGTCACATGGTGTTATATTGTTTGCATATCACGGAGATACGGCGATCACTGTATTCCTTTTCGTGGGCGAGCACTCAATGAGGAAGCGAGTTTTTACCGTGCCAACTACCTGCACCCGGAACGAATGCTAACAGGTACATCTCGTACATGTCCTGGTGCTATTGCAGGCCAAGCGGCATAAGCCCACTACCCGCAACCTGAACGAATGCTAACAGATACATCTCGCACATGTCCTGGTGCTATTGCAGGCCAAACGGCATAAGCCCAAACTCGTGCTGACTGGAACGGTTCGATTTCTTTAATACTGAACACATTGAACCTCTAGTGAAGCTGTGATGAGTTGGTCTTGATTTTCGAACACTTCCTGTAGGGCAGCAGCTCATGTGCAATCAAACACCGCACCGTCCACTATTTGACCCATACTGGTGGTATAGAACGATAACGCTACAGTGCATCTACTCTGTGGGTGGCGTAGAACTAATAATGCTCTTTCGTTTGGTCGTTGTTCCCACTCGTAGCGGTGAACCGTTGTTCCAGAGACCTCGACGAATGTCGCATTGAAGCTGTACCCTACGGACTGTTCACCGGTCTCACGAAGCTGGAGGACCTGTGAGTGTATTAAATTGTCCTGCCGGTGCACACCGTATGATTTATATTAGCATATTTCTTGTCAACCGAACCGCTTGTGGAACTGCGGCATATAGTGTTGACGGGCTTTTCATTGAACGCGGGAAAAACCAAAGGCGAACCTTAACACAGCGCTGGTGACAACAACGCCATCGTAGCGATAGCGAAAGGAACAGTATTTTTCGACACCCCACGTATAAAATGCCAGAGTGGAGAACAAATCAAAGAGCGGTTATCACAGCGCGACTGCAGAGAAAAACGTACCAGGTTTGTTGTTTATAAATTTTCAATTTCGGATCACTTGATCTTAGAGACCCTCCCGTCTCGAAAGGGGTGCGTGGTGAATGATCAAATGACCAAGGCAAGCACGCAGAACACTACTGTGCATACTCTACATCCAGAATATCGTGTCACAAAGGCTACCATATCACCATAATGAATGCGTTCCTTTGATTCCGAACGATTGAACATAATTCCCAGCTGGACCACCTCGAGTAAATGTTCCTTCCCATGCCGGCACGCTGCTGACATACTCTCCACTTGTGCTTTGTCCGTTCTTGTGCGATGTTTTGTCGTCGTGGATCGTCAGGATTCTTTCGAGAACTATTCTATCCTCCTTGGCCGATGGATCGCTGTCACGTCTCGCGCTATCGGGTACCCTGTGAGTTAAATCGGGAACGCATATGGCTTCCTAAGCCATGGTGTGTTGGGCGCACCTTGCGTTTGTCGTGTACACTATAGACTGTGCGAGCAAGCGACGCAACAGCTTGGACCCGCAAGCCTAGCGAAATTGACCGTTCTGTGCCCACGAAAATCGCTTTTCCCGCCAATAATCTCGACGCATGAATAGAAGGGGAAGGTACTTGAATGCGTGGTGGTCGATACAGTAGTTGCTTCCGGTGTACTGTCAGGAACGTGCAGGCAAAAGCGAGAACGGACGAGTGCCATAATTTCGGGCATGTCTTCCGAGGGTGATCTGCCAGGTGTATCGTTGATGACGGAAGGTCTACCTATTCTATGGAAAACATTCCGTTATCAACAGGCTGAGTCGCAATTAGGGTTGACCGGTTGGTTTCTTCGGGTGCAGCAGAGGATGTACCTGCTGTCTACATAGAGCTAGCGTTAGCGGAAGGGGGCAAATCAGAGGATGTACGTGTCGTCTGCATTGAGCTAGCGTTTTTTTGGTGGTGGGGGGACAGCAAAGGATTTATGTGCTTCTTGTGAGGGTTAGCCAGATGAGTCAAGTGGGGAGTTACTACTCCTGCGAGAACGTCTCGAGTGTTGGATCGGGGTGGCTCCGTGGGTACGTTTGTTCGTGGCCCCTTGAAAAACTAAGTCGAGATTCCGTTGGACTCCTCTCACTTCGCCGATCGGAGCTGCTGCTCCTACCGACGGGCGCGTGCTTCCTGACAGGAACAGCTCTGGTACCCAGGCTGGCGGGGTCGTTTCGTCCAGCATGCACCATCACAGGCGTGCCGCCGTCCCGAGTCGAACAGAGTCACCGGGGGGAAAGGGGCTCGGACCCGCCATGAGGTCCTCCCGCAGGCTGAAGGCTGGAGATGTAGTTTCCGCAGGCTGATCGCCCGAGGGAGGGCTGGGCTCGTCGTCGTCACCGCGTCTGGGCTCGTTGTCGGAGGCATCTCCAGCATTGTCTTCCGCCGTCTCGTCGGTTCGCTCGAGATCTTCTGCCCCGGCCTGCTGTGATCCTCCTTCTTGGTTGGGGGGCACTAGAGCTTCGAAGAAGTTGGAATCGCGTTCGGACTCTGCTTCGGCCCCCAGGCATGGCTTCGTCTTTTCTTTTTTCGATCATCCTGCGGAGCGTGGCATGATGAAAGAACACGTTGATCACCAATGTCTATCCTGTGCTCGTCGTTCGAACCGATGTAATCGCGGAGACGTGGCCGAGAAGAAGTAGCGAAAAGTCGCCGTGGTGAGGTCGCGATGCGGGGGTCCCTTGTAACCGTCGTTGCGGTCGACGTGAGCCTATCAGAATTATCTCGTTGGTATTTAGCAAGGAGATGCTAGCCCTATAGTCTAACTCCGTGAGGAGGACTTAGGTCCCTCTAGAGTTTTGCGGCGGAATAATCTCCCGATAGCGATCTCCCGGTGACGGGTCAACACCGTCAATGACGTGCATCAACTAGGGACCCGACATCCGATATTGCTTGACCGGTGACGTATCCTTTCACGTGTGCATGTACCGATCGATATATATATTGTGCAATTAAATACGTTTTGAAAGTGTGGCTTTCGACACAGACATATATGGATTGACACATATATTTTAGTCAAACAAGTTGGTTTTGCGAGGGTGTCCATCGATACATATTGCCTCTTGTAACCCTTCGAGCAGTTTCGTAAGTGTATTGATGGATGCCAACATTGACGAAATTAATATGTATCGAACAAAATTTGTTTTTTATTCCTATCCTGAAACCGTAAGCCTGCTGCACCTGCACACATTTCCCTGATTCTACTGGTCAGATATATATATATAATATATATATATATATATACAAGGCTTTCCTTCGGAGTGGGTATTCCGTCGTTTCGTGTACATATAACTGCAATTAATTGGCGACATAGCCCAAAGCCAACCAAACTAAATGTATTTGTGTAAGAAACGGTGAAGGAAGTAATAATCGCGTTTATTTATGAATGTAATGTGAAACGTAAGATCGGGTGACGCAAGAGTAAGAATGACATTCGTCTAATAATAAGAATAACATCTTTCATCAGTGTGGGGAGAGAGTGGAGTGCTTGGCATGTGGATGATATACAACATACAGGCTGTTGTTTAAAGGAAGGTTTGGGACAGGAGAGAAAGCAGCAGTGCCGGCAACGACAACGGTTATGGAAATGTTGTATAGTTACTGGGCGGCCGCGATTTCGATGTAGCCAGCATAGGAGTTTGGATGAGACATGATATATATGTAAATAGTCTTCCAGGACGCTGTAGTAACGAGGCGGGAGGCCCAGAATGTGGATATGTTCGCTGTTGAACCCGTTGGATATGTGTAGGAAGAAATAATCGTGATTTTGGGAAATGTGGGAAACAATTTGTTTCCTTTCGTTCGTCCTGGATGGCGACAATCTGCTTGGCGTACTGCTTCGGAATTCCGCGAAGCCCTGGAGCAGGCGAAATGGAAGGGAGTCGTTTTGCGCTTGATGACGATGTCTCCGTCTTTGATGGTGGAGTCCGTCAGGCGGCAGTTGTAGCACTTGCCACGGACCTGGTCGAAGTAAACATATAGGGTGCGCGGGGCGGGAGTGGCGTGCAGGTAATGGCGGGGGGGAGGGGGCGGGGCAGAGTTGATTATTTGTACTACTCTACAGCGGCACAACAGCAGCACGTAATCGCTTGCTATACGACGGCAGCAGCAGCAGCAGCAGAAGCAGCAAGTACGTAATTTCATTGACGATACAGAAATATGTAGACACACAAGTGTAGTACAGTACACACACAAATCACGTCCAGCATGATGTACGGCAACAACGCAGCAGCACCACAAAAAAAAACATTGACGATACAGAAATATGTACACACGCACAAGTTTAAGTGTAATAGACACACAAATCATGTCCAGCATGATGTACCGCAACAACGCAGCAGCGCCACAAAACGACGAGGAAACACAATTATCCGAGTACATACAAACATTCAGCGAATATTGCGGCAGCACTAAAAGCAGAGCAGCAGCAGCAGCAGCAGAAGCAGCAACGGATCGCCACAGCGTTGGCAGCAGCAGCATAGCAACGATATGAAAAGAAGGGAGAAAAAAAGTATGTACCCCGAGGCCGTCCAAAAAGTATTTTTGGTACCTCACTATAGACCCACCTCCGCATGCTGTACGGCAACAACGCAGCAGCAGCATAGCAACAACACGAAATACGAGAAAAAGTAGTACGTACGCAAAATGCAGGAGCAAAACGACCAAAATATTTTTTTTACGTATTAAAAAATCCATTTGGGTACAAAAATGGCCAATAAAAACAATAATCCGCGTTGGCAGCAGCAGTATACGTAGCAGCGATATGAAAATAAGGAAGAAAAAAAGTATGTACCCTGGTATGCCGCAATCGCAAAACCTACGGAATTTCATTGACGATACCGAAATATGTACATACACAAGTGCAGCATGATGTACGGCAACAACGCAGCAGCACCACAGCAGCAGCATAGAAACGACATATATGAAAACAACCAAGCCAAAAACGAGAAATTGCAGTACGTACGCAAAATGCAGGAGCAAAACTGCAAAAATATTTTTTCACGTATCAAAAGGAACCATTGTTCTCCCCGAATCCGGAAAATAAATAATTTAGTTTTATCACAACTAATCTATTTTTACCTAATTTTACAATTTAATCAATTTGCTTATTGCGGAAATTATTATTAATGGACATCTATTAATAGTAACACAACATATTTTTGAGGACAGACTATTATACTGTTCACGGAATTATAGTGTGAGATCATTACTACAGTAATAATAAATAGGGTGGTTGGGTACAAAAACGACCAAGAAAAACAGTAATCCGAGTACATACGAACATTCAGTTGATATTGCGGCAGCATTAGCAGCAGCAGCAGCAGAAGCAGCCACAGCATTAGCAGCAGCAGAAGCTGCAACGAATCGCCGCAGCGTTGGCAGCGTTGGCAGCAGCAGCAGCAGCAGCAGCAGCAGCAGCAGCAGCAGCATAGCAACGATATGAAAATAAGGAAGAAAAAAAGCATGTACCCTGGTATGCCGCCATCGCAAAACCTACGGAAGTGACGATCCGAAAATATGTACGCTTCCAGCATGATGCACGGCAACAACGCAGCAGCACTACATACAGCAGCAGCAATTGCACAGGAGCAGCAGGTGCACAGCACGGCAACAACGCAGCAGCACTACAGCAGCAGCGAGTGCACAGGAGAAGAAGGTACACAGCAGCAGCAGCACTCATGGCGTGGCGCTGACAGCAGCAGCAGCAGGCAGCAGCGGCAGCCGAAAACGAGCAAAAAATGAGTACGTGGGGTCACCAAAACATGTACACACAGAAATCGTGTGCATGTACCGAAAATGCACCACAGTAGCAGCAGCACTCACGTCGTTCGGTGCAGCGGTGACGGCGACAGCTGAATCCTCCGTTCCTTCGTTCACGTCCCGCAAACAGTTGTGCATGTGCGCGTTCGCGTGCACTGTGTGTAAGAGGAGCCGACGCAACGCACGAAGGGGAATGAACGAGCATGGATGAGTCAAAAAAAAAAAAAAAAAAAACGCTTTGACGTTGGATTGTATGCAAAAAGGCAATTGAAAACCCCCAAAAAACGTACTGGCAACATACAGAATGCACAATAGACGTAAGACACTCACCACTGTCAGCAGTCTCGAGGGAGTACGAGACAGTCCCTTCCTTGATCGGGCGAGCACAGAAGTCGCAGTCGGTTGCCCTGTCAGGATGATCCCGCCACCACGCACGTGAGATCCTTGCAGGTGGCGAAGGCCACGTTTTTGCCACCAGGCGCGGAGTTCTTGACCAAGTGCTGGTCCGTGCACTGGTCGCAAACAACAGCCGGCACCAGGTCGGTCTTTGTCGTTGCCGCTCTCTTGCCAAAGGGCGAGGACCACGCGCCTCTCGACGAGGGGGAGGTGAGCTTAGGGGGCGTGGAGAAGGGAGAGGCGGGGGTTGCAGCACCAGCAGGTTCGCCACCGACAGCAGCAGCTTGGCCGCCGGCGACAGCTGCACCTATCTATGCCGTACGTCGAAGGCGAGACGGCTCTTTTAGGGCCGTGCGAAGAGCTGTCTATTGGTTGGCAGTTTGCGGAAGAAGAAGAAAAGGTTGTTCGGCTGTTTGGCGAAGAAGAAAGAAGAAAGGTTGTTTGGCATTTCGGCTGTTTCAAAGAAGGAAGAAAGGTTGTTTGGCTGTTCGGCTGTTTCAAAGAAGAAGGGCTGTTTGCGAAGAGCTGTCTATCAGTCGGTCTGTCTGCCAAGAGCTAGCAAGTGACAACGACCTCAACAATCGTAATTATAGTTGTATCTATATATATTGGGTAGATCTCAAGCCCATTGTGTCTATTTATCCAAACGCATGGGATAAATAGATAGGTATTGATCGACAATGCCACACTCTATGCTGAGAACTATACCCTAGGTACCATTTGTCTTAACATAGTAGTCGAAGCAGCAGGTATCGATAGAAAACACCTCACACGTATCCTAAAAAGAATACAATAGGCTATTGCACAAACCTCTCTTAAATTATTGATTAAATATGTAGCTATCGATCGGTCCTACAATTAAGATGTTGAGAAATCGATTAAGTAGGTATCGATAAGCAATTCCACATACCTATTCTAAGAACAGTAGCGTATTGTACCCGTTGCTCTGAACCTCTCGGTCGAATAAATGGGTATCGATCGACAAATTCTTGTACCCACCTTAAGAACAATAGCCTGTTGTATATATTGCTCTGAACATACTGATCGAATAGATAGCTACCGATATACATTTTCACCTTCCTATAGCAGATGGCAATATGTGTAGATATGCAATACCCCAACCTATTTACCGACCAATAGCCATATTCAATACCCGATTGTCCAGAGTGTGGCACACAGACTCTGAAAAACCTACTAAAAGTGGGGTTAAATTACGCCAGGATTTACCGTAGACGTTGGCAGTCTATATCCGGTTAGTGTGTGATATATATATATGTCAGGTTAAAGGTGGAAAGACTCCATCCCTTTTTCAACATTCCGGATTCATGAGCAAAACAAAGGGGAAGATTGAACGGTGGAAATCTGCGGATTGCGGAGAGGTTTTGAATCGTTAAGTAGAGCGGATGGAGAAGAGTGTCAAACCCTTGACGACGGGTGCAGTGCAGTTCGTCAAACTGGGAAGACAGAGGGAGGGAAGGGTTGAGATAGGAAGTATAAATGGCGATCCAATCGATGGGCTCCAAAATTGGCACAAATATTGAAACCATCGATGATATCGAAATTTCTCGGAAACTGTATCGCAACGAGGTCACTTCTTCTTTTCGCTCCCTAACCCTCGTGCGCTTGACGAATTGGTCGCAAAATTCTCGAGAGTATGCCGAGAACCACCCGGTCGACACCAGCCCCTCCAGCAGACGCGACTGTCGCTATCACGTCGGCGCCGGGCCGGCGCCTCCCGGTCGAACCACGAGCGTGAAGCAACGCGGTGTTTGGTCTGGTATATTCTAGACCTACGGTTCCATGCCATCTTCGTGGAGTCGGAGCACTGTGCTCTTCTACTCGGAGCATCCGAGGTGGGGGGCTTGGGAGGCGCTGCGCGTCAGCTAGGCGACGGGGCAGGTGCTGCGGGAACGTAGGGACGGGCGGCACAAGTTGAGACGGTCGAGATCGCCGATGGGGTGAACGCTGGTGAGAGTGCCTCAGCTGGAGCGAGCTCTGGTGGGACTGGCAGAGCTGGTGCCGATAGAACCGAGCGGCAGCAACTGCTGAGCACGGAAGTGCTCCGCCGAGTACGGAAGCGCTGCGTCGAGCACGGAAGCGCTCCGCTGAGCACGGAAACTCGGACCAAGGACGACCAGGAGCTGATCGGGCTCGCGACGAAGACGCACCTCTCAGAGGTACGAGTGTGTTTCAAGCAAAGAAAGGAAACTGCTGTAGCCCTTTCGCCCCCCCTCGTTTGCCGTTTACTCGCGTAGACAAGGTCGGATTGTCTATCGCCGCGGTGTCCGCTAGCCGTAGAGCCGACACCAAATGAAACAAAACAAATTGGGGGTACATTGTTACACAGATTGCTATCGGAGATAGCTCGTTCGGGCGGCCGATGTGTTTGCACCTCGAGGTGGTGCCACAGGGGGAGTCGCCCGCTATCGCTCCAAGAGTTTACTGGGCACAGACGGGTCGCAACAGAGTGGTAGTAGTGTTGACACAGCTGTATACTCTTTCTCGCGTCTGACGGTTGAGTCGCATGCACCTCATGCCGTGGGTTCTGGCTCTGTGGTGCCCTCTCACTCGCTGCTCCCTCGATACTGCAGGGATGTTTTTGTGTTGGGTTGAGGGTATTTTGCTACAGTCTTTGGTACTGCTGTGCCCTCCCACTCGCTGCGAGTTGACGTACGTACGCGGAGGGTACTCGAGTTGCTCCATACGGCGGCATGTTCTCTCGCTGTTGGTTGTGGAGTCGTCGAGTGTCTGATGGCGGATGTCCGCCTTCCCATTCACGGCTCTTTCTCGATACTGTGGTACTCTCTCTCTCGTTTTGACAGTGTGGTGGGGTGTATGATACTACGGAGTCTGGTGCGGCTGTGCTCTTTCACTCACCGCTCTCTCTCGATACTGCTGTGTTCTCCTTCCCGTTTTGACTGTGGAGTAAAGGGTGTGATGCTACGATCTGGGATGGCTCCCCCCTATCGCTAAATACAACCTGACGAGTTGATCGATGCTGCTCTCTCGATACTGCTGTATTGTCTCTCGCTTTTGACTGTCTAATGGCGTGTAGATGCTACGCTCTCTGGTGCCTCTGGGCTCTCTCACTCATCTTATCTATCGATGCTGCTATATTCTCTCTCGCTTTGATTTGGGATTGGGGTGCTGTATGCTCGCGTGTTGAGGGTGAAGTTTAGTGTGGGTGGAGTATGATCTTAAGTTGTCTCGTACCGCGATGCCCCCTCACTCGCTGCCCCCTCTCGATACTGCTGCTTTCTCTCATTTTGACTGTGGAGTGGAGGGTATGACGGTACGGCCTCTGGTACGGCTGTGTCCCTCATTCACAACTCTCTCTCGATACAGCCGTATTCTCTCAACTTTGACTGTGGAGTGGAGAGGATAAGGCTACGTCCTCTGGTACGGCTGTGCCCCCTCACTCACAACTCTATTTCGGTACTGCTGTATTCTTCTAGTTTTGACTGCGGTGGGAGGGCATGACGCTACGCCTCTGGTACGGCTGTGCCCCCTCACTCACAACTCTCTCCCGATACTGCTGTATTCTCTCATTTTTGACTGTGGACGGGACGGTATGACGCTAAGGCCTCTGGTACGGCTGTATCCGCTCCCTCACAGCATTCTCTCGATACTGCTGCTCTCTCTCACGTTGGCTGTGGAGTGAAGGGTATGACGCTACGGCCCCTGGTACGGCTGTCTCCATTCACTCACAGCTTTCTGTCGATGCTGCTGTATTCTCTCATTTTTGACCGGGGAGGGGACGATATGACGCCACGGCCTCTGGTACAACTGTGCCCCCTCGCTCTCACTCGATGCTCTCTATCGATAATTCTGTATTCTCTAGTTGTTTACTGTGGAGTCGAGGGTATGACGTTACGGCCTCTGGTACGGCTGTGCCCCCTCACTCACAGTTCTCTGTGGAGTATGATGGTGCTGTCCCGTTTTGACGGTGGGGTTACTGTGGGTAGAGTATGATGCTACGGGGTCTGGTACCACGGTGCCCTCCCACTCGCTGCTCCATTTTTTTATGTTGCTTTCCCGCTTTTGACTGTGGAGTGGAGGGTATGACGCTACGGCCTCTGGTACGACTGTGCCGCCTCGAGCTCACTTGCTGCTCCATCTCGATTCTGCGTCTTTTTCGCTTTTGGCTGGGAAGTGGAGGGTATGACACTCCGGCCTCTGGCCCGTCTGTGCCCCCTCACTCACTGCACTCTCTCGATACTGCTGTTCTCTTTTTACTGTGGGGTGGAGTGTATGATGCTACGGGGTTTGGTACCGCGGTGCCCTCTCACTCACGGCTCTCTCAACACGGCTGTATTCTCTCGTTTTTGACTGTGGAGTGAAGGGTAAGACCCTACGGGGTCTGGTACGGCAGTGAATGTATGACCTTACGGGGATTAGGTATGACTGTGCTCCCTCACTCTCTCTCGGCACTGCTGTATTCTCGCATTATGACGTTGGAGGTTTCTGTGGAGGGAGTATGATGCTACGGGGTCTGGTACCGCGATGTCGTCTCGCTGCTCGCTTTCGATACTGCTGCTTTCTCGTGTTTACTGGGGAGTGGAGGGTATGACGCTACGGCCTTTGGCACGGCTGTGCCCCTTCAGCAATGCTCTCTCGCGATACTGCTGTTCTCTTGTTTACCGCTGTGACGGTTGATGTGAGGGTACGAGGCCGCGGTGTCTGTTAAAATTGGGCCCCCTCACTCACAGCTATTGGACACTGCTGTATACTCTCTCTCGCTTTGGACTGGAGGGTCGAGGGTATGATACTGAAGTGTCTGGTACCGCTGTGCCCTCTCGCTCACTTCAAATGGACGTGTGCTACTGCCGTATACTCTCTCGCTTTCAACTGTTGAGTTGATGCTACGATGCCGCGGTGTCTGGTATTATTGTAACCCTCTCACTCACTGCTCTCTCGATTTGGCTGATTTATCTCTAACGTTCGACTGTGGAGTCGAGTGTACGATGCAGCGGTGTCTGGTACCGCCGTGCCCTCTCACTCACTGCTCTCCCCATACTTCTGTATTATCTATCGCTTTGCTTGTGGAGTTGAGTGTATGATGCCACGGGGTTTGGTACGGCTGTGCCCGCTCACTCACTGCTCTATTGATACTGCTGTATTCTCTCTCGCATTTGATTGTGGAGTGGAGTGCCTGATGCCGCGGTGTCTGGTACCGATGTGCCCTCTCACTCACTGCTCTCCCCATACTGCTGTATTCTCCATCGCTTGGCTTGTGGAGTTGAGTGTATGATGCCACGGGGTTTGGTACGGCTGTGCCCTCTCACTCACTGCCCTATTGAAACTGCTATATTCTCTCTCGCCTTTGACTGTGGAGTTGAGTGCACGATGCCGCGGTGTCTGGTACCGCTGTGCCCTCTCACTCACTGCTCTCTTGATACTGCTGTATTCTCTCTCGCATTTGATTGTGGAGTGGAGTGCCTGATGCCGCGGTGTCTGGTACCGATGTGCCCTCTCACTCACTGCTCTCCCCATACTGCTGTATTCTCCATCGCTTTGCTTGTGGAGTTGAGTGTATGATGTCACGGGGTTTGGTACGGCTGTGCCCTCTGACTCACTGCTCTATTGAAACTGCTATATTCTCTCTTGCCTTTGACTGTGGAGTTGAGTGCACGATGCCGCGGTGTCTGGTACCGCTGTGCCCTCTCACTCACTGCTTCCTTGATACTGTTTTAACATCGCGTCGTACGTTAATTCGTGTATAGTTTGGGATCAATGAGGCCTCCTGCTGCGACCAGCCGGGGATTCTCACCCAGGGTTACTACTCCCGCATTGGTTGTCTGGCAATCAACGCGGCACCTAGTCACAGAGAGCAGGTACCCCGGTAAAATAAACACTAACAAAACTGATGTCGTTGTCGAAGGTACACTTCGCTACCAACGATGGGCGGGCGGGATGGTCTGTTTTTCCTAGCCTCTCTCTACTTTGTCGTGCTGTTGTAGAGCTGCGATATCGCTCACGGAGTGATACTCAATCACTGTCTCCCCATACAACAATGAGGCCTTCACGAAAAGGGATTCACCATGCTGGCGTCCCCTCTTTTCTGGTCCAGATTACTGTTGTAACATCGCGTCGTACGCTATTTCCTATATAGTTTGGGATCAATGAGGCCTCTCTCTGCTGCGGCATGAGATCACACCCATACTTGTTGACCCTTCCCTTATCTCAATAACGTCGTTCCTTTGATGCGTATCCTTTTTGCGGGTGCCTTCTATTCATCATTGTCCCCAAATATGTAGCCTAGTTGATTAGGGGTTCTGCTACCGTTGGTTGTCCCGTGGGAACGTCGTGTACGATTTTCCAGACCCCTCCGACGGTGATACACGCTGAGGTATGCGATCGCGGTGTGATGCACCCGGAACGCGTTTACCTGGTTACCGGCACGCAGTGTGGTAGCGTGCCTCCGTGCGGTTATTCCGGAACTAACATACGCTCATGTCGTGCTTGAGGGGCGACAAAGGCGGAGCGCTTATGTAGGTGGTCTCTCACACTATATTTTCCCAGATACCGCAGCACGCCCCCCACCGTAGATACCATACGCTTTCGTCTAATGAAGCACGCATAACGTCTGCCACAGTCGGCATGTTTTCTACGTTTCGCTTGGTCCTCGCCCCCTCATCCCCTTTGTTCCTCGACTTTCAGATTTGGGGAAAAATGGGAACGAGAAACCTACTTCTCGGTGCCTCCGATATAGGGTCACGAGCCGTACGCTGGCAGATCCTACCACGCTTGATGCGGCACGATGTACAATTATGTTTGTTATAGCAAGAAATTGCAGGCACCTGAGAAACGGTGCACCACTCACTACCGTGGGTTGCGATGTACTTGAAGCTAACGTACGTTCGATGCGACTGTGACCAGACGCACCCGCCGAGAGACATGGCGGACGTAAGGGCATTCAATGGCAACAACACTTCGGATTGACGGTCTATGAATATCAGTAGTATGATATATATACATATATTTATATTCCGTATAGTTTCTACCACGTGGGTACAGACGTGAAACAGTTGTCGATTAGATGTGATACAGACTTAATCGGTCAAAATAAGTGTCACGGATGCAGAATATACTGGTTCGTGCGCTCGCTGTTTTTCTGTGCGTGTTTCAACGTGTTCGCGTATGCGCTCGAGGACTCGGATGTGTACGACATGTACTTGCTATTTTATATTATTTTGCCACTATATATACCGGTATGTATATTCTAACTGTATACATGAAACTGGGATTACGCCGCGACTCGTCATATTAGTCGCGAGGTGCGTGGCCCGTGCACCTCCCCCCCGTGTACTAACTCCAGCACCTTACGCTCCCGCCGTTCCCGTTAAAGTTCCACATCGCCGCTTATCGTGTCGCGAACGCTGGCGCACTCCTGGTGTATGTTCGCCTGTGCTGTCACGTACAGGTCGCTATGCATAGCCCAGCCTTCTGTTACTCCTGTGCTACCGTTCGTCAAGTGTTGCATCCCCTTCCCTATTTCTAGCAGCCGGCGACGGCGACCCTATCGATCAAGGTACGCCCCGCTTACATTTACGTGTCGTGCGATTGAAAGTCAGCCGTCGCGCTACTCCCCTTACTCTATGTGTGACCGTCCTCCGGTGTCATCGCACTCTATCCTCTCGTGTGTTGACAAGTCACCGTCCCTAAGTATTGCCGTCGCCACCGCTCTCGTGCCTATTCCGGCCACAAACATGCCCCGCTGTCCTCGCTCTCCTGAACCGCCATACGATACACGAATCCCCCGTCGTTTTTAGGCAGGTATGGTGTCCATCAGTGGTACCGTTCTTATTGTTGCTCGCGGTTCTCGCGCTCTTTCTTAGCAAAAGAAAATTTATAAAAAAATCCGGTCCAACGGAGCCCACGGCCGCTGAATGTTTGACCCCGCGTCCGGGTACGAAGTACGTATACTGCTGCTGTGTTGTAAATTTACTCAGTAAGTACGTACACCTTGACAAGGCTACAACCCGTTTTTTTTTTGTTTTGATTTTTTCAGGGAGTATACTCCATTACGAAATGGTGGGTCGTGTCAGCACTGTTTCGTTTGTCGATGCCTCGCGCGTAGTTGTCCACCGGGGTTGAACCGTGAGACCGCAGTGTAGGTAATAACCTTGCATGGTTGAAAAGCGCTCGTGGTGGCCGTAATGTCACCCTGTGCTCGAACGTGTCGCCTATTTTCGTGATCGGGGTTGTAACCTAGGACTGACCGAGTATGTGAGTTGCGGTGGGCTGCCGTCGTATCGATAGCCGCTCGGAGGTGTAACCCTATGTGCTCGCTCGTGCGCGTTGGAGATTGACCCCAGCGTGCTTTCTGGAGCCGCATGGCAAGAACCGCCCGCAGGAGTAAGTACCTCAAGGTGCGACGGTGCCTATTCCCGAATGTCTCCTAGTCGCGGTCCGGGGATTCAACCCGGTGTATTCCACCCCGTTCGGACGCACTCGACGTTAGAAGTGAAACATTTCCGCTAAAAACAAAATCCTGCTTGACGGGGGTTGCTTAGCCCAAACTCGTCGGGATTCCAATCTTGTTTCGAAATTGGCTTTTTAATATACTTGGACCATGGGAGTATTCATCGAGATTCATTTTTTACTTTTTTATTTGTTTTTTAAATCGGTTTTAGGGTAGGGTATGGAGCTCCTTGAGTGAAGAGCTCCAGAAAATAGGGTTATCCTCGATCGTAGAACGCTTTTTTGTCGGGGATTAAACCCTCTTTGCTCGTTGTGGTCGTAGAGCCAATTGGCCGTCGCTCGTTTGACCATTCTCATTATCGTACCGCTCATTATCGAATAGGCCGGAGTAAGCACCTCGACGTACCACGGTGCCTACTCCCTAATGTCAAATAGTCGCGGTCCCGGGATTCGTTGTATTCGACCACGTTCGTCCCGGATTAAACCCTGTTTGCTTGTTGTGACTGTAGAGCCAACCAGCCGTCGCTGGTTTGTCCCTTCGCATCTCTCGCTATCGAGTCGGCAAGAGTAAGCACCTCAGCGTGCCAAGGCGCCTACTCCCTAATGTCTACTACGGTAGTCGCGGTCCGGGGATTCAACTCGTCGTATGACCGTGTTCGTCGCGGCGTAAACCCCGTTTGCTTGCTGTGGCCGTAGTGCCAACCAGCCGTCGCTCGTTTGTCCCTTCTCATTATCGCATCTCCGGTTATCGAATCGGCAGGGGTACGCACCTCGACGTGCCAGGGCGCCTACTCCCTAATGTCAAATAGTCGCGGTCCCGGGATTCGTTGTATTCGACCGCGTTCGTCCCGGATTAAACCGTGTTTGCTTGTTGTGACTGTAGAGCCAACCAGCCGTCGCTGGTTTGTCCCTTCGCATCTCTCGCTATCGAGTCGGCAAGAGTAAGCACCTCAGCGTGCCAAGGCGCCTACTCCCTAATGTCTACTACGGTAGTCGCGGTCCGGGGATTCAACTCGTCGTATGACCGTGTTCGTCGCGGCGTAAACCCCGTTTGCTTGCTGTGGCCGTAGTGCCAACAGCCGTCGCTCGTTTGTCCCTTCTCACTCTCGCATTTCTCATTAACGAATTGGCAGGGGTAAGCACCTCAACGTGCCACGGCGCCTACTCCCTAACGTCAAATAATATCGGTCCGGGGATTCGTTGTATTCGACCGCGTTCGTCCCGGATTAATCCGTGTTTGCTTGTTGTGACTGTAGAGCCAACCAGCCGTCGCTGGTTTGTCCCTTCGCATCTCTCGCTATCGAGTCGGCAAGAGTAAGCACCTCAGCGTGCCAAGGCGCCTACTCCCTAATGTCTACTACGGTAGTCGCGGTCCGGGGATTCAACTCGTCGTATGACCGTGTTCGTCGCGGCTTAAACCCCGTTTGCTTGCTGTGGCCGTAGTGCCAACAGCCGTCGCTCGTTTGTCCCTTCTCACTCTCGCATCTCTCGTTATCGAATTGGCAGGGGTAACCACCTCAACGTGCCACGGTGCCTACTCCCTAATGTCTCAATAGTCGCGGTCCGGGGATTCAACCCGTCGAATTCGACCGCGGGGGGCACAACCCGTTGCACTACACCGTGTTCGTCGGGGATTAAACCCTGTTTTCTTGCTGTGGCCGTACTGCCGAGCAGCCGTCGCTTGTCTTCCCCTTCGGGGGTGTAACCTTGCGGGCTAGGTCAGGCCTTCACGCCCAGCCTCCGTTGTCGAATTAATCGTTGTGTAACCCTTGAGTCGTCATATTTTATGCGTCGAGGCTGGGACCTTAGATATACTTGCTGTAGGTCTGTCATTAGCCGTAATGTATATACTGCCGAATGCCTGATATACCGTCACTAGTGGACGCTGGCCACAAACTTCTTAGCAGAGAACCTTTGCGCAGGGGTGCTGCTGTACTGCAACGTATATACCCTCCGAACGAAGTACAAGAGGGCCGAATTCGGTACGCAGCGCTCACGAACGTTTCGGGCAAGAATTTTGATGTGGACGCTGAACACTCGCGAGGGGTAGCCCTTACGCCGTCGTATTGGGAAAATGCATTGAAGCTACGCCAGCTGTGACTATGAGCGATTGAATGGTTCACACTCAACTTCGCCCGCTGCGTGGTTTCGGGCGCGCTTATTCGTTAAAATGTCATCGAACGAAAGTACCCGCTAGCGCTTACCTGATGAGAAATAATCGAGTGTGGCCCGCAGTACTGAGGAGTGTATCGGATACGATTTCATGTTGAGCAGCCCGTTCTTCTTTTACTACCAGGTATGTACTCTACGCTCCGGCGAAACGAAGGTACGTGCAGCCCTATCTGTACGCTGTCGTAACGATTATGTGGTCGCTGCCAAGCGTAACATTGTTACACGTGCGTTCGCTGTGCGTGCGACCAATTTGTTACAGGTCCGCCGGCGGTGAGTTTGGCCGATTGAATGGTTGACACTCAATTTTCGCCGCTGGATGGTACGTTGGGCGCGTTTTTTTTTTTTCTATGTCCTCGTTTACAGCCGTGATATTCAGCACTTCCGAAAGGGCAGTCGCCGATAGAGACGTGACGGTTTATGACAACGTTGTCGTTGTTGTTGTTCTCACATGAACTAATGTCCAAGGTCTTCAGTGCGTGGTCACAGGACAGGCTCCTACTCTGGAGCCGAAAATATAACCGCAGGAAATAGATATATAAAGTGCACTGGTACCAGATATAAAGCATTTGCAGTAATCGTGACACGAACAGTCAACCTCACACCATATATCCCTGACCACCGCCGTACCTTTCCTCTAACCATCTGTGAAGGTGGTACCTGCTAAGCTATAGGGGTAAAAGACCGATCGATTACCCAGCCCAGGGTAACCCTTACAACACCCCCCCCCCCTCTGAACGGCGGGGTCCTTGAGACGTCAGTACCGTATCCGGCCGTACGTTGATTTGCCCGATTCGTTTCGATACCTGGGGAACGAGGGAGATGTGTTCAAAGTGAGATTCGAACCCGTGTCCTGTCGACGACGCCAGATGTGAATGCGTTACTTGCTTAGCTATAGGGGTAAAAGATCGATCAGGTAACCAGCCCAGGGTACCACTTATAACGCATCACTTTGACTTTCCAACTCTGTAGACAAGTCGTGGTCGCAGGTAGCTTCCCTTTCCCGCAGGGTTCCTCATTCCCACTGCTCGTCGATTCTCAACGAATTTGCAAACTCGAGCTCTTGCGCTTTTCGCGATGACCAAGGTGCCTAAAGGGATTTTGACCCCGACCTCTCACACGAGGGCTCTTCTGGTGGCAGCAGTTTTCTAGGGTCAACAGCTTAACCCAGAGGGACCGTATACGAAGACGTGCAATGAGAGCAAAACCAGGTACATCAAACCAAATCAAGTCAAGTAAACTAAATAAAAAATAAACGAGAACATGATATATAAAGAAGGATTTACACGGGCCCGCGTGATTGGGGGTGATATAATGTGGTGCCTGAGTCACATTGCAAAGGGTCGTACAATACGGCCGCTGGACGCTCACGTTGCTCGTACTGCTGTATGCAGGCGATTGATGCACTAATCGAGACAATTGGTTTGGTCGCTTTCTCTGGTGTCTCCTGATCTCCAGCGCATATCTAGTGCGAAAGGGCGACCCCGGGTGGTAAAGGCCTCGTGGGGGGATGGGGGTGCTGTCCGCTTATATTGCCATCTGAGTGCGCGTATTATATGGCTGCCCGCTGTCATGTTGTATAAGAAGAGTGCACCGGGCATACCTGTACCTGCATATGATACCAGGTATATACTTGGCACTCGGTCCGCATGCCCCCCGCGCCTTCCTGCAGGCCGAATACGTGTCAATGTTCATCTGTGTGACTACGGCTGAAGTCCATACACGATTCAATTGCGCTGTGATTCGTGGTATTATACTCGTGCGTGTGTAACTACCGTAGTATCCACAGTGCGTATGATATACCAGGTAAACAGTTCGTACATACATATACTCGTACTCGTACTGCTTGGCACTGGTCCGCATGCCCCCCGCGCCTTGCTGCAGATCGAATACGTATTAATTTTGGCTGTGCGTCTACGGCTGAAGTCCATCCACAATTCAATTGCGCTGTGATTCGTGGTATTATACTCGTGCATGTGTAACTACCGTAGTATCCACAGTACGTATGATATACCAGGTAAACAGTTGTTCGTACACACATAAACTCGTACTATCAGGGCATTTCTCGGGACTCATTTTCGACTACCAGGCCAAATCCCATGGGAATCAGTACACCAGGCTTTCACGGTAGTATTGGTATGGGCGTTGAGTCTGGCCACAGCGGGGATTCCCCCAGGCAGGTTCGACAACAACTACGGGATTCGACCGGATGGGTGGTATACGACCTACAGCATTAGCCACGATTAGATTGGAGGGGATTGTCAGTGCGGGGTCCGGCTACCGCGGTACTCCCCGGGATGGGTTGAACTCGGAACCAGACACATGTACGTGTATACCCTGTCAAAGTGCTGTCATCGGTGGGTCGGGTTGAATTCGTAGCATGTGCGAACTTTATTCACGGGATTTGGCGTATCCTGGATTTTGCGGGACGTGTCTGTGCGGGCACGGCATATGTGTATTTTCACGGGACTCGTGTGTGCGGGAACGGGATTCGTCATAGAATGCGTGGGGACGGGAACGGGATATAACAATTTTCGCGGGGCTCGTTTGTGTGAGGTGCGGGAACGAGATTTCACATGTGTCACGGGGCCACGGGAAAATCCCGAATCCCGCCCAAAACCGGGGGATAACTCCCGCTGGAAAACCCATCAAGAAAAACAAAATGCTCTGATGCGTAATAGCAACCGATACCACGCACCTCGTATCATACCTCATGAAAGTGATGTACGGACGAACAGGTTCCGTATACGTACATA
This sequence comes from Macrocystis pyrifera, assembly GCA_031763025.1. Taxonomy (NCBI): domain Eukaryota; class Phaeophyceae; order Laminariales; family Laminariaceae; genus Macrocystis; species Macrocystis pyrifera. The sequence goes on along the minus strand of JASSKH010000018.1, from coordinate 7,703,418 downwards.
ACATGCTTGGTTGGAGCGGACCTGTTCGTTCTGAAAGAAAGTACATGCTCGAAAATAGACAAGACATGCCAGTATACCTATCATTAATAGTAGTATATATTCGATGTCATCGGAGCTTTCGTCTGGCTCGTACGCGTCGATATGCGTACCTGGTACGTACTAACAATAAAAACGTTCCTGCAAACGATTGACGGCGGCGCGTTTCATTTCCAACTGCGGTCTGGTCAAGAACCCCGAAATAGACCACGAACATACGTATGTCATGCATGCGATGGACAAGGACGCGGTGTACGTACGTAAACGAAAGCGGACATTTTATTTGATGAACTGCTGTATCACCGAACGTGAAACGACCCATGAACCGTTCGGTATGTGCTGGGATAATAATATCCCACTCCATGAATTCTGCAGCTTCATATTTGGTCTTCCTCGTAGAAATAGTTAATTATATTTCGGGCATGAGGCCAAATAAAACCCCTGAGTACGCGCGAACGAAGTATCATTCCCAGCTTGCGAAGATGAGTTTCGACGAAACACTGCTGTTGTTGTTTTATTCACATTAAACCGTTCTTTCTACCCGTCGACATCCAGCACAACCAGTGTCCGTGCCGATTCTTCAATCTTAGAGAGATACAAGTTATGTCGTCACAAAGCTACGCCACAGAGATACTACGTTGCCACGTATGCAATGCAATGCCATGTCATCATATTGCGTACGACAAGCACGACGTACACATTCCATGACCTAGAGAAGCGAAACTAAACAAAGAGAAAACAAAAACAAAAACAAAGACAATTCCAAAGAGAAAAATAAACAAGAAAAAAGAAACAAATATATACCTGGTATATGTATATATATAGCAACAAACCATCGTGCTCCCCCCGCAGGGGATCTGGCAGACACTTGAAAAGAAGGAGCTAGAAAAAAAAAGGAAAAAAAGAAAAAACACTACTAGTCGTCAACAGAGTAAGACTAAGAACCAAGGGAAAATAACAGGCAAACCTTATAAAGCACAAGGCATGCTCCAGGTAGCGGCAGCAGTTTATGGTACGAGTAGCACAGCCAGGGTCTCCCTGCTGGCCCGCCTGGTAACTTGCTACCCTGTCTGCCACCTTTGTCCAGCGTTCGTCAACTATGCCCGGCCCCTCGGCGTCAGACAATACGAAACAAGCAAAGCAGGTTCGTCATCCACCCACGCCACACGACTCCTTCCATAAGGCATATCAATCGCAGAAAAGAAGAGAAATAAAATATAATGAAAATCACATAGGGTCAGCGCAAAAGAAGAACATAAAATGAAACAAAAACAAAAAACAAAAACAACAGGAAGACAAAGGAAGACCACGTTGAAACAAAAACAAAAACAAAAACAACAGGAAGACGAACGAACGTTCGAACCAGCTGCACCAGTTGGTGGACGAGTAGTATATATAGGCATGTTCTACTTCTTAGTCTGCCCGGTACCTGGCTACCCTATCTGCCGTCTCCTTCCTACTTTCGTCCACTGCAGTTTCCCTTCTACTCCTCTCCCCCCCCCTTTCTCCGCATTCCCTTGGTCGGGTTTTCTGCTACTCCTCTTGTTGCCCCTCCCCCCCCCATTCCCTTGGACACCACTCACGGCGGATGCGCGGCGCTGCCTACTCAGGTCAGCCTCAGCCTCGTGCCACCTCACCATGAACCGTTCGGCTGCTTCCAGGATCCCCCGGTACCACTTCCCCGCTTTTTTTGCAGCAGTGGGCCACAACGCGGTCTCAACTCCAAACACCAAGGGAGCCAGTTCCGTTGACCCTTCGGTGACTCCGAACTCCCTAAGGTCTTCGACTATGCATCTATGCCAAGTCTTAACCTGTCCGCCAGGTCTCGGGTTCTCCCCACCAGTGATCGTCCCGAACATTACCCGACTGGGTAATCGATCCTTGCTTTGCCGTGCCACCCCCCCCGCGAAGAAGAGACGCCGTTTGCGGATGGTCGTTTCGATGCTCTCGCAACGTGTCATCTTGAGGGCCTTCGCGTACGAGAGGGTGGCATGGTCAGTACGAAGTCGGCGCTGGAAGCCTATGACTGGCAATAGGGCTTGGTGGTGAGCCGTTCGAAGCTTGGCAAAGTGTTCCGCTCTGAGGGTCCATGTCACACACCCGTACAGCAGGGTCTCAATCACCTCGGCCTTCAGCATTCGGACTTTCAGGCTAAGGGGGGCGGTCGTCCTATCATACAGCTCCGGGCCGAACCGTTTGAGGCATGCTCGCATGAGACGGATCCGTCGGTCGATTTAGAGCGAGAGGTCAGCTTGTTCGTGGATAATGCCGCCTAGGTATAAGAACTGGGCCGTCTGCTTATACCTCTGGCCTGCTGCGTCGATAACGAGCGGTGGTGCGATGGTTTTTTGGTCTGGCGTTTGTAGAAGCGTAGTCTCTGTCTTATTTTCCGACACCGTAAGGCCTGCTGCTTCGAAGACAGTCACGATGACTGTCATCATTTTCGCGAGCCCTTCAGCCGACCGTCATCGGCGTACAATATGTCCCATACAGCCCTTCGCACGCACGTCAACGGCTCCTCCTCCTCCGTTCCGACTACTCCAGCATCAGTGAGTTGGACCAAATCCCTTACGATGGCTTCGACATGGCTAAAGCGTATTAATACGACGTGCAACGCAGCAGCGAAGAATACGTTGAACAGTAACGGTGACAGCACACAGCCTTGCCGCAGCCCCTCCGTGACATCAAACCATTTCGAGTGCTCGCCGTCATCCGTACGCACGCAAGCCCGCATGCCATCGTGGAACTTACGGATAATCCTCTGCATCTTGGTTGGTACGCTAAACCGTGTGAGTAGTTCCCATAACAGCTCTCAGTCGACAGAGTCGTACGCTTTCTGCAGATCGATGAAGCACAAGTACAGGGGGATTCTCCTCTGTCTTCCAAGCTCTTGCAACCGGCGCACGACGAACAACATATCAATCGTTGATCGTGCGGGGCGGAAGCCGCACTGTTCTTCCGGGAGTAATTCCTCGGTCTCGCAGTAGTGGCTGAGGCGGGACACGACGATTTTCAACATGCATTGCCTGCGTGGGCAACAAGCGGAATCCTTCAGTGGTTGTTGCAATCAGTTCGGTCCTTCTTTTTGCGAAGGACCTTGATGATCGCATCTTTCCATTGCTGGGGGACTTCTCCTGTTACCCAAACGTTGACACGGATGTTGTGAAAGCACTTGGCGAATGCGGGGTGGTCGATTTTCAGGAGTTCGGCCGGGAGACCATCTGGCCCGACAGCTTTCTAGTTTGACATCCCCTTAAGTGCTTCCGTCATCTCGTCCATGGATGGTTCATCTCCGAGCGACAGTTTAAGCGGTCGTGGTGGCAAGAGGTCGATGATCGTGGAATCGAGTTTAAGCGATTTCGTGTTCAAGAAATTGTGGTTAAACCCCCCCCCACCGTTCACGAATTCGCACCTTATCTCGCAACAGCGTGCCATCCTCGTCCGTAATGGGCTGTTCGCTTCTCGCTTTTGTCCCTTCAAATCCTACCGTACTCTTAAGGTGCTTGTAAAAGCCTCTCTGGTCGTTGTTCGCTAGTAGTCGTTCGGTTTTAGCGAGGTACACTTCGAAGTACGCATGCAGTCCTGCGGCAATCACCTTCTGCAGGTTCGCACACGCAGATCACAGTGTCTTCCACGCGGTTCTATCCCATCGGTGGGCACGCAAGAATTCCCGTGCATCCTCCCTCGCTGTCCATGCTAATATGAATGCAGCCAAGGGTTCGGCAGACTCACACCATCCATGTCTGCGGTGGCGACGTGGAGGGGGTGGTACCTCTTTTTCGACCGCATCAATAGTAGCCGCAGTGAAAAACTCCACCATGCCAGACGTATTACGGGGCTGGTTAAGATGGTTGAGAGTGGAGATGACCCTCGCGACTACTCGTTCACGACACTTTTCATCGGACATAAAAAGCTTCCTGTCGAACTCTCGGCGTTTTGTCGGTCTACGTATGTGTCTGTTGGACGCAAAGTGACCACTGAGTCAGACTTTAATATACAAGATGTTGTGGTCTGAGTCAGCCTTAGCTGGGGCAGGAGGCTGTGGGACGACTTGAACATCTTGTACTCTAGGTCGATGGGCTTGACGGGTTAGGATGTAGTCTATCCGCTTACGGTCACTCGGGCTGGTGCCGTTGTGTGTATGCGAAATCCCACCCTTGCGCGTGCTGGGAAACGTGTTGGTGATTGCTAACTTGTAATTGGTGGCGAACGACAGGAGTCGTCTGCCATTTTCGTTACGACCATCACGCCCATATGCTCCAAGCACTCTACTTTTATCATCACCACACCCTTCCATCCTCTGTCCAGTTCGCGCGTTGGCATCCATCAGTACAAACAGGCATTCTTTCGTCGGGATCTTTTCCACCAAGTCCTCCAGCTTCTGCCAGAAACTACGTTTCAGTCCAACGTCCTTGGTACAATCAGTTGGAGCATACGCAACGACGAAATTAACTGCCTCGCATTTGCTAGCCAGCTTAAAGCGCATAGACCTAAGCCGTTCATCAATGAACTGATGAGGGTACACAGCCTTACTGCACAACGATTCATTTACAGTTAGACCTACTCCGTACAGCCCTTGCCTAGCAGCTGTTGTTTCCTGACCTGAACAGAAAACGCGATACCCTGCCGCACGAAACGTCGTGCTACCGGTCGTCCGGGTTTCCTGCAGGCCAATGAAGTCACAGCCAAGTTGCCGTCCCTTCGCCAGTACACTCTCGTCATGTCCGTACCCGTTCTTCCCCTATACAGCCAGGGTGCGCACATTGTAGGTCGCTAGCGCAACCAGTGCCTCCTTCTGTCTCATACGAGCCTCGCGTGCTCCTTTCTTTGCCAGCCGACGTGAGGCTCGTCCCCGCCTTCTTTTTTTTTCTTCTTTTGTTAAATTTTCTTCTCTATGGCGAAAGTGGCTCTCCGTTTCGTAGCCCGCTACGCGCCTTGGTTTCCGTTGGCTGGGTGCAGCCGTCCCAGCCAACGCCGACACTCCCATCCTTCCTGTCGTGCATGCATACCCACGCTGTGGCCTGCCTCTCCACTCCCCCGACTGCCCGTGCAGCGCTCTCTGCTGTGGTGATGTGTCCGTCCCGCCTGAGGGTCCCAAGGACGGAGCAGGCCGAAGACGGCAGCATTGGGAACGATACAAGTCTGGATGTTACAGCTATCCCAATGACCAATATAGTCAGTATATATCGGAGGGCATACGACGTATATACCGGTACATGAAGGCGAAGTCAGCGTACGTATGGACCAGATGCCAACTCCTACATGGTACACAGTAGTAGTACGAGTTGCAACAAAACAAAACCGTACAAGCAAACAAAAAAACAAAAAAAGAGACGAGGGGATGACGTCAAACCTATTCAACTGTAGAGTACACCTGGAAGAGGAGAAATACATGATAAAAAAAGAGCCAATGATCGACGCGCATTCTCCCAAAGCAAGACGACTTTAATACTTGGCGGGCGTGTGTGGGTGTGCTTGCATGCTTGTGTTGCCTCGTGTGAGACTTGCGCTGGGGTTCTTCATACTTCTTCTCGTGTCCTACCGTATCCACTCACTTATCATGAGAAGAGCCAAACGGTCGGGTGGACGTGATATCTTACGTGAAAGATTTGCAGCCGCTCGTTCTCTCGAAGAAACCAGAACGTGGGACCTCATTACGTACTCGTACCGCAGTAAACAACCTTTCCGTTCGTACACCAGTAGAGAGTTCTATCATCGCAGTAAAACCTCGTTCGTGGTCACACTACACGCTCAGAAGCCACCAAACGAATATCGACTTCACGGGGGTCTCGCGAGGCACCGAGTTCTTCGTGGTCCCAGTTCGCTCCGCCGTCCGACGCCGGCGCCCGGCTCCTTCTGGCGCGGGTCGATGTTGTTGTCGTACTCCACAGTCAGCATTACATGGTCAGGTTCGGATTTCAGATCCTCCTTTCTTTGCATTTCAGCCAGTTCCGCACCCGACGAAACGGGAGCGGGGCGGCCGCCGCAGCGATCGCTGCGTTCGTCAAAAACTCTGGTTTTTCCTAGCCTCTTTCTGCTTTGTGGTGCTGTTGTAGAGCTGCGATATCGCTCACGGAGTGATACTCAATCACTGTCTCCCCATACAACAATGAGGGCTTTCCCGAAAAGGGATCCAACCTGCTGGCGTCCCCTTCTTTCTGGTCCAGATTACTGCTGTATTCTCTCTCGCATTTGATTGTGGAGTTGAGTGCCTGATGCCGCGGTGTCTGGTATCGCTGCGTCCTCTCACTCACTGCTCTCACGATACTGCTGTAAGCTCTCTCGCTTTTGACTGTGGAGTTGACTGTCCAATGCCGCGGTATCTGGTACTGCTTCGTCCTCTTACTAACTGCTCTCTCGATACTGCTGTCTATTGTATGTCTTTGACTTTTTGGTTGTGGGTATGATGCCGCGGCCCCTGGTAATGCTATGCCCTCTCACTCTCGGCAAATGTAGGCGCACACGTGTCGATTCTGCTGTATACCCTCTCGTTACTGTTTATGCCGCGTGTTTGATGTTGGGCTGGTGGATCGCACGGCTGTGAATGCGCTCTCGCCTTACCTACCCCTTACCCCGCGGTTACGACCGTCGTTTTACCCCGCTGCTACGATCGTTGACTCGGCTACAGTTCCGGCAAGTGATCGTGGATATGTCGCGGACCTGGAGGAACTCTACCGGGAAGTATAGTTGGTACGATTTCGCGTACACCTTTCGTGCGGCAGCCGCTCTCGCCCACGACATGGGACTAATTCCGACAGTGCCTCGAGAGGACGTCAAGGTCTGTTCGTAGAGTGGCACGTCGTGCACGGGGTCCGATAGAAAACGTGAAAAGCTCGGTAAAGCACGAGCGCGCTATGACGCGATGAAGAATTTGCAAACAAGGCATCATTCGTCGATCCGAACAAACGAGTATCCCTTCCTGGGAATCCTCTCCCATCCACTCGAAAGCCGTGGTACCCTGTGAAGAGTCCCATTCCAAGAAACGAACAGGCGCCGTAATCTCCGTAAAACTGTTCGCGGGATATTGGCGCAATCTGCGGTAATCGTTTTCACCGTGGCCTTGAGCTCTATCGTCCCTAGTTATATCCGAGACGATTCTCTACGTGTTACGAGGTCCGCCCTCAACAAACCGGAAACTAGTATAAGTATATATATGTGTACGACCTGTTGTCCCACACCTACACCAGAGTGCCTGCTGCGTCGTGTCTACCGTTGCCGCTTTCTCACACCAAACATTACCCTTTATGCACTTCGCTGGGCGTTTTGTTTATTATTTCGGCTTCCGTTGGCCACCAGCGACAGTTTCCACAGTGCAGATGAAGGCGTAACTGCTCGGATAATCCTGGGGTGAAGGCCTATGTCGAAATAAGTCTACTGCACACGGCGCGCACTACGACGCGACAAGAACACGGGCCATGCGCTCGACGCTCGCACAACATGGGCGATGTTTCTGGACTGCCGTCAAAGCGCATATGGACGCACAAAGTCTGTCGTACATGAAAAACGCTGCACCGGGCAGACACGACAAGCTAGACACATCGTAGACGCCCAAGCGTCGCTAATCCTCGGTGCCCGAACCTTGTGAAGGGGAAATAAGCGGTGCTTCGAAATTTCTTAGAACGGGCGAGAATCGTACCCTCCCACACGCTTCTCCGGCGCTGCCAATCAACGCAAACGTCCCTTCTGCAATTTGTCCTTACAGTTGCGTTAGAAACGAGCTAGCAGAGCCAACGTCGAAACCTCGGAAAACACGGTAGAGCCCGTACATGGTACTTGGTGCGCGCAGCTACAACCATTGTCCAGTTACGTCAGTGTCAGTTGAGAAATATACGGAGTTCCATGGGGTTGCCCGTGGTGTTGGGGGCCATGGCAGCAGTAATGTCCGCAGCGTATGTTACAGCAGGTGCCAGAGAAACTAACTGATTCGCGCCCTAATGCTTTGCATCAATGAGGCGTCTGGCGTACCGTATGAATCGCGCCCACAGCCACTGAACTGCACGCACATCCTTGGTTTGTTTTTTTTATGGCAAAATGTGTTGCGGCTGACGACACCGTGGCCTAGAGATTTCACAAGGATACCGTCTTTTGACTACGAACTATGGGCGGGGGGTATGACCCCACACATTTACAAACTTGAGTTATTACACTATTTTGTAAAACTTTCCTGCCCTTTGACCTTTGACCGCAAGTATGTTTCGCAGGATCCTTCAAAGTAAATGTGCTATGACCGACTCACGTGTGTCCGTCGAGATCTGTGATATGAACATTCGTCGCGCACGGGTTGCGATTGGCCATGTGGATGGCTCGGTATCCATCCAAGGGTGCCATGAGGCAATGTAGAAGTTGTAAACCCGGTACCTTTCCGGAATAAGAAATTTACAGAGATGTATAGGCCATCCCTTCCTGGGGATCGTGTCTGATCAATCATAAATCCGTGGGGCCCTGTGAGAGGTCTCCCACCCGGGCAAAAATTGACACCAAGTCAATGTTCGTAGAACAAGTGGAGTTCCAGAAGTGAGACAGATCAAGCTTTCGTGCCACGTCATTCAGCACCCTCCCGCTCGTTGATTAGTCAAACGTCAACTCGATTTCAATATCAAGATAATCAAATACCTAAAAGGATCGTCGTCCAACAATCGGGGGGGTAGGAGGATCCTCTTTTATCAACCATAAATCCGTGGGACGTTATGAAGGCTCCCATTCGTGGAAACGTTAATCCGCCACAATTCTTGCAGAGCTGCAGGTATAAGACCGCTCCAACGTGTGGTACAAACAAATGCAGCACCCCCCTTGCTCGTGGCACAATCGACGGTCATGCAAACGTTAACGCAATTTGACTTTGTATATATAACCCAGAACCTAAAATACATCGGGAAAGCTTAAATCCCGTTGTGAACCTAGCAACCTCTCGGTTTATATATTGCAGTGTTATTGCCGCTTTATCTTCTACTAACCGAAAACCACGATCGTCGGCATACCTCGGGATATACGTAATTCTCCGTCCAGAACTCTCAATCCCAAACCGAAGATATTGTGCCTTCAGTATATTTGAAATTTGCTTCCGAAACACCTCAGCAAAACATAAATCTCACCCGATTTCAAAACGCTCAAACCCGATAAAAGGAAAACGAGAAATTAGACCCAACACCCTGAAAATATACTTTGCTCAAGCAAGTACCAAGACTGATCAAACTGCTCCAGGATTTCTTCTGCCTCATATATCTGTCATGAAAACAGGTCAGGGGGTCCAACTGCTCCGTCAATGCCACCATCGTGAAGATGTAACAGCTGCAGTTGGGCAAAGTGGAGTTCATACATACCTAGCTACTTCAGTATCGCGATCAATGTTTGTGCTGACCAACACATATATGTCAATACCAATGAGACCACGGGCATGTCTAACCTATCGTAGTTATACCCCTTGAGCCATATGTAAAACAAATGATGGATATGGGCTCCCTTTCCGGCTCATGATATCTCGCCCTGGATCCTTCACAACACCTTTTGCTGTTTCCCTTCTTGTCCATTTCGACATCTAGCAAATCCCTCGCCTCGGAGAATGCGAGCCGGTTAATGCCAGAACGCATACAAACGCTTGCATAGAATGCGTGCAAGTAAATGCAAGAACGCATGCGAATCCTTGTATAGACTACTGCTATGAAATGGAGCACGTACGGCCTTCTTTCATACAACGTCTTGCTCCTCTGTCCCAGAAAAACGTGGGTTCCTTTTTTTTTACCTATTCTTTCCATTCAACCGTTTAAAAAAAACCCCCCTCCCCGCCCAGCTCTTAGAACAAAATACGTTCTTCACAGTGGCTCATGACCCCGAGAGGTCGGAGGGGCCCTTATTCCACGCGGTACGTACATACATGTGGCATGCCGGTAAATATTACAGTACGTTGAAGAAGTGCAGCCTGATTGGTTTTAGTATACCTCTTCTCTAGTTCTCCCTTTGCGTCTACTCTCTAGCTTCAGCACTGATCAGTCTCAGCAGAGCAGGCATTGATACCTGGTTCCTGCTATGTGCTCATAGAGCGACTCCCACGTTTAGACGTTGGGCGTCGGCTTACTTCTTTTCAAACAGACGACTTGTCCAAGGGCGCGCCGCCGATACGTTACTCGTTTGTGTGCGGTACTTTCTGCATCTTGTTGCTAGCTGCTTGCTTAAATGTCTGATGAGTCACGGCCGCACCTTCCAGCCTGCGCCAACGTCTCCACCAGAATGCGCATGAACCTGCTCTGCTCGCCTACATACCGGTGCAAGTACGCACCGCGTCACCTCAAATATATTGGATACGCCCGCCACGCTCGAACAAATCACCGAAACTATGTCTCGACTGTCCCAAACTATCGCCGCAACAAGAACTCCAACAGGTCATATGACCATACTTCTCCACCGACAATCTACGAGGAGGGCAGAGCAAAGCTCTGGTCAAGAGGTCCCGATAGATGGTAGTCTTCCACGGCACCACGGATCACCTTGGGTCCTTCCATGATCTCGACGCCATCCTCGTTTAGTACAGGCCGCGACGTTTCACCGAGAATACCGGTCAGGGCGTCTCCGAGATGAAGGTTGGCCAGGGCCACATCCATTTGCCAAAACTCGATGTCGGGCAGCAGGCGCCCGTCCCAGTCCGTCTCGCCACCGCCTTGGTAGTTCGTCCCCACATTCAGGCGTAGCGTCACGGACGACGTTTGGATCTTGAATATAGCAAACTTGGATTGGACCTGATCGAGGCCACGTTCAGATATGTACTTCGCGCACCATTCCGGCGCTGCTAGAGCCTTCGAGTTGACCACCCAGTCCTCGAAGCTCTCGTAGTCGTTTAGCAGGCGGTGATCCGCTTGCATGTCGGCAAACGCTTCCGCCCAAATCTTGTCCCCTCCGAACTTTGTGCACTCCGCAGGCAGGTTCGCCGCGGATAGCACCATGGCTCCAGAGTGGATGATTTTGTTGTCCATAGGGCGCAGGAGATCGATGTCTTCACTCCCGTCTGATGTGATCCGTAGAGCACCGTCCGCAAGACAGGGTGTTATTCCCTCGAGACAGCCTAGAGTCGCAACTGTGTAGGGATATTTCACCTCTATCACGAGCGAGTGTCCGTCCGATACGATGGACAGCCCTGTCACAAGCTGCCTGTCGGGAAATTCCGCAGCTAGGGGCGCCGTCACGCGGACGTTTATGTATAGCTGGCTGTCGTCGTCCTTGATCAGACTATACTAGCCACCGTCGACGCCTGACCATTCCGTGTGCTGACCTCGCAGACCGGACATGTGCGGGTCTCCAGTCACGTCACCGTTGTCCTCTGTGTTGCGCATAAAACGAAGCACGGGGCGTGTTGAACAATTGGTCAACGTGCGGGGTCGATTATGACAGTCTCCCGAAGGTTGAAATGAACGGTAGTGTTCAGTACACATGCAAAAGCTCTTTTTTTACCCAGCAGTATAAGGTCGTAAGGCGAGACAGAAGGCAACAGCGTACAGATCGTTTTTTTGTTTTTGTTGATGTTGTGGCAAACAGTTATCACCACGAGTGAAGTGTGATTGAACGCGCACTTCCGTATTTGTATGGCGTTGTAAAACGATAACTTGTTGAACATGTTTTTTATGCTTATTTCGCGTGCTATGGTAGGGGTAGCCCTTTCATTCCGTCGGCCTCCTTGCGTGAGGAACTCTATTCGAGAGAATGACATATGTGTCGAGGCTCTCTGTCTGTGAAGAGGCACGTCAGGGGTGGCACCGAAGTGTCTGTGAAGACCTCACCTATGCAGAAGAAGAAAAGGGATGGTTTGAAAAGACGGTTACCTTATGTGACCACTGTGGAAAGAAAGCTGGTCTCAAAGATTCAAGAGGAGGAGATGAAGGGAGGAGAGGAGCGATAATGAGGGCATGACCGACACTCGATCACCTCGGGCCAACGCCCTTGCTAGGGGTTGGTGTACTCTACCATAGCCCGTACAACTCCCCGTAATGTTCTCTACAAGGTTTTAGGAACGGTTTAGCAATGTTCGCGGCCTCGTTACTGCTGTTCATGCATTGGATTTACAGTAGACGTTACAACGAGTGAAGTCAACTCTAATAAATAATATATACGCATTTCGCATTTGCCCGACTGTCCAAATAAAGGCACTCGTATGCACGAAATCGTGCGTAGTGACTGCACGTTAAATAAATACATATGGATCCCAACGTCCATATTCAAACACAATTTCTGCCGTAGCAAAATCAGAATTGGGCTACACGTGGCAAGCTACGTCCGATATGCATTGCCATGACCCATGTATCTATCGAATAGTAGCGTAACATACGCATCGGTTCCGAACATTCGTGAAGCCCCACGGTTGATACAAGTTAAGCTAACATTACGCAGCCCATACCGTAGCACGCCTCGGTTTTGGAGGCGATCATTTCCTTTCGCTCTTGCGCATTATGCATCTACTGCAACCTGCAAATAGAAGCATCCCTGATAAAAATGGAAAAAAGGGTGTTCGGTTGAAAAGCCCCCGAGACATGATGGACATTACGACCTAGAGGGTGGGTAGATGAGAATAATATGTATGCACGTGTACTTGGAGGTTCATTACAGACTGCGCACTGACATGTCTCGTTTTCTTCAATTGATGGTTGTCTACACCTCCGACTTCGCCAAATAAATGTGCCATCGTGAGGATGTTTGTGGAAATCAGTCGAAGACGCGTTTGGCAAGGCCGTGATACTCAGCAGACCAGACAGCAGGTGATGAATGCCCTATAAGCTCCTAGTGCCGTACGCAAAGGCCTCTATATGAGTAGAAAACTACCAGCAAAGGTTCCGAGCGTACCTGGCCACGAAGCGCGTGGCGAAGCGAAAGATTGAACGCAAAGTATACTTGTCTGCGCATTCTCGTGAAATTATCCGACCGTACACCAGTTGCTGCACGTCAGCGGCTGTAGCGAGGTGGGTCATTGAACGCTCGGGACAGTCCCTTCTTACCAACGCAGATGTAACCGTTAGCCCCAGGAGCGCACGTTGATCCAGTATCGCACGTAACCGCGGTGGCTGGAGTGCATTCTGCTCGGCAACAAGCGCGTGCGGCCGGGAACATAACGTAAGAAGGTTGATTTCTTGTTGGTCCCTCTTGTAACCTGGTCAAACCGCGCAAAATCACGTTGTCGCCCACCTGGTACAATCACCGAAGTGAACAATGTACGGTACGTGCTCCAAAAATACTGCCACATCCCGGCGCTGAAACGCGTCTGGGTGCGCTATTGTCGCTGTGGAGCGGAAAAATAGCATCGGTCTTCCCGTCGGAGCGACAGTTTGACGCGGGCATCGATAGAAGGCCTTCTTCGTCCCGAACTTATGTTCAATGCGTTCGACAATCCCCTCCTCTCGGCCAATACTTACCTCATAAATTCGCGGTAACAGGCAGTTCTGTAGTGTAGTAGCTTGCGGAAGTATCGTCATACCACTCGTTGGTCACGCCGCTGCATACACCGGTACGCACGGATGGACGGGGGGGGGCGGCGGGGGGACGGTTACAGGGGAATGATTCACAAGTCTCAGACAACATGTTCTCACTTCTTGAACTAGATCTTTCAGGGAAGCTATATTCTTCATGTGTATCGTCTAGCTCATATTTTGTTGTTGGGGGCCGTACAACCTGCACGATCTGGCACGAATTTTCTCGGTTGGGTGCGTACCCTACAAATCCTGTACAGTCTCCAAGAGAAGTTTAAGATCGATAGATGATTATTACCATCCTGTAATGTAAGGACCAATTGATTAAAGGAGTAATATTCAAAAGGTTATTATGTCCAGGGACATAGTTGAAGATGATATATCTGTTCAACGCGTGGAATACTATATTTCAACCCTGATGGTCGATATCCGCGCGTGAGTTTACATCGGCGCCTGGACGTCGATACGCAAGGTGGGTGATACTCGGTACAACCAGCGTAGACTCGAAATTCCCCATGCCTCGTAATATATGAACTTTGTCGGGCACACAACGAACGAAGAAAGCGCGAGCGGGAAACCCACGATCGACCCTCTGTCAATCCGGAGTAAACCGCCTCTTTCTGCTTAAATTAAATCTCGGTCCAACGTCGGGTAGACGCTAAATCACCTACCACTCATACTGGTACATACATCACAGGAAGCCGCCTCGCACAGGCGACTTACATGCTGGGAATGCATTGCAGGCCCGGGTTGCCGCTCAGATTTCTGAAACGAGGACAAGGCGTTTCGGGTACAGAGCGAAGACAGGGAGAACCGCATGAAGCATGTGGATGACAACAGGACCATCGCCAATGCCATTCAGTATGTTGTGAATCAGACAAGCATGGTGCACACACGTGAGGTTCCGCCGGCATACTCGCTAAAGACAACTCAACCAAGTCATACCAGTATGCAAGAACCACGATTCCGTTTCGAACGCATGCCCGTATGCCGACCAGCTTCACGCCAGGAAGACCTGTGACCCTCGCAAAGACAGGTAAATTACGCTTGCTGCGGCTTGCTTGGATTTCTAGCGCAGCAATGACCTGTCTGCGGCAAGGCGTTGAGACACTCACAGAATCCGCAGGCTTTCGACAGGCCCCACATTCTCGAAAAGTCCGGCGGGAAGCGTTGTTAGTTCGTTAATATTGAGATACCTGTTGAGGCGAAGAGAGAAAGGGTCAACAGTGATTGACCGCACGACAATGGGAACAGCTGTGTGTTGTCTCAGCTATAGGGTTGATAATTTGGTTTTACAATAAATAGATGGACATTTTAGGAACATATCAAAGCTGGCGTAACCCCCATAGTCAGGCATCGCCCCCCGCTCGCTCTCCTCGGCGGATTGAGTACAAAGTACTCCACGCTGACCTTGGCGCGATCCACATCCGACACGACAAATGCTCGTCCTTAAGTATTGTTTAGTCTGCTGCACGTTGCTGTCACGTCGAGGAGCCTTATCTACGGCCGCCGGAGCGCTAAAGTCGTGTTTCCATCGATGCGGGTACTCCTACCGTAGTGCAATCCTACTCACCTAAACACGGTTCGGGGAAGTTGCTATAGCAAGAACTCAACAGTCCACAATAACCGTCGATAATCGTGTCATCTGCGAACCAAGGACAAACACTATGACCTTCAAGCCAATCATACTGGGAGACAACGCGACCGGCCAATACCCGATAGAGTCACGGGGCTTATTACGTACTTCCACGTATCGCCCAATGGGTCCCGGCTCATATTTTTTATCGCATATGGGGATGTTAAGGTCGAACGTGAGTTCCCTCCTGATGATATGCCGGACACGCAAACTCAGGCAGCACCCTAAACGTTCGAATGCTTCTTTTCTCCTTGTGAGGCCTCGTTCAAAGCGAGGTTGTGATGTCCAGGGTGCACTCACAGCTGTTGCAAGCTCGGTAAACCCACGAAGGCGCCCACGGGTAGGCTGAAAATCTCATTGCGAGTCAGTTCCCTGGTACAGTGCACACCAGCAACGGAAAATCAGCGTCACAACTCGGGAAGGAAGGGTACGGATACTTGCGAGGGATGTACGCTGGACGTATCTGGCGGGGGTTCTCTTTGCCGGTTTGTTCGGTAGGTAAAGCTGTACAATTTGAGCTGGGCGGTCACTGTTCAACGCATGCCCCTGTCTATACTACCAAAACACAACGGGTGCACTGCTATACCAAGCGTCGAGCAAGATCGCTCAAGCGTAACCGGCGTCTCTGGTGGCTTGGTAGATTGCCCGCGTGTCTACTCAGATCGATTTCGCGGGTTCGAGTCTTACCGAGTGCACGCTTGCAACGACTCTTTGTTGCACAAACACTGATATGCGGACATTGCGGGAGCGTGAGTTAGCAACAGTCGACGAAGATCGACAAACAGGGGGAATGCTGAACCGTACGCGTGATTAAAATGAAGGGACGTGCCGGGGGGCCAAAGGGACGACACCTGTGACCACGGCCAGGCTTTAAGATCGCGAGGGTAACCTCTTAACAGGTACCAGGTACGAGTTAAGCTGGAAACTAAACGTGATGGGGAAAAATAATGAAAAAAAAGACATCCATACTGCACACACGCGGTACAACGCGTAGCGCTATTCTGAGACACCCTCTTCTTGGCACCTCAAGCGATCCTCGTGGGGCGCATGCTGCAATCATCACTCGGTTTCGACACGTTTCCGCCTCTGAAGGGCCATAAGGGTTAACACGAATGTAAGCAAGAGTTACTGCCTGAGGACGTCGACCGTAGTACCACCGCAGCAAGGATAATATGTGCTCCTGCACCGGATTGAACCGTTGGTTGTTGCGATGGCTCGGCATTATCGTCCGCATATGTGTCTGGGTGCACGAGACCGTATATCGTGCTACGCGTGCACGGCACAGCTCCCCAAAAGTTACACACGGCGAGGGGTGGGCACGGTGGAAAGTGGACGCGAATATTCACAGAGTGACGGGCATCAGTGGTAGTTGTGAGCAAGGCCCACCCACGAAATGATTCGACAGCAGGATCGTAGACACCACGCTACTTCAAGCTGAACAAACCGGTGCGCCAATCGCAAATCCTATACTTGCGGAAGACCATGATATGTTTGAGCAATTTCGAAATACGACGAGGCATCGATTGACCCTACGCCTGATAACCTAACTGCATTCGTCGTCATCGTCCGTTCAACTCGACCCACTGTGGAGAGTACGGAGTGGTTCAGCCACGCTGGAACTACTGTAGCGCTTGGTCGATTTCTCGCTGGCCACAGCTTGGCTACAACGAGGGAGCGCATGTGCCAAGTCTCAACAGCCATAGTTTTGAGGTACTCACAGAATTCGCAAAGATCCCATCGCAGAAAACAGGTTCGGTGGGATGGTCTTCAGCTTATTTTCACCAATATACGTTGCAAACGAGTTTATGAGACGATATAACGCGAACCGGGGAAAACGTCGTTAACGTTTTCTGCGGTACATTTGGTGAAATCTCAATAGGGTGTGGGAGCTGCATGTTGGAAATCAACGTCGCGTGCATGCCAACAGTACGTCGTTTCCATCCATGTTGGTCGATCGCGATCAGATGTACCGTATATCTATGGACGGGAGCCACGTGTACATACGGGTCGGTACTAATCACGGCGGCACGCTAAGCATATGTATTCCGCCGAAAGGAAGGAGGGGGGGGGGGTGAGGGGGGTGGGGCTCTTGTGTGATGGCCTCAGGGGAATGCCTCCATATAGAAAGTAAGCACAGTAACACAAACACAGGTGGAAATTGAGAGCGTGACAAAACTATTTGTGGAGATATTAAGAGATGTGGCAAGCCCCTCAAGGTGAGGACAACCTGTTACTTCGGTACTCCTAATGAAATGCTACAATGTCCAGTGCCTCCACAAAGATGTGTTCGCGCCCATGTTGTTGTAGCAAGTAGAGCACCGGTATTCCAACCGAGATCGAATATGCAAAGTCCCCTTTTATTTCCTTGACGATAGAAACAATGTTTGGTGGTAAGATGCGGGTCTTACAACACCGGACGTTACAAAAATATTGTGTACTGTGGGGGCCGTATCTTCTGTACTCACAATTCTTCCATTGACGACAGATCATCGAAGGCTCCTGAGCTGATGGTCGTGATGCTATTAGAATGCAAAACCCTATTGCGACGCGGCCACAGATCAACGGAGCGAGATACATCGAGGCGAAAAAGGTATAAGAGTCACCATCCCGATCTGCCTGTTGGTCGTATCCTGGATCCGATCGGTCTTTCACTGAACTCTAAACAATGCCACGTATGTGTGATCCACGTTTACCTACTATGGTACGCCAATCTCAAATGCTATACCTGCGGAGGACCATGATGTGTGTGAGCAATTTCGAAATACGACGAGGCGCCGATTTACCCTACGCCTGAAAACCTAGCTGCGGTCGTCGTCATCGTCCGTTCCGCTCGACCCACGGCTGTGGAGAGGACGGAGTGGTTCGGCCACGCTGGAACTGCTGCAGTGCTTCGTCGATTTCTTGCTGGCCATATCTTGGGGACAACAGGGGAACGCATGTGCCAAGTCTCAACAGCCATAGTCTTGACGTACTTACAGAACTCGCAAAGATCCCAAAGCAGGAAACACGTTCGGTGGGATGGTCTCCAGCTCATTTCGACTTAAAGACCTTGCAAACGAGTTTATGCGACGATATAACGCGAACCGGGGAAAACGTCGTTAAGTTTTTTTGCGGTACATTGGGTGAAAGCTCAACAGAGTGTGGGAGCTGCACGTTGGAAATCAACCTCGCGTGCATGCCAACAGTACGTCTTTTCCACCCATGTCGGATGATCGCAATCAGATGTGCCGTATATCTATGTACGAGGGCCACTTGTACATACGGGTCGCTACTAATCACGGCGGCACGCTAAGCATATGTATTCCGACGAAAGGAAGGAGGGGGGGGGGGGGGGGGGGGGTGAGAGGGGTGGGGCTCTTATGAGATGGCCTCAGGGGAAAGCCTCCATATAGAGCCTGTCGGAGATCAGGTTCAGCTGTTGGTGAGTGCAAGCATACCCTCGGCGGGATTTCTGACACATGCGACATCACTGGTCGTCGTTCTCTTGCGTGTGCACAACAAAGACGTACCTGGTATATGTTAGCTTCTTTTTTACATTGAGAAACAAGTAACACAAGTAAGCACGGTAACACAAACACAGGTGGAAATTGAGAGTGTGGAACAAACTATTTGTGGAGACATTAAAACAATGTAGCAAGCCCCTCAAGGTGGGGACAACCTGTTATTTCTGTACTCCTAATGGGATCCTACAATGTCTAGTGCCTCCACATGGATGTGTTCACGCCCATGCTGTTGTAGCAAGTAGAGCACCAGTATTTCAACCGAGACCGATTTTGCAAAGTCTCCTTTTATTTCTTTGAGGATAAAAACAAAGTTTGATGGAATAATACGGGTCTTACAACACCGGACGTTACTAAAATATCGTGTACTGTGGTGCCGTGTCTTCTGCACACAAAATTCTTCCAATGACGATAAATCATCGAAGGCCCCTGTGCCGATGGTCGTGATGTCATTAATTCCGAAAGTCCTATTGCGACACTGCCACAGATTCAACGGAGTGACATACATCGAGGCGAAGTAATTACAAAAGTCACCATCGCTATCTACCTGTTGGTCGTATCCTGGACGCGATCGGCCTTTCTCTGAACTCTAAACAATGCCACGTATGTGTGACGCATGTTTACCTACTATGTATTTCCGTCGCAGGCATCGTGGGTCGGCCGGACAATATATGGGTATGGCATATATACTCTATAGTGAATAACTTTACGTGTTGCCGCTGCTGTAACTGTCATTTACTCTCAACCTACTATCCTCTGCAGTCGCAAAGGGGTTGTTTGCCAGGTGAATGACGAGGCCAGTGAGCAGCGCTACAAACGTACAACCGATATTCGCATTCGAGGGGAGGGCATCGATCGCCAGCCTTGACCGATTTGGAGAGCATTGCCGCGCGTCTGTGCAATGCCACCGAAAACTCATCTGATACAAATGTGATGTCGCACCAAGCTTCTTCGCCCGCGGAATATTGGGTCAAGGCAAATATCCTGACATGTGTCTGTTGGGTAAACAACCTATGAGGACGACAATGTTGTAGTTCGCGTAACATTAGGAGCAATTTCCTACCCGAGCAGAATCGGCACCCATTGTTAATGATGTTGAAAAAAGGTGTTCCAAAGGTTCTTGAACGTGAAGGCACAGCATCACAAAACCAAAACGGTTGCTGCCATAGCGCGGGATGCAGTGTCCTTCGCGTTCTCAACAACTGGGCGGGAAGACGATAATAACGTTTTATCCCGAGCTACCCCCTCATCCCCCGCCAGACGCAACGCTAAGGCCACCGGCCCGCAGAGAAGCAATGACGTGAACCGTTCACTCACAATTGCTCCAAAGCCCCCATGCCCTCGAACAGGTCGGAAGGTATCGTTGTTATCTGATTATCACTGAGGGTGCTGGAGAATGGTATGCATCGTAGCGGAGAACGAGTGGAGGTCAAATGTAAGCCGAGCGATTGCCGTTTATGGGATGTCTAACAATTGAGTGTGACCATACGTCGGGGTATGCAGAAGCACTGGCCCGTCATTTGCATCCAAGGATGACGGCATACAAATGTGAGTCCCTATCTGAAGAGACTCGCTTAATAACAACGACTACTTTAATGTAACTCTATAACGTGTTGACGCACGCGCTACTTCCTCTAGAAGGAATGCTTCTGACGGCAGACCGTGCCCAAATCAACGTGGTATATAATCGCCCAGAGCCCGTGCGTTTGAGTGTTCCATATATTATGATTCATGCGGCACTGCTATCGAAACGTTTATGACTTTATATGTATCAACATCCAGCTGCGTTGTAGTACAATACATTATGCCCGCCCGCCACGCAACAGGAGAGGGGGGGTCGGCCTAAACCATATTCATCGCCATACTCTCGTGCAGCTGCTCACGACGCTTGACGTCTACTTTAAGGGAGGGGAAGGGGGTAGGTCAGCGAGATATACAGTTGTCCTAGCTTCATCCACCGTAATTCAAACGATTCGACATAGATCGGGCTCAGCCTCGACCAGTTTTGCCTCAAACAGGAAAACAAACAATATGCAAATTTCACAAACCCCGCTCCTATGCTAGAATACGAACCTCCAAGTACGGTTCGACGGATAGGCACCGGGGTGCGCCTGTTACGGGGGACCATAGTAATTAGGACCAATTATTGTTCGTAAAAATCGGGAAATGTGTAGTATTTTGTGTGTACGGTAGGTTCTATTTAGTATGGTCCCCCGTAATAATTCCCAGATAACTGAGTTGGTGAGCATTCCGCTACAAGCCGAAACCGTCAATTCAGAGTGACGACGCCACTACGTCTACGGTGAGAGGATCCCCCATTTTCAGCGCAGGGGGGGAGAGTACCCCCTTATCTACGGCAGGGGCTGGGAGGGGGGCGGTACGCCCATATTATCACTACACAGATTAGTCCACTCGTGAGAGTGGCTCTGTACCTCTCTCGACACCAGACGCGAGTATATATATGCTGCTGGCTCCCCGAACAAAAACCAATATATGGCGGTGCATATATAGCGAGAGCGAAACGCACAAAAAAAAATGAAACTGTAATAAACATAGGGTGACCACGTGGCCCTTCCCGCGATTGACGCCGGCGCACTGAAAACCGAGCCCCTTCAAGTGACATCGCTACTGCAGCCTTAGCCACGATGCCCCTGCCCGCCCTCCAAGTAGAGAAAAACTTACATCGAGGTAATTCCGCTGCGTCCCATGGTATCGAAACACGCGTGCAGATCGGGCACGTGAGAGTCGTCGATGCTGCACCGAGAAAGATCGCTGCGGTCGAGGAAAATGGCAAGATAAGACGGCTCATCTGTGAGGTGGAAATGGTACGGTCTATTGTCGTTTTAGTGGTGTGACCGTGTTCATAGCCTTGCTTGTACCTAGCCCTTAAAAAATACCGTAGGATTTCTGTGGTTCAGGTGGGTACAGAGACGGCCAGCATTACTTTCATACCGAACCCGTAGGATTTCTGTGTTTCAGGTGGGTACAGAGACGGCCAGCATTACTTTCATACCGAACCCTAATTCAACGCTTCGTACATATGGTCAAGTTCTGGAATTAACATTAGCAACGAAAGCTCAGGACATACGTTAATCAAACATTACAAACAATTCTGGCAGACGCTGCAAGTCGATGCGAGCGACGAAAGGGGTGAACTTATTATTGCACTTTGAAGCTCTACGCGTGCACACATTTACGCAGGGACACTCCAACAGAATGCAGTGTCGGTGTTGTGTAGTTCAAACTGTAACACTATCTGGCGTAGAAAAAATAAGCTTCTCACTCACAGGCTTGTTTGGCCGGCACTGCATGTCGAAACATCAGTAATACATGAATTCGGGGTCTGACCTGAATCAAGATCAGACAGGCGGGCGTTCATGCGAATGTGTGTATGGCGGAGGAGGGGGGGGCGGACGTGTCAGCTCGTTGTTCATGCCTTGTTCGCGGTCGGATGGTAAGGTTCGTAATGTTTTCTCCTCGACTGGGGTGTTTGCCTAAGAAAACATCTCGACAATACTACTCACGTTCACCAGGGCCATTTAGGTATCGCGGTCACGGTTCCAGTTGCGATTTCCTTTTTGGTTTGCCTCTAGAATTAGAAGGCTCGCCGGCCGCGAAAAGGATCGCGGTACAAAACTCACTCCAAACTAGCTCGACCCAGGGCAAGGTGTTAATCATTCTATCTGCTGTTCGTCGCTTGCAGTCCGTCGTGCACAAGGGACAGTAGCAGTGTCAGATATTTCTCACCGTCCACCTCGATACTTGTGAAGGACAGGGCCAGTACGGCGGAAAGGGTTCCGGTCAACCACCTCATGTTGTCGAGCCTGTTGGATATGGTGCTGAAGGCTGTAGAGTAGGCCATACCGGCCATTGCAGGTCAGTCGAACACATACGGCGCGGATTTGATAAATTCGTTGGTCAGGAGGAGGTTGGTGCGACTAAAAGGGAATATTGGTGCTCGCTTCGGTGTTGAAACCACCACGAGCGGACAGAGACGGGCTAGGCTGGCTGTCTCTGTGGTGTCCTTCTTCATTTTCTTTTAGGTTGTTTCATTTGGGAAGCTATAAAAAACACAGCATGCAAGCAAAACTGCATTCAGTGCTACAGTAATGTACGTGTGTTTTAGCACCACGCTGGCTATGTTACAGGCACACGAGTTTCTACGTTAATGTCGCTCATGATACAATGAACAAAGTAGACACAATGGCTGCGAGTACCAACATGTTAGAAAGTAAGCTCGAACAACATAATAATGTAGGTTTGACACATCGATAATTTTATAGTATGAGTCGGGGAAAACGCGATCAATTCCTCCGTGTCATGGGCGAGGTGTACACGTAAACATACATACTGTAATTATTAATAGTCCGAACCTCAACGCTCGCGCTCGGTATATTCTCCGACCTCACAGCCCTCGTCAGCCCGATTTTGCTGACCGAGTCAATATTTGGTTTCCTCTATTTGTTTTTTTTCTTCGTTGTCCTCTTTTTTTTCGTTGAGTGTGCATTTTTTCGGACGTGACACTCAGCGCAGCTCAGCTCACACCAAATCCATGATAAAATTCAGCTCCAGACCAATTTCAAGATACTTGTTGTTCAGCAGTCCAAAAAAGTCAAAATACTGATCTCGAAATTGGGACCAGAGTCGAAAAGCAGTCATAACCAGGCGATATCGCCGCTCCTACTCTGCGAAGTACCGCGAAAAACAAAAGAAATGCACACCTTTTCCACGCAGCAGCGCAGCGCGGTGCAGCATCATGCGGAGCTCTGTCGTGCTGTGGTTTTCCCCCGTACATATCAAGGGAGTACGTACATGCATGCATGGAGTTATTGGCATTTGTAAGTCGCCTGTTTGCACATGAATTTTACAACCATCTATCGGTTACGCTCCATTCTTCCTTGTGATCGAGCGAACCGGGCGGAACCGTCCGCGACGCAAAGCGCCTCGCAGAGCATACAGTATAGCAAGGGGGGCAGATCTATGATAGGTCGGAAGTAGGCAAGAAAGGACTGATGCCTCGTGCATATTTTTTTTGGTCTATATTACTTTCCCATATAACATAGAACTACTAACTTAGATCTCGATCTCTGAGCGTGCTCGGTTGGTACATCCCTGGCCTCTCAGAGCTCCCACTTGGAAATCGCCTCGTTTTATTACTTGCCGGACCTTTACAGCTGGTCTTCGTTTTCTCCATTGCCCTTCGTACTTTCTTTCCTTCTTTCCTTTTTTCTTTTTTCGTTTCGTGTGCGTGCGTGTACTTCGCGCACGGTTGCGCGGGCGAACCCGGCACCGTCGCGGGTGTCAGAGGAGATACTGGCAGGTAGAGGGGGAGTTGCAAGGAGCGCGGTCGCCGCTTTCGTGCTTAGGCGTCGTGTGTGCCTCGAGACACGAGGAATGCATCAATGGGCTCCGTCTGGCCTCCATTTGTGATTTTCGATAGAGTACGTACGAGTATTTAAGCGTCGTTCGAGATTGTAAGATAATATTCAAGCGGTGCTTATTTTTGCGACCGCACTGAAAGTCACAAGAGGGAGGTACCCCGAATGAGCACCAACATTGTCGAGCTTGCGTCGAGGTCCACGGTGAGTACCGGGCTTCACGCGAGGCGGGCGACGGGGCTCACTGTGGTAGAGAGGGAGCAAAGCTTTACCCGGACTGAATCGGTGACGAGATGGTCGCGAGAGGGGCGGGCGGCGTACGAGGCTGAGAGATAAGCTCTGCTGTTCGCTTTTTTCTTTTTTTTTTGTGACCGGTGTAGGGTGTTCCAATCAGGTAGTAAATTATTACACGAAACGGTACGGGGATTTTATTTCTTTCAGAAATTTTCGGTTTAATTTTCATTGTTTTTGCTGTGTTGCTGTGCCGTGCTGTGCTTTTTCTTTCGTACATACGAGTACAGACACAGAGAATATCGAAATAAGAAAATAAGTACCCTACCTGGGGTATGTACGTACGTACGACATGTGAGCGAGCGTAGCGGAAAACCGCCCGCGACGCGAAGTGTATGTGGCGTCCGAGCTGTTTTCTTCTGAAGCATAGCGGCGGGACTCTTGGCATTATCAAGTCGCCAGTTTGCAACTACAATCAGTAATAAACTATACCATTCAATCATGAACTTATGTCCGCTTCGAATAATTTGACGTACTTTTTCATCCTGAGCAAGCGTAGCGGGCGGCGTAGGCCGCCCGCGGAGCGAAGCGCCTTGTACAAACATACTAGATATGCAAGCGCAGCAATCGTCGCGCTTCAAGCGCCATATTTGTTCCTATTGGGCTGCGCCAAGCGAGGGTTGTACATGGGGTGATCCATGTGGAATATACAACAGCTTCCAGAAATATATGAGGTATATTTTACTGGAATTACCCAACTTGTTGAGCTTTCTCGCTTCCACTAATGGTGAGGACCACCGGCTTCACAAAACTCCGCCGGCAAATAACGAACCTGGAGTTGGGGTTTCCACACCGTGCGGGGCGGTATCGACCCCGGATGCCACAATTTTCCTCCCCGGCTTGTAGGATTTATGAGTGTAGATACGAGCATCTTACCGCACGAGTCCCTAGCGACAGCAATACTGTCATATTTATCTCGTTCTGCAATTCGATATGTGTTTTTACGCTTGGCTATTGGGGTTCGACGTTGTTGTATGTAGTTAAATCGTTGTTTTAAGGAGGTCTGCTCCAAAGTATGATAGATGTGATCACTTGTATATGAAAAACTACTAAAACGTTCTTGGCCTTACCAAAACGTAGGGGGGGCTGAAAGACATACATGACAGTAGTTGCTCATAGCCCCGCAAATGATCGACGTCTTTTGATTTGGCTGATCGGTGTGATTCATGTAGGTGCAATCCTTCCGTATATCTCGCAGATTGTTAAGGCCCAGGCAGTACAATTTTTCCAAAGGGGGTACCGTTCTTTTCCCCCTCATTTTTGGGAATTGACATGTGAAACAAAGTGCTAATCGCGCGGACAAAAGGAATCCAAATGAGTCGTAAAAAAAGCAATCAACAATCAACAATGGCCGTTTTTAAAAAATAAATGGGATTTTTTCCTCGAAATTACCGCGAAATGTAAAAAGAAAAATGATCTGAATCAAAATAAAATTCAGAGACGGCGCCCAGAGCATACTTAATTTGCCGAGAAGACATATACACGTATGTGTACAGCAGTAGGTTGAAAAAAAATGTATTCTGCAAGGGCTGTCGGCACCCATGCTCCGGATAGGAAAATATACCTATTAAGGGGAAAAATAGAAAGATGACCTAATATTGTCAGTAAAAATAGATAAATATATACTGGTAGATTTTATGTAGACCATAGGTCCCATTAAATGCCGGCGTCCCCGGTGGCTTGGTAGGTGGTCCGCGAGCCTATCAAGATCAATTTCGTGAGTTCGAGTCTCACCGAGTGCGCATGCTCATAGGGACTTTTTCTTGCATAAAATTGATTAGCGGAAAGCGCGAGAGCGTGAGTTAGCTGTACATTCGATGAAAATCGACGAGCAGTGGGAATGCTGAACCCTATGCGCGATAAAAACTAAAGGCACGTACCGGGGGGGAGAAGGGACGACACCTGTGACCACGGCTTGTCCAGAAGATCGTCGAGGGTAAAACCTCCCATGAGTGGGCTGGAAAGTAAAAGTGATGAAAAAAAAAAAAAAAAAAAAAAAAAAAAAATTAAATATGGACCCCCGTAATAAGTGCCGATATGCGATAAATTCAGCAAGTTATCATAAAATCACCATTGATTGGCCACTATTAAGGGGGGCCATAGTAAGTAGAGGACCAAATGATGTTGGTAAAAATAGACAAATGCATTAGGTTTTTGTGTGTGCCGTAGGTCCTATTTACTATGTATGGTTTCCCGTAATATGAACAGAAAGGAGATCATGTCAATGCCAAGTGGTTTAGGCAGGAAGAAGGCAATGTTTTCACTTTAGTGCCTTCAGCGCTATTATTGATAGGCGTTATTTTTGGTGATGATGGAGACCTCAGTAAATGAACGTAGATAATAATTGGTTTTGTGCTGAGATGATTTATCAGCACCTGCCCTCCTGCAAAAACAGTGTTTTGTTATATTTAGCATCTACAGAGTTAAAGTGTCATTGTTGGTCGCGGAGACAAAAAAAGCAGTCGCTGGATCCTGAATACACGACAGTCGACACGTGCCAATAAATCCAAACAAAATGGACTCTTGGATATTTTGGATACCGAGTGTAGAGTTCTCTACGTACTATTACGGGGGACCATAGCAAATAGGACCAGCTATTGTTTGTAAAAATATGGAGATGTATATATTTTTGTGTGCACCGTAGGTCCTATTTACTATGGTCCCCCGTAATGCGATAATCGAATACCCGGTTTGGCTCCAGATCAGATGTTTAAAAATCTTCTTGACCCTTCTTGATCACTCACATGTCCAGATTAAATGCAGCTCCAAACAAATACATGCAAAAAAGAGTAGAGTCTCAGCTCCTAGCAGTGGAGGTATCTATAAGAGCAGTGGCCAAAACATCGAGTATACCCGATGCCTTTGTGTCCAAAATCGGGTACCTTTCTATATCATTCAGTGACCGTGACGGCCCCAGGACGCCGTTTCATTGACCAACTCCGGCCTCAACCCGATGTTGGCCACAATTGCGATTTTGCCAACCTACCCGAAAATGGCTAGACTATTCGACCACAACGACCCACCAACCTTTGGGTTCATGCCTCTATGCCTCTCGTCTCGACGGAGACAGGCAACAACCATCAGCGTGTTGCCCATGATTAGGGTAATCCTAGACTACTTGTTCAATCGCTCTTTATTTCGCTCTCTCTGCTGCTGAGTGCTGTTCTACCAACCACACACAAACCACCGCTTTCGCTCCCTCCCTCTCATCTCTCTCAGACCTAAGTTAACACAGCCCTCTCTCTCCCCTACTTCCGAACCAAAATCAACCCAAGCACAGCAGTAGTAGTAGTGATAGCTCAAAGGCGACGCTACCAACTTCGTGAGAAATAAAGAGTTACTATCCTGACACAAATGCTTGCTATGCAATATATCTTCCTATTTCTGGCCACCCTGGAATTCTTATGTAAGGCACAGTGTGTTCCACCCTATTTTCAGTACCACAAAAAATGTATTTCTTATTTTCGTTGGACCTTCGAGCGTGAACGCCTGAACAGCCAATCTCGTGCGGGTAAGTAAGAGCTGTCGCGAACCTACTACTGTAGTGTTAATAGTCATCATGCACCTTTTTGACACGCACGCGCCATATTTCGTTCGGTGCTTTAGGCAGTATATAACATCTGTAATATAAACTCGTATACGTCACAGGTACTGAAATATTTGACGACGACGGACGACCTACTCGTTCGTACGAGGGGTATGGAATGAGTCCCTTTGCTAGGAAGCTAATAATGTTGCGTATCGTGAGCTATACAGCAAAATACCTGTAATAGCTGAGTTACCTGGAGTACTTCAGTTGGAAAATATATCTATCGATTGTATCTGCCAGTGTCCCGGGAGTATCGAGACCCGAAATGACTGGTACGAGGTATGTAGTGGAACTCGCGCGACTTTTGGCAACCCCTTTTTCACCGCACCTTAATCTGGTACGCTGCAAAATAGTTGAGGACACGCAACATAAACTTCCCAACAAATTGACTCATATCATACCCCTCGTACGAACGAGTACTTCGTCCGTCGTCGCCCAACATATCAGAAGCACATGTGACTTAGATGAAGGTTTTATTACAGATAGATGTGTATACTGCCTAAAGCACCGAACAAAACCCGGCGGGTGCGTGTCAAAAGGATGCATGATGACAACAGCAGTATGAACGCGACAGCACTTTTACCCGTACGAGATTGACTGTTGAGATTTTCAGGCTCGAGGGTCGGACGAAAAAAAGAAAATTACATCTTTCGTGGTACTGAAAATAGGTGGGGGGGACACCCTGCCTTACATTAGAATTCCAGCGTGGCCAGAAATAGGAAATGTTTCGTAACAATGCCCACTCTTCGTGTAGGATAGTAACACCTTAGTTGTCGCGAAGTTGGTAGCGTCGCCCATGATCTCTCACTACTACTATTAATACTACTGCTGATGTGCTTAGGTGAGAACGGGAGAGAGGGCAGTGTTAGCTTTGGTCTGGGAGAGGGGATATGAGAGGGAGGGAGGGAGAGCGGTGGTTTGTGTGTGGTTGGTACAGCAGTACTCTACAGCAGACAGAGAGCGAATGAGAGAGCAAATAAACTAGTAATAGTAGTTACCTGGTAGTCTAGAATGAATCTAATATATCGCGCTGATGATGGTTATTGCCCGTTTTCGTCGAGACGAGAGGCATAGAGGCATGAACACCGAGGCGGGTGATTGGTCGTTGTGGTCGAATAGTCGATCTGGCCATTTTCGGGTTAGTGGGTACAATAATCGGGTATCTCTTGCGAGGGAAGTTGCCCAAATCGGGCATACCCAGCGCAAATGTGGCGAGCATCGGGTTGAGGCAGGCGTTGGCCAATGGAATGGGGTCCTGGGGCCGTCGCGGTCACTGTTATAGAAAGGTACCCGATTTTGCCACAAAGGTATCGGGTATACCCGATGTTTTGGCCACTGCTCTACGTAAAATGTCTTACGACGAACTGCATTCAGGAAGGAGTAGTACAACAGCAGTACTCATACTACGATCCATTGAAATATTCGAATCTAAAACAGTACTCTTGCTACGATCTAATTGAAACGAGTCGAATCTAAAGCAACAGGAAAAAGAGAAAAACTCTTCATGCCGATCATGTCTCTCCGTCTCCGCCAGACCGAAGTTTTTTTTCAAGTAGATCGATCGTGTCTCCAGTTTCTCAGCAAGATTCGTTCGTGGTAGTCGCTGAGCTCGGCATGTCTCGCCGTCTCCACCATAGCCGGGGATAAATATGTTTTTCGCCCATATCTTGCTCAAAATATACACAAATAAAATCTGCATCGACAGGAAATTGCCCCTGGACGAGATATTCGGTCAAAACCGGTGTAAAAACGAAGATGGCAACTGCTGCTGTGCTGACGTTCTAAATCTTAACCGTTTTTCGTCGAATTAAGAAATACTCCGACGCAACCACGAAAACCAAACATCTGACACGATAGCTGTATCCGTCTGAAACAGAGCTTTCCGGCAATACTGTACCAGGTACATTTTGTGTCTTTTGAAAATGAGGTGACCACCTCAAAACAACTAAATCTGCGAATTTGTCGCATTTCTGAAAATATTGTTCTTCCTGCACTATATATATGTTTTTGCACAAGGGATGCATTTTTATTTCCAGACGAACTTCTAAGGGTCTGGGAAGGCGATTCGACACAACCTACAGCCAGTATTGTGAACAGAAAACCGACCGTCGGTTTGCTCGGTCGCTTTTTGTCCCCCCGTGTCCCCTACCCCAGTAACGCCTTTGTATCTCTGTATGGAAACCTATTTATTATGTATGAATACGCCACACACGACACAACCAGCATACAGCCCACAGTCAGCACGCGGCCCACAACGGCACGCAACAGCATGGCAGCACAACAGCTGCACGGCACACAGAAGCAGCAGTAGTGGCAGCAGGCAGCAGCAGTCGCACAGAGCACAGGGCACAGTGCCCCGCGAGACGGCGAGGGATAAATCATGTCGAGTGCAGACGGCAGTGCTGGCTTCTTCGCCCGCTGAACTGTCGCGCTGTCGCCCTCTGCCTACAAAAATGCCTGCAATCATACTTGTTTGTGCTCATAGTCCCCCCTTGATCAACGTAGATGTCTTCATGGTGTTAGCTGTATGCTGCAAGTTGTGTCTTCATAAAATTCATAGTGTAACCACAGTAGTAGTGCGTAACGACATATTATTATGTCATCTGCATCATGACAACCCAGCCAAGTACCCTCGCACAATCCTACTACAAAATGTTTTCACTCTGTATCTGGTTTCAGTCAGAACATAAGCACGTCTGACGTACCACAGCAGTATGATAGTGTATGTTGGCCTCTACCGTGTGGCGCAAGTGAAGCAAATACTGCAGCAAGGGCACTTGACACCATATATATGATCATGTCACATTATGTCAACAACATGCACACCGAACCCTTCGAAGTACTATCAATTTAGTTGGTTTCGACGAGAAACCGGCCGACAAACCGGAAACAGACCGAGAAATGTTCGGTTTCGGCTTCGTCTTTTTTAGGTTTTAACCTACCGAAACCGACCGACTTTTTCGCCAAAAATGACCGAGTCACTTTTCAGTATCGGTTCACAACACCGCCGACAGCAGTATATCTCGCACTAACTTGCTTTTTCATGAACCTTGGCATGAACGACATTATGAATTGATGCTTCGTACCTGGTAAACGTTTTTGTTTTGTTCCCGCGTCTCATCTGCTCCCGCGCCTCATTGCAACGTCGAGCGACGCTTGTTATAAGGTTTGAGTGCGTTCGGTTGATGTAGAAGGTTAACCTATTGCCTACCCAATCTAAGCCTTATAGAGCTTCTCCCCCCTGGAACGGACCGGATATAGGGGTCGACGTGCCACCAGCACGCCGTTCCATTTTTAAGGGGTCCAGAAGTATTTTTCAGATTCTTGATGTGACGAAAGTCACCCTCTTGTAAAAAAGTGTCTTACGCTGTGGACGTGAGATCCAAACTCACGACCAACGACCCATGTCTTGCCGATGATGCCATTCAGTATTTTATTGACGCTGGCACCCATGCCTCCCCCGGCCCCCGGGGTTCCGGTAACTCTAATATTTTATTGTTTATCGGAGAAGAAAAACAATCGGCATCTTTACACGTTGCGTTTAAAACCTCGGATGGTTCGTGCTCACCGGAGAGCGACGGTTACTGGTTAGAGGTTCATCATAGCAGCTTGTTGTGTTTCTCTCGAAATTGATCCCTCGCAGGTTGTCATCAGACAGCCGTATACCCCGACTAAGAGGTAGCCCAGTGGTCGAAATTGGTTGACATTTGGGGTGGGCAACGTCAGACAAAAAGGAACCCCCAACAGAACGTTCGCACTTTACTTGCGGACAGCTATTAATACGTACAGCTCTTCACGGTACACTGCAGCCCGCGAAAGCGAGGGATGCTCATTATGGGGCTGTGAGGGCGTCGGGTGCTCCATAGGGGAGGTCCTAGACAGGGACAAGCGACACACGAGGTGCTTTAGTGTATTCGAAGATGCGAGCGAGTAGCACAAAAAACTTGACAAAACGCTACAATGTTTCATTTCACGCAAGTGAGCATAGCACAATGATTATACGTCACCGATGAAGAAATGGCCTTCACCTCGAGCAGATTGTTGTTCTCCAGAGGTCGTCGTCGAACATGGTTCTGGGCGCAAACCCACGTTCCGATGATCACTATTAATAGCAAGTGAGTTATTGGGCCCAAAATAGTGCAACGACGGGCTAAAATACTCAGGATTCTCGTGTATTGGCGTCAGCCATTGTATAGCTAGGAAATACGAATCTTGGTTGCAAACCCCTAACTCTAATTCCCTTTCGTAGGTATATGTTGCCGAAACGTGGCGAGTACTTGGCGACGCCTAGCTGAGCATGCCAGCGTCCCCTCCAGGACTTAGTCCGTTGGGCTAGAGGTAGGAAGTTAACTTATCGCCTACCCAATCTAAGCCTTGTACACCAACACGCTCCACCCGGCGCACGAGTTGTCCCCTCAGGGGTTTTCTAATATTAATATGTTGCTTGGGGGGTACTTGGCCATACGTGATTATACTACGCAGTAGTCCTTTGAAAAACGTAACACAGCAGTACATAAACGTATACATAGTCCTGTTTCCTGTTATGTGTGTGTTCTTCACGTGAAACCGTTTTTTCTACCCGTCGACATCCAGAACAACCAGTGTTCCGTGCCGGTTCTTCAATCCTAGAAGAGATACAAGTTATGTGGCCACAAAGCTACGCCATGGAGATACTACGTTGCCACGTATGCAGTATGCACAACTAGTGGGCAATGCTATGCCATGTCATCATTCTGGATACGACAGGCACGACATACACATTCCATGAAATAGGGAAACGAAACGAAACAAATAAAACAACGACAAAAAACAAAGAAGACAAATCTAAAGAGAAAAAACAAAAAGAAAAAACATGAGAAACAAACTGTCGTGCATATAGTCCTGTTTCCTGTACTGCCCATGTTCGATTCGTACCAACGCCTGCACGCAACCACGATATACTCTACTGTACCGTACAAATGTCGTAGTACTTTTCATACTCATTCCAGTATTATCCTGATTTTGGTGTTCCGACCTGGATGGTCTTGGAAAGGAGTGTAGAGCGGGGCGTGGAGACTTATTGAAGTAAAATGAAATACGAGCGACGTAAAGCAGCATCATACAGGCGTCCTCTCATCGACATGCGTGAGGCAGCTGACCTGTTTACTTAGCGGGCGTTCGGAATTCTGACAGCTTGCGCTTCTCGAACGTGTGACGTTTCTCCGAACTGGCGGCGACAGAGGCGACAGCCCCAACCATGCAGCCTAAAGTGCAGAAATGTTCAAGTGAAACTCTTGTTGTGCAATTTGCAAACCGTTTCTATTCCGTACAGGTGACAGGATATTTGTCATCCCCTTGTGCTAAAAGCTGAATATGTCATAAAGATGGTTACAGCGTCACTGCAACGGGTCACAAATAACCAGTGATGGCAATTCCAGCGATTTGACCCAGTTCCGGCCGTGGAATTCTGTGTTTTGGGCAATTCCAGTTCCGGCCGGCAATTCCGGCAGACAGGGGGCCCCAGAACATCGAGGGGCCCCCGCAGATTCAGTATCTCAGTTATTAGGGGTGTGTTTTCCTCTGTATCCTGATGACAGCCTCCGGAAAAGCGCAAATGAAGCCCAACAAAGCCCCTAACGTTGTATCGTCGGCTGTTGTGTGTACGTGTGTACACGCCGCCCAGCCATTTTCAATACTTCGAGCGTAAGGCACCACCGCTACCTGTGGCGCCGGTTTGTATTATTGATGTATGGTGCCATGTGATTTGATATATACTTCGTATATGAGGCGGGGGAATGCTGATGATGTGGCTTGTCAGCGCACACTACGTGTTGCCATGTCTTCTATTTCCTATGCTGCTGCTGTTCTTTGAATGTGCCCCCCCCTCATGTAGGGGGTCTATATATACCGCGGACCCCCTTGAGAATTCCATAATTCCGCGGGGAAATAAAAAATCCGTCCCGCTGGATACCATTCCGGCGAATTCCGGAATCGCCGGAATTGCCATCACTGCGAATAACTGAATATCGGTTATATTATCAATACCGAAAAGTGCCCGTGAGACGTCTTTCAGCTTTAAGATGGGCCTTTCGGCTTTAAGATGCGGAGATAAATCACCAAGAGGAGTTCACTTGCACAATAACCATGCTCACACGGGTGTCAGCAGCGAAAACATATCTCAAACGAAGCAGCAGCACTAGCTGCAGAACAGAACAGCAACAGGACATACATAGCAGTAGCATCAGGGCTGAGGATGAACAGCGGCAGCAGCAGCAGTAGCACATCATGCGCGCGGGAGGTTGCCCTTTGCACAACAGTCGGGGCAGGGGAACCCGATGGCGCACGAGGAAGATATGCATAATAATAACAACATATCTCGGGCCGACCTACTCCGTGAGGGGGCCTGTGCGAACAGCAGCAGCAGTACAGCAACAGCAGAACAACACATCGGCTGCCCCTAGAAGGTTCTGCTGCTGCTGCTGACCTACTCCGTGAGGGGGCCTGTGTGAGCAGCAGCAGCACAGCAACAGCAGAACAAACACATCAGCTGCCCCTAGAAGCTGCTGCTGCTGCAGCAACAGCAGCAGAGCAGTAGTAGAGGGGCGGTAGTAGTAGCAGCAGTACCACATCACGCACGCCTGAGACCACCCACGGCACGTCAGTAGAGGCAGGGGAGCACGGTTGGGGCACGACGAAGAAAGTTATAGTGGCGTCCCCGATGGAGTTACTTTTTAGTTGGCGAATCTCGTCCCCACTAAAGTCAAGTTGTGGAATCGAGTCTCACCGAGCGCGTGCTCGTGCTTGTAGGAACGTTTCTTGCGTAAAGCGTTGACGAGCGGCAAGCGTGAGAGCGCGACGTGCCCTGGCCGCCGGCTGATCGGATGTACTGCTGCGCCGTTTCTACATGAACATTTTAAATAGGTCAGGTGTGCGTGAGACCCGTTGATTGGTCGATAATTGATTTATCAAAGGACGCGTTCTACGATAGAGGTGGCAGATTTTCGCCAAAATGGTTTCGGAATGACGAGGTTCCTAAACCCCAATCGTCTGAACGCCAATCTTGTTTCGAAAAATGCATTTTTGAGTTCTTGGGCCATGGGATTAGTCATCTGGATGCAATCGGAGTTTCGATGAAGTCAGTCTTCGCTTGAGGTATGGAGCTCTTGCAGTGAGGAGCCTGAGAAAAGTTACGGCGAACTTTTATCGTGGAGCGCCTCCAAGTCTCGTGGCCACAGAGTTCAGTTGACGGCCTACCTCGCCCCGCCAGGCTTACCTTTTGGCCCGTCAAATCCTCTTCTGATATATATGTTGGGCCGACCTACTCCACGAAGGGGACCGCGTGAGCAGAAACAGCTGAACAATACAGCAGCTACACGTAGCAGCAGCAGCAGAGCCGTGGCAGAAGCAGTAGCACACCACGCACACCTTAGGCCAGCTGCTTCCGCTACTGCTGCTGGACGTTTTTCATTCTTCTCGAGTACACGTTCGCGCAGTGCCCAGGCGGGGCGCGAAAGACATTCAACGGGTTTGCACGGGACGGGGCACGGATTGTACGGGACTTGCCCAAATGGCATGGGCTAGTTTGCACGGGATCGGCATTTGAAACACAAAACACGGGACGAGATCGGGATAGCGATCATTTCCACAGGATCAGTTTGGGCAAGAACGGGGTTTTCAAAATTCCACGGGATCACGAAATTATCTCGCAGCCCGCGGAATCCCGCGGTATGTTCACAACGGGAAACATCCCGAGGAAAGCCATGAACTTTTCAAGTCCTAATTCGCAGTGGTTCACGAGATACGACCTTTGGGTGGTATATCCTTTTTCCTGGCCCAGCTCGTACGTATGAGACGCTCAACGTCCGTACTGTATTTTCCGTATGCAGATAGATACTAAACAGTTAGTCGGGCAGCAGTCGATCGAATTAAATCAACAGTACGAAACGCCGGCGACTACGTTGGTGCATCAAGATCACAGCAGCAAGCAGCAGCAGCATAGCGTACACGTACGTATCATGTGAAACCTACGCCGGCACGAGACCTCTGCCGAGACAACAAAAAAATGTCAATATTGCGAGATGGCACTCGTACAGCTTCCTAAGCTGATGGGTCCGAATTTCAGCTTTAATGCGTATTTATACACATCGCCGAGAGGGGTTGACTTGCATATTTTCCATGCTCACGGGGGTTAGCAGCAAAATCATACTCCAGGTATAGCAGAAGCAGGAGCAGCAGCAGAACAGGACAGTAGCCGCACATACATAGGAGCAGAATCATGCAGACCCGGGGCTGCCCCTGGCACACAGTCGGGGCAGGGGAGCCGGTGGCGCACTAGAAGAAAGAAGCACGACGTCGTCGTCGTACCTCGTCGTAACCGGTACATGTTCATGACTTTAGTTTTTGCTTGGCGGTTACACGATAAAAAGTAAAAAAGCCTTCACAATACCACCGAAACGCCACGCCTGGTGTGATACCTGGTGCCCAATGGGAATGACGAGTACTCGTCATTGCCATTGCTGGTGCCTAATGGGAATGACTGGTCATTCCCACTAATGGCAATCATTACCATTGCTGCTGCCTACTGCGTGTAAACAAAAACAAAACGGTAGACACCGTTTGTACCTCCACCACTGCACCGCTCATCCCGCGGCGTAGACTCATCCGATGTGGTCGAAACCAAAGCCCTGGTCTTCTCTGCCCCACGGAGCCTGGTCGCCCGGCGTCCACAGCAGCCGAGAAGGCTCGTGACGCCCGTTTCCCGACAATATGCTAGCCTACGAACATCAACAATTTTTCGCAAAAACTTGAGCTATTAAACGTAAAATAGCCCGAATCGGAATTTCGACACTCGTTTCAAGAACGCCCGACCCTAAACGAACAAGCCACGGCGAAGCATGAGACCGGCCACCCCAGCCCATATTCCCCACACTCTTGCCGCCATGAGCTGTCGCAAGCCGCGGCAGATTTGATCTCTCTAGTTTCGCCAAAAGAGAAGAGGTCCAATCTGGGTGTTGGCATCGGAATTATAATGTTTTTACCGTCACGAGCGAGCACGGATGTCGGTTGACGGCACAATTGCCCCTTGACAGGCAGCCGTAGAGGACATCCCAATGATCAAAATAAATATATATTCAAAAGAGAGTTTGACGGGTCAAAGTTAGGCTTGACGGGACAAAGCTAGTCCATCAACCAACCTCTTAGGCCACGAGAAAGTGATAAAACAAGTTTCGACCACTCAACTCGTCCACTCACAGCTGATGTTTTTATAAAAACATTCTGCAAGAAACGAGCACAGCACACCCGGCCACAGCTGTCAAGGACATCCTAATTGTAAAAACTTAGTTATTTTTAAGGGGTTTAACGGGCCAATAGTAGGACTGATGGGGCAAAGGTAGGCCGACAACCAATTTTTAGCGCCACGAGACTGTCTTAAATCAAGCATCGACCATTCAACTGGTGCAATTCACAGCTGACGTATTCATACCCGGCCAGCCGGCAGCCAGGGCACGGCGTAAGCACGCCCGAAGCTGTCCCTGACACCGTCGGGATCGGGGATCACGATGAGGCAGTTTCGTCCCGTGAGGTGAAGCTCAGCTCGGGCTAGCACGAACAACGCAAACAAATACGTCTAAGAAACGCTGAGGGGCGCTGACAGCACAGGGCCACCAATATCGTATATATATACAAGGTTCCCCTTCGGGATGTGGGTGGTATGAAATCCGGGGGGTATCGCAAGTTGAAAAGGGAGACGCAGGTAAAACCCTTGCACCTCTGGTTTGGGTAAAAATAATCTCGGAATAAAATGAGTCATGGGTTACAGTGCAGTAGTACTGTAATATTTCTAAAAGCGAAGAGTAGTAGTCTAGTCGTCGATGCTCTCTCGCATGTCTTGGCGTATAGGAGGCATATACTACTACTGTATTGTGCTCAAAGGAAAGCGTAGCACTCAGAACAAAATTGACGGCATTTGTTTCATCCAGGTATTTATCGCCCGGGTGGCATCTGTATCATCGATATATGGGTGATCCTTGATTATCTGAACATCCCCACCGGATGGAGTCTGCACGATCTGCATGAACTACACATGTTAATTGAACATACACGTACCGCGATTAACTGATGAATAGCTTTTTGCGTGGGTGGGTCTGCGTGATCTGAAGGATCTA
Organism: Macrocystis pyrifera; assembly: GCA_031763025.1. Taxonomy (NCBI): domain Eukaryota; class Phaeophyceae; order Laminariales; family Laminariaceae; genus Macrocystis; species Macrocystis pyrifera. The sequence continues at coordinate 7,665,401 of JASSKH010000018.1, read as the reverse complement.
TACGATCTGCAGTGATCTGAATGCCATGTATGTGTGCATGATGTGGAGGATCTATCTGCATGATCTGAAGGATCTCATCTACACACTCCAACTACTTTGCCAGGGGAGACATGCACGTTCCGTATATTTTGCACTTCTATGCCAGGTGGGATCTGGTTAATCTCATTGACATGCACATGTTTAACCTGAAGGGGATCTGTGTAGTTACAATTTTCATAGATGTGTACCTGAGTAGAATATGTGTGATCTGTATATTCAGTACACATCGACCGGGATGGGATATGTCCGACCTGTCTGATCTCTACATCTAGAGCGAGATAGCGTCTGCACGGAGTAGGTCGGCCTGGGATATAGTATTATGCCTTTCCTCCTAGTGCGTCACCGGGCTCCCCTCCCTCGACCGATGCCCACCGGCAGCCTCGGGCGTACATGATGTGCTACTGCGGCTGCTCCTGCCGCTGCTCTGCCGCTGCTCTGGTGCTGCTGCTGCGCACGTGCTACTACTGTATGTGCTGTTATGCTGCCGCTCTGGTTATGCATGTCTGCAATATGTATTTGTGCTAACCCCCGTGATAATGGTTATTTTACAAGTCACCCCCTCTCTGGGATGTGTCTCCGCATCTTGAAGTTGAAAGATGGATCCATCTGCTTTGGAAGCTGTACGAGTGCCGTCTCGTAATCGACATTTTTTTGGCGTCTCGGTGGAGGTCATGTGCCAGGGTAGTTTCCCTACGACACGCACCTGTACGCTATGCTGCTACTGCTTGCTGCCGCTGAGTTTGCTGTACCTGCTGCCGCTGAGTTTGCTCCACCAACATCATCGCCGGCGCTTCCCACTGTCGACTAGCTCCATCGACTGCAGCTCAATTAACTGGTTTATGGCTATCTGCACTCGACGTATACAGTACGGACACCGAGCATCTTGGAAGTGACATTTTCTTTTTTTAAGTGCGGATTGCTGCTGTACGAAGGAGCTATGTGTTGTTGTGCCGGATGGTGGATGGCATTGGTCGTTTTTCCTGTGTTTCAAGCGTTTTCTTTCATTTCACTCAAAGTTGGATTTTTGTAATGTACCCCTTGGCAGTACTGTCACACAAACAGCCTCGAGTTTCTTACCGGTACGCGTTCAGCCATTACAGGCATGCGCGGAGCCGCAGGTGGGCGTCAGCCCGCCACGGCGGAGCCCCCCTTGTATATATTATATATTAATAGTACCAAATGGCCTTTTTTCCGGAATAGTTCACTTTTCTCGTTTGGCTGCAGGTCTTTTCTCGTGCTTCCTGCTGCGGGGCCCACAGGGGAGCGGCGTGCACAGTACGGTGCAAGCGTTGGCTCCGGTCGGGTCCCATGGCCCCTGATCTAGGTGGTCAAAGTCACGTGACTCGGCAAGAAACTCAGGGGATGGGGTCCCACTTCCGAAAAGCCATCTAGGGGCTTGGAAACCTACCCGGATCTTCGCATTTTGATCTGCAAATATTTTTGTTCTTCTCGCTTCTTGCCGCAACTGCAACAGTCCGCAGCAGTGCTGCTCGAGCTCGTGCTGCTCGTGCTGCAGCAGTAAAACTACAGCAAAAACAGGCGTACGAGGGCTGCTCGAGTGGAATGTTACTCGAGTGTCGCTGGGTGCTGCTGCTCTGCTGCTGAGTGCTCGTGTGCCCGTGGCTGCTTGGCCACGTCGTGCTCGTGTTTGGCTCGTATTCGTTGCGCTTGAGCAATCGAGTGATCGTGGTCCCGTGTTTTTGTCTTTAGGTGCAATATAGGCTTGGAAAGCTACTCATGATGCTCGTGCGCTCGAGTGGTGCTCAAGCAGTACGCAGCAGTACAAGAACAACAACATCAGGCGTACAAGTGCTGATCGAATCGAGTGTTGCTCTATTGCTGCTGAATGTTGCTGCTGCTGTTGAGTGCTCGTGTGCTCGTGCTTGGCCACAAGACGTGAGAAAAGGCTGAGCCACCATGTACGTACATACCTGGTGGCATATTTTTGGTATCTCAGTGCGATTCATCGTTTATCAGATCTTTCCCCCAAGGATTAGGTTGCGTTGCGTGTAATAGCCGAGTGTTCATTCCCCTTTGTACAATGTGCCGGTGCCACACGGTTTCCTTACTATTCTGCCACTACTCCTGTTGTTGCTGCCGCTACTGCTACACACAATCACGGTATAGCTGCTACTCTTGCTGGGACAGGCTGTTTTTCTTGCTGCTACCCATATTTTATTTTTGCCCATGCCACGCGGTTGCTTATCTTGCTGCTCCTGTTGTTGCTGCCGCTACTGCCGCACACTGCTGCGCACAATCACGGTATAATAGTTGCTACGACTACTACTGTACTGTTGAGGATGGCGCCGTTCAAGATTTCTTACTGCTACCCAGATTATATTTTTGGCCATGTCACACGGCGGCTTATCTTGGTGCTCGTGCTGATGACGCTGCTGCTTCACACTGTCACCGTATAGCTACTGCTGATGTTGCTGGCGCAGGTTGCTTTCCTTGCTGCTACTCTTGGTTTTTTTTTGTCCGTGCGACTGATGTTTTTATCACACTCTGGCTATTTCGTGTACCAGTATATTTTGTACCGGGTGTTAATTGCGTTGCGCGTGTATAGGGTTGTCCATCAACTATTTTTCCAGCTTGATTTGTGTTGCTTGATTCTTTGATCTTCCCGACGAAAGATGCACAGTTCATGCAAATCGTGCAGATCCCACCCGGTGAAGATGTACAGATCACACAAACCAAGATCGCACTCAGGTACACACCTGTCAGATTTTCAGATCCTGCGGATCATACAGATCCTGCAGGTCATGCAAACCGACTGATAAATATGCGCAAATCATCCAGATCGTACAGACCCCATCCCGATCAAGATGAACATATCATATAGATAACATATATTCCGCTCAGGTAGATCATACAGATCCTGCAAATCACACATACATGTTTGTGTACAGATCACACATATCAAGTTCCCACTCATGTACACACGTGTGAATATCTTCCTCATACTGACCCCATCCCGGCTAAACATGATGTAAACAATTAATTATGAAGTATATCCAGATTCATAAATCCTGCAGATCATACAGATATCCTGCAAGTTCCCACTGAGGTAAATACGTGTGAAATATCTACCTCATCATGCGAAATATCTACATCATCATGCAGATCATACAGACCCCATCCAGGTCAAGATGAACAGATCGTACAGATCTCACAGAATCCACATAGGTAGATCATGCAGATCCTGCAGATCACACATGTGTACAGATCATACAAATCATGCAAATTACACACAGATGCAGACTCCATGTCGGCTAAACATGATATAAACAAGTGTGAAGTATTCAGAATTTACAGATCCTTCAGATCATAAAGAAATACTGCAAGTTCCCACTCAGGTACACACGTGTGAAATATCTACATGCAGACCCCATCCCTGCTAAATATGCTGAAAGCAAGTGTATACTGTCCAGATTTTATTCATCATCCAGATCATACAGAAATCCTGCAGATCATACAGATCCTGCTAATCGTACAGACGGCATCCCGGTTAACATGTGCAGATCAGACAGAACACACAGATTCTACTCAGGTAGATCATACCGATCCTGCAGATGATACAGATTCTGCAGCTCATATATATCCTGCGGAGCATACAGGTCCCACTCAGGTACACACCTGTGAAATATCTACCTCATACAGACCCCATCCCGGCTAGACATGCTGTAACCAAGTAGGAAGTATCTATATTTTACAGATCCTCCAGATCATGCAGAAATACCGCAGATCACACAGGTCATGCAGATCATGCAGACCCACCAATAAAAATGTGCATATCATGCAGATCGTACATACCCTATCCCGGTGTACAGATCATACAGATCACACAGATTCCACTCAGGTAGATCATACGGATCCTGCAGATTATTCACATCTTGCAGACAGATCAATGACACCCACCGATAAACATGTGCAGATATAGGCGGACTGCGTGACCAGCAGTAGCAGCAGCAACATCAGAACAAAACAGCAGCTGCACGAAGCAGCAGCAGCAGCAGAGCAGAGGCAGTAACAGCAGCAGTATAGCACATCACCCACGCCCGAGGCCGCTCTCGGCACAGTACTCGAGGCAGGGAAACACCGTGGAGCACGACGAGGAAAGGTTTAATGCCCCCCCCCGGTGGATTTACTTTGCACTGGGGGAATCTCGTCCCTTCTAAGGTCAAGTTGTGGGTTCGAGTCTTACCGAGTGCGTACTCCATTCATCTCTACAGCAGTAGGTACGACGTGGAAATGCAAACCCATATCCTCGTGGGTCAGCAACGAAACATGCTGCAGGGTGAGCGTAGCGCGCACATGCATGCATACACGTGCTCGTTCATAACCTCTTCCTCTTTTTTTCTTGGCAGTTACATAAGAATAAAAAACGCATTCACAACACAACCAAACCTCCACGATGCATGTAACACTGCTGTCTGCCAGTGATGTGTGTACAATTTGTTTTCGTAAACACCGTTAGTGTCTCCACAACCGTACCGTTCCTTAAGCTCATCCGGTTCGGTCGACACCAACGACCCCGTTCTATCTGCCTCACGGAGTCTGGTCGCCCGGCGTGCACAGCAGCCGAAGAGGCATATGGCGCTCTTTTGGTGGCCATTAGCTCTAGCCTACGAATCACAACGGTTATGCTCAATACTCGTGCTTTCACACGTAAGATAGCATGAATCGGAACTTCGAACTTCGTTTCCTTAACGCCCAACCCTCAACGCACAAGCAACGGACGAGCATGACACCCGCCACTCCAGCCCACTCTTGCCGTATGTCAAAAGCCTCGGAGAATGCAGCCTCTCCCGTTTCGGCTAAAGGGCAAGAGGTTCAATCTGGGTGCTGGCATCGAAAACAGATATTTTAGCCCGTCACGAGCGAACATAGGTATCGGTTGACGAGATATTGACCCCTTGACGGGCAGCCGTCAAGGACATCCCAATGCTTAAAACTATTATATTTCAGAAGAACTCTCGACGGGCCAAAGGTAGGCCTGACGGTGCAAACGTGGGCCGTCAACCAAAATCCTGGGCCACGAGACTGTGATGGGTCAATTATGATCCTCTCAGCTAGCTCAACCCACCGCTGACGTTTTTAGATGTTTCTTCAGGAAACGAGCACAGCACACCCGGCCACAGCTGTCAAGGACATGTGAAGTGATGGCCGAGGTAAGGGTAAAGGTAAGGGACGCAGGTGTATCCGGCAGCTGGGAAGCAGTGCTTCGCTTCTTCTGATTTAGACATTCTGTGTTGATGTCGAGAGCTGAAGAGGTGCTCAGGTAAAGAAGTGGGAAGTAGGGGGAAGGGGCTCGATACCCAGATATACTCGTCCCACCCCACGCCACAAGCTCTCCAAAATTCCTCTTATCTGATGTACATCTACAGAACTTTTCTATGGCTACCGATCGTACTTCTGCTAATACAAGAACTTCTCACTTTATGGTCCTATCGGCGTTAAGGAGCATTACCCTCGTCTAACGGACCATCCACCCAAAGGGAGCATTCTTCACAGAACGTTACTCTTGACGAACGGAATATCCGCCGGGTTAATCTATTCATCGGATTATTCTCGTACTCGTGAGACTACAAGACTGCATATATATATACATATATATATCCCATACGTACTTCCCTCATATCACCTTAGCCCACGCTGAATATTCGTATATGCAGACCACAATATGGTCGAAGGGTGATGACAAAGATCATCCCAAATGACCAGGAAAAGTGGTGGAAGATGCGGTTATTCGAAGCTAAAGAAATGAGGCTATAGATTCCCCCACACCTCGTACATAAGGTCCAAACACTGCGAAAGGGTGTTCACTGAGAATAACCACTAGAGGGAGAAAAGAGTACAGGAAGACATAAATCAAAGCGGAGGCGAAGGAGAAAGAAGCAAGAGCGAAAACAAATAAAGACAAAAGAAAAAAGAGACAGTAGCCAAAGCGAAGGCTAGAGGAAGAAAAAACACGAAGAAAAAAGCGAAGGAAAAACGAGGACACACAAACTTGTTGCTGGAGCTAGTATTGTGTGGGACCCAAGGAGGTACGAGCGGGGTTTCTTCGCCGAACCCGGTTGGCAAACCAGCAAACTCTCAAAAGGAGACAGGGAGCGCAATCCGAAAAAATAAATATCCTGGAGGCGCCGTGCCTTGTCTTGTGGCGAAGGTCGTAACATGGTAGACATCACGCGAGACAAAAGGGACACAGCTAGGGTTCTATGAGGGCTGTGTACACTAATGGCTACTAAAACCGGGAGACGGAACGAACAACGCGGCGTCTCGGACACCTGTTTGTGGTGTGAAGAATATCAGCAAACGTAGCAAACTAGTTTACTAAACAAAAATAAACTCAAAGACGGTGCCGGCAAGAAGATCCGCTAGAAGATCGGCCTAGTGCGTGCAGTTGAAGGTGGTAGATACCGCGAGTTTAAAGCACTAGCGTGTGTAACTCGGCTAACAGGGGCGACATCACAGTTGGTACCGTTTGCAAGACGGCAGAGGGGTGCACGGAATACCGAACAAAAACAAAAGAAATGACGGGAAAGAAAAACGAAAAACCATCGGGACCATTAAAACTGACCAAAAGCTGGACTCAGGTCAGATCGATCCTGTCAGGATCACTATAGCCGATACCTCTGCAGTCGTCGGGGGCGACAATGCTACGTGAACCCTACTTGGCAAACATGGAAAATCACAGACGTTACAATGGTGACAACTTTAGTATTTTAGAAGAGGGTCTGACAGAGCAAAGGTATGCCGGCAACCAAATCCTTCGGCCACGAGACTATTATCAATCAAGCGTCGATCACGCAACTGGTCCAACTCACAGCTGACGTATTCACACCCGGTCAGGCTGCACGGCGCAAGCATGCCCGAGGCCGCCGCCGATACAGTCGTGGTCGGGGATCAGTCTGAGGCAGTTTCGGCCAGTGAGGTGAGCCTCATCTCGCGCTAGCACGAACAACGCAACATATTACGTCTAAGAAACGCCGAGGAGCGCTGAGAGCACAGGGCCAACAATATCGTACTTATGTCTATACCAGGTTACAGGTTCCGTAACCGTACTCTTTTGATCGTTATATGCCCTTTAAGTTTCTTCGGTAGGTAGTAGGTAGTATATCCACCGCCACGGATGCGTCACCATTACAACAACGGCTACTACTACTACTACTACTACTACTACTACTACTACTGCTGTCAATATTCGGACATCAGAGCTTGTACTGAAATGGATGAACTGTTGTTGTTCACAGCTGAGTAGGCAACGCCGGGAATCCGCCGTGGGTGGTGCCCAGCGGAATGGAGGGAGGGGAGGAAACAGGAGGAAAAGAAGGAAGCCCATACAAGGGAGTGCGGGGATAGGAAGCAACAGGTGGAGTAGAAGAGAAACCGCGGTGGACGAAGGTAGGAAGGAGATGACAGACAGGGTAGCAAGGCACAAGGCCGACTATAGTAGTAAGTAGAACATACATATACTACTTGTGACGCCAACTGCTGTAGCTAGTTCGAACGCGCTTTCCCTTTTGTCTTTCTTTCTTTTTTTTATTCTTGATCTTCCGTGATTTTCATTATATTACTCAATGTCTTTTTTTCTTCTTGTCTCCACGAGAAGAGTCGTGCGCTGTGGGTGGATGGCGATCCTGGTTCGCTTGTTTCGGGTTGTCTGATGCATCCTCTCCGGGGGTAGGGCATGGTTGACGAACGCAGGACCGAGACGGTAGATAGGGTAGAAATGTACCAGACTGCCTAGAGTAGGGAAAACCTGGTTATGCTTCTTGTACCACAAAGTGCTGCGGCTACCTGCAGGGTGCTTTGTTCTTCGGTTTGCCCAAGGGTGGCCGTAAAAATTACGTTGATATGTTCAACTTGGGCCTTACCGACAGGGGGAGGGGGGGTACCCAGTACCGTCCCCTTCCTCTACGCCTGTACAATATCTATACAAAACTGAAACCAGGGGACGGTAGAGACCCGTCTCCCCCTGCTTGATGCTAGGCCTTGCACAACACCGTAGTCCTACCGTGACGCGGCGACGGCTGACCCCTAGGCTACAACTACGTCTGGCTGTGTACTTTAGGCCACTGCAGTAGCAAGGAGACGTACATAGGATCTATGAGGTCGCTCGAAGGTGGACTAGAAAGCCCCGAAGAGCCATGGAATCTGCAGGGTTGTTTGGACGAGCACTGCCTGAAGGAGGTCGAACGAACGGCTTTGGCGACAGCTCGGCTCTCGAAGGTGTACTTAGAGACAGCATGATGAGCTCTCGGAAACGGATCAAATGTGATAGTCATTTCGCTTAGGAACACCACGAGCAGCATAATGCTACAGCAGGAGCAGTATCCTTCTGCTGTTTGTATTAGCTGTCGTAGTGTTAGTACGGGTTATGCCAATCCTTTGCCAAATAGTTGAGGCCCTACCAGTCTGTCCGGTAATTTAAGGATCGTTCAAATATACGTTTATATGGAATAGTGATAATATTTTCCGGACAAAGTTGTATATCCTACCTTCCAGGTACCGGTACCTGGTATCTGGTATCGGTACCTCGTGTAAGATATATTCACTGAAGTATATACGTAAAAGCGCTGTCTTGTCCCCGCTTTTCTCACGGCCGAGTTGCAGCAGCATTCTTGCTCGTACAGGTGAATCTCGGCACCACAGAAGCAGGAGTGCTTCCCGCATATATCAATCGCACACTGCGAGACGTTGATTTGTGTGTTTATGCCGCTGGTGGTTGGGGACTTCGAAGCTGAAAAGCACGCGGCTCCTACTGCTGCGGGTGCTGCGGACAGTAAATTAATACGCTCGTATATCGCTAACGGTTGTACCAGTAGTATGCCCCCGTCTAGTGGTCCTGGTTGTACCTACGAGGTACTACTGTATACTGCACTGTAGAGAGGCCTGCCGCTGACGTCATATATTTTTAGATATAGTGCACTTCTGCTGCTGTGCGTACAGAATGTTAGGCGTATGGGTTCCCAGCGCTACAGCAGTAGAACACTGCGAATCGTTGCTGGGTGTATGACATATTGGCGCGGTGTGTGACGTGGACGCTGCATTGCACGAAGCACACACGGCGGTGACACTTGTTGAGCATAATACGTATGTTGCAGTAATTGTTTCCACCAAACAGCAGTAGTATCAGGTAAAGAAGAGCACTATTTCATTCTGATGTGATTGCAGAGATTTTTTTACTCAATTTCCAAGGTTTGGAAATACATGGGAGATATGTATCAAGATACGGAGGCGTTCTGCCAGTATTTGAGAAATTCTCCAAAAGCAAAAAATGGACGGTTAAATTTTACATATTTTGGAAAAAATATCAGGAAGATCTGTAAGATTAAATAATTGCGCGAAAACAAGTGGGAAAAGCTCTCCGATAAGAACGACCATATATGTTTAAGATTAGGTACAATACATACAACTACTAACAGATATCTCACTCTCTAAGCGTGCTCGGTTGGTACATCCCTGGGCTCTCAGAGCTCCCACTTGGAAATTGCCATTTTATATCACTTGCCGGATCTTTCCAGCGGTTCTTTGTTTTCTCCATTTCTCTTGGCCCTTTCAGTCCTTTTTTCTTTTATTCCTTTTTCGTTTCGTGTGCGTGCGTGCACTCTGACCACGGCATCCCGGGCGTGCGGGCATCGTCGCGGGTGTCAGCTGATGGTGGCAGGCAGAGGGGGGGTTGCAAGGAGCGCCGTCGCCGTTTTCGTGGCTAGGCGTCGCGTGTGCCTCGGAGACACCAGGGAAGCATGAATGGGCTTTGTCTGGCCTCCTGGTGTGGTTCCGGTTATACCATGTACGAGTTAGAGGGGTCGTTTGGATATGCCAAAAAAAATTGAAGCGGTGCTTATTTTTGCGACGAAACTAAAAATCCCCGAGAAAGCGAAGCAGACTGTGCACCAACTTGGTCAAACTGGCGGACGAGGGCCACGGTGAGCAACGGGCTTCACTCGAGGTGGGCGACGGGGCCCACTGTGGCAGAGAGGGAGGAAAGCTTTACCCAGACCGAATCGGTAGCGAGATGGTCGCGTGAGCGTACGAGGCTGAGAGAGAGTGTTCGTTTTTCTCCGTTTTTTCTGTTTGACCGCTGTAAAGTGTTCCAGGCAGGAAATTTTTACACTAGAGGGGACGGGCATTTTTTATTTGCGACATTTTCGGTTTCATTTTCATTGTTTTTGCGGTGTTGCTTCTGTGCCGTGCTGTGCTTTTTCTTTCGTGCAAGACATACGGCATACCAAAAGAAGAAAATAGGTACCCTATCTGGGGCATGTACCTACGTACAACATGTGAGCGAGCGTAGCGGGTGGAACCGCAGGCGACACGAAGCGCATGTGGCGTCCGAGCCGTTTTCCTCCTGAAGCATGGCGGCAGGACTCTTGGTATAATCGTGTCGCCAGTTTGCAACTACTGCTTGTACAACCATTTTAAAACTGTATTCAATCATGGACCTCTGTCCGCTTCGCACAATTGGATGCGCTTTTCCTTCATGAGCGAGTGTAGCGGGCGTCGTAGGCCGCCCGCAGATAGCCTATTGCGAAAACAAGCCCAAAAACGGTCTACGGTGGGTGACGAAGGCTGTTGATGGATACATTTCCGTGTATATTGTTGGCGGCAATATACATCGATAGGCAATCGTTTTAGTCCATTGTTCAAACAAAATCTCTCACGGTTGCTTCCACAACACCTATAGTTCAGGACAACGGCCATATATGGACAACCTTGTGACCCCATTGTTAGGGCAAAGGCATATTGTCTCCACAATCGAAAACATATTGTTCCCGGACAATATCTATCGATGGACAGCTTTGACCGTATATTGTCGTTAACAACACAATCGATAGACATCGTTGCCAGTCTATCGTGGTTAGCAGTGTCTATCGATAGACAACGGTGCCAGCCTATTGTAGTTCACAATGTCTATCGTTAGTCGGCGTTGCCAGTCTGTTGTCGTTGACAATATCCATTGATACACGCTTTTTCGGGGCTACTTTAGCGGCAATGTTCTATTTCCTTTCTATTGTCCAGGGTATGTGCACATCGTACCTCATCCATATCCGTACAGAGTGTAACCGATTAGGAATCACAATAAATAACACAGGGTAACAACCACAACAACATAGCCGACAATGCAACACACTTAACCCTCATGATACCCACTGCCTTGTTGAGACACACAACTTTGCGGGCTTCACGTTACGCCATGCACCGACTTTGACGTTCACCACGATACACCATGCAGTCATTCCATACTGGTGGTGATCACAGGATTAAAATATTACATCGCTGCGGCTCAAAATATTGCGTTGCTTAGTTAGTGCATTGTAAGTGTGGAAATAGGCGGGTGATGGTGTCCATCGATAGACATTGTCCACCACAATCGATTCTCAATGGTGTCCATCGATAGCAATTGCAGGCCACAATAGAATATAAATGCATCTAACGATAGCCATTGCTGGTCACAATAGATTCAGAAACCTATCTATCCATAGACATTGCCGTTAACGATAGATTAAGAAATGCATCTATCGATAGCCCTTGCCGGCCACAATAGATCAAGAGATGTGTTCATCGACAGCCACTGCACACCGCAGTAGATTCTGCAAGCTATCCGTCGATATATATTGCCGGTGACAATATCTTTCAACCCAGGTACGTCATCACACTCCTGCCTGAACAACATGTAGGGGACGTAACCTATCGATAGACGTTACCGACGACAATGGACCAAGGAACGTGCCTATCGATAGCCTTTGCCGACGACACTAGACCCATACGTTCCACGAAATTGTATATTTACTGCAGGGGCCATTGTCTATTGTCCATGGTGTGCAATGATTATTAGCGTGGACAGCGAAGGAGGACGCACGACAATTCTTGCGTGCCCACCTCCGTGATAGCACCGCGTGGAAGGCACTGAGATCTGCGCGAGCGAACCTGCAGTTGGTGGTTTGCGCAGGACTGCATGCGTACTTCGAAGAGTACCTCGCCGAAACCAAACGACTCCTAGCGAACAACGACTGGAGAGTATTCTACGAACACTTTGAGAGTACCGTGGGTTTGGAAGGCACTAAGAAAGCGAGGAGCGAGCAGTTCATTACGGACGAGGATGGCACGCTGTTGCGGGATAGGGTGCGAATTCTCGAACGATGGCCGGGGTTTTACCACAAACTCTTGAACACGAAATCGTCGATCCCACGATCACCGACTTCTTGCCACTGCGACCGCTTAAACTGCCGCTGCGAGATAAAGCATCCATTAACGAGATGACGGAGGCACTTAAGGGGATGTCAAGTTGGAAAGCTGTTGGGCCAGATGGTCTCCCGGCCGAACTCCTGAAAATCGACCACGACTTTAAAAAAAATAGTAAGAAAACTAGGAACCGAGGGAAACTAACAGGCAACCCGAAGCTCGAAACACCCTTCACATAGCCGCAGCAGTGTTTGGTACTAGTAGCATAGCCAGGTTCTCCCTACTAGTCGGCATGGGACCTTGCTACCTTGTCTGCCCTCTTCGTCTTGCGTTCGTCAATTATGCCCCGCCCCGCGGCGTCAGACAATACGAAACAAGCAAAGCAGGCTAGTCATCCATCCGCGCCACACGAGTCCTTTATTAAGGCTTATCAATAGAAGAAAGGAAGAGAAAGAAATAAAATGATGACGGGTCGAAAGGACGGTTTAATGTGAAGAACACACAAACTTGCATGAAAAAAAAAAAGTAAAGTGAAAAACAACTATTAGTAGTCGGTCGGTCGAAAAATTGAAATCCACAAATCGAAAACACATGTCCACATACGGTAGCTGCTAATATTTATAGCTCAACTCAGGCCCCTCTTTGCCGGGGGTGCTATTTGTATCCTGGGTTATTTCGTGGGCCCTACGAGCGGTGGTGTCACGCAAGCACGGTGTTAGAGCGGCAACGCTGACAATGAGAAGAGAGGGCTCTGCATAAAAAAACAACGTACGTACAACATGATAAGTATATACATACGCAGAAATGTACCGGTATACTGTACTGTTGTGTGCATCAACAATTCTTTTTCTCTAGACTGGGTGGTGCCACTCGGTGGTGGTGGTATCGAAACGACTCATCACGGCTACAACGGATACAGTATACCGCGCTCGGCGTCGGCTCTATCGCGCGACCCGCGACCCGCCTCGGTGGCACGATCGTGACACGGCCGCCTCACACATCAGCCCTCAGCGACTCCGCCGGCAGAACGGGCACTGATGGCGAACTCGGCGAACGGGGGTCGTGTATGGTAGGTTCGTTCATATGGCGGTGGGTGGTAGCCGTGGTTTTGGAGTTTTGATATAAATTGGCACACGTCTACGACTGCTGTATTAATAGTACATGTCGTCTACGACTGCTGTAGTAAATGGTGGGTGTGTCCATGGGTTGGTGGATTGGTGCGTGGGTGTTGTGCGTGCGGGTGGGAGCGTGAGTGTGAGTTGGTCGGTGGTACGTGCGTGAGAACATTTTTCGTGCCTGGATGCGGTGACCTTGGCGGCCCTGTCATTTGTTTCGGTTATTTGGCTATTTGCTTTTACCGCTATACCGGCCTCGCACTGGCTTTGTTCGGCGTACCCCCATTAATAGAGTAAAAGGAGATTCTGTTATGCGAGACTCTTCCCTGCAAGCTTCTTCAATACGAACGTGATTAAACGGCAACCACACACAACAACAGCCAAACGAGAGGTACTACGGGTATGCTATAATTAGTGGCAACTCCATCGTTGCATTTCTACAGTTAATTCTTCGCCCCCTGGAGCTCGGAGAATATATGGATTGGCGGTGTATTTCGTGCACATTATATACGAGAGGCCACAGTTTATCACATGACTGTGTATTGACCTTGTCTTCCTTTTGTCCTGTAGCCTTTCAATGATCAATAGAGTCGACCATTCGAACTCGTGTGTTCGTTTATATATATTCGCCGACAACGTTGTCGCGGTGCTCTCGCGTGGTAATCATTCTTACAATCTGTGAGGGTGTTACCTACCGAGCTATAGGGGCAAACTATCGTTCTATTATACAGCCCAGGGTAATCGTTATAACACTCTCCCCCCCTCTGAACGGCGGGATCGTTGGGGCGTCGGAACCGTATACGTCTGTACTCCGACCTACCCGCTTCGTTTCATTACCTGGGTAACAAGGGAGACGTGTGTGTGTGTGTTTTTTATTTTTGGGGGGGGGGGCACGCGCAAGCGTTTCTGCAAAATAAACTTTCGAAGTGAGGTTGGAACCCGTGACCTGGACGAGGCTTAGGGTCAGCCAAATATGAAGGTGTTACCTACTGAACTATAGGGGTAAACGATCGATCGATTACGCAGCCCGGGGTAATCCTTATAACAAATCCCTAAACACGCACGTATATAGAGTATCTCACCTCCTAGCGACACGCCGATGTTCCGGGTTTGATTCCAGGGTGGAGGTTAGACGATGCGGGGGGGTGGGCGGTAGTGAGAGGTAGTGGGCGAGGTGGTAGTGTGAGTAAAGATAGGTTGAGGCAACTTTTAGTGTTCGGGTTACTTTCCTGCAACACGCCCAATACTTTGGTCGACATTTTTTCCGCTCTAAACGTCGTAGTTTCACTCACGTTCCGAGTGTTGCACATGTCGTGCCTGTCATACGCAGTATGATGACGTGGCATTAAATTGCATACGTGGCAACGTAGTATCTCTGCGGCGTAGCTTTGTGACCACAAATTCTGAACTTGTATCTCTCTAGGATTGAAGAATCGGCACGGACACTAGTTGTGCTGGATGTCGATGGGTAGAAAGAACGGTATAATGTGAAGAAAATAACAACAACAACAACAACAACAACAACAACAACAACAACAGGTGGAATAATAGTCAGCCTGGCTGAAAACATCCAAACTTCCTTCAGCAGCCAGGTGCAGATTACGCCGGCTTGTGTATGTCGGTACGACATCTGACTACCCCAACATAGATCGCCGATGGAAAGTCGCGTTTTTGTCACGGATTTGTCACGGCGAGCAGAGGGCATTTCACCTTTTTATTTTATAATTTTTGAAATACGAAAGGCTTTTCACAGTGACTGAGAATAGTGACGGGATGGGACGGGAGACGGGACATATTTGACTCGTATGGCGGGAAAAATAAAGAAAACGGGACGGTAAAATGAGGACATAAAAAGTTGGCGTGACGGGACGGGACGGGACAGCGGATGCCAAATTTCTCGACGGGACGGGACGGGACAGCGGATGCCAAATTTCTCGACGGGACGGGACGGTGAAAGTCAACGGGGCTGATTTTCACGACGGGACGGGACGGTAAATATTTTTCTCCTCGGTGGGACGGGACGGTAAATATATTTTTCCTCGGCGGGACGGGACGGTAATTTTTTTTCTCACATCGGGACGGAACGGTAATTTTCTTTTTTTTTCGGCGGGGCGGGACGGTAAACTTGTTTTTCTTCTTTCCCGCCGCAAGGTCGGCGCGGTTGTACGTGAAAAATTTCCCGCACACTGATGGTTCCGCGAAGGGAGCCGTCCCGACGCAGACGTTTTCTTCTCGATCCGCGCAGCCCAAGCCCCGAGAAGTGCTGCCACTACACGGGCGACGTCTTCTGATTTCTTCCACCCCTGCCCCAAGCACTGTTGTTCCGTTGCCAGCTCATGGTGTCTGTTCTGATGGTTGTGCTTGCGCTGTGTTACTGGTGGTTGTGGAGGTGGAGGTGGTGGCGGCGGCGGTGGTGATTCTAGTGCCGCTGCTGGTCGATCGACCCCGCCCGTGAGATAGGCATCTATGGCGTCCGTGCCGGTCACACCAAAATGTTAGGAGACAGCACTTTCACCCCTTGACAGACAGAAACTTTGCATTGACATTGGCATGATTTGACTGACGCCAGACTACTAGGTTTTAATGTGTGACACTCGGCCCTACATCCTTGACAGCGCACGTTTTGTGTCCCGCTTGATGGCATGTCTCTTGAAATCTTTTTGGGCCACACCAGTACTGGTGTGATCGTGAGTTGAGTGGTCTCTGTGCTGTTTGTGTGTGGTGGCGAGCCTGTGGCAGGTGTTGTGTTATGATAAATTGCTTTCAGTTGCGAGTGGAAATACGATGAAGTACATGAAGATTCTTAATAAAATGAAAAGAAAAAAAACAACACCACCAGGTATACACTTACTACTTGGTAGTAATTTTCATTCTTTTTCGTAGATGGTAATGCTTGTACTTACCTTCATTTGAAAGTATATAAAAACAAATCATCAACCAGCTGCTCATCAACACCACCAGCACAGCTTTTTCTAGCAGAAGTAAATGTGGTGCCCAGAAATTTCATACCAGTGACCAGGTAATATATAAGCAAGACGATGAAAATACGTCATCTGTAAGTTCGACTGGCTAACAATTGAATACCTGGTAGTTGATACCAATTTTGCCAAGGCTTATCACAGTGACTAAGAATCGTGACGGGACAGGACGGGACAGATTTGACTCGTTTGGCGGGGAAAAAAAACTGAAAACCGGACGGGACGGGACGGTAAAATGACGACATAAAAAGTTGGCGGGGGATGGGACGGGACGGGGGAGCGGGTGCCAAATTTCTCGACGGGACGGGACGGTAAAAGTCAACGGGGTTGATTTTCACGACGGGACGGGACGGTAAATATTTTCCCCCTCGGCGGGGCGGGACAGTAAATATTTTTTTCCTCCGCGGGACGGGACGGTAAATATTGTTTTCCTCGGCGGGACGGGACGGTAAATATGTTTTTCCTCGGCGGGACGGGACGGTAATTTTTTTTCCTCACGACGGGACGGGACGGTAATTTTCTTTTCTTCGCCGGGGCGGGACGGTAAACTTATTTTTCTTCTTTCCCGCCTCAAGGTCGGCGCGGTTGTACGTGAAAAAATTTCCCGCACACTGATGGTTCCGCGAAGGGAGCCGTCCCGACGCAGACGTTTTCTTCTCGACCCGCGCAGCCCAAGCCCCGAGAAGTGCTGCCACTACACGGGCGACGTCTTCTGATTTCTTCCATCGCTGCCCCAAGCACTGTTGTTGCGTTGCCAGCTCATGGTAGTTGCTCTGATGGGTGTGCTTGCGCTGTGATACTGGTGGTGGTAGAGGCTGGAAGTGGTGGCGGCGGCGGTGGTGATTCTAGTGCCGCTGCTGGTCGATCGACCCCGCCCGTGAGATAGGCATCCATGGCGTCCGTGCCGGTCACACCAAAGATGTTGGGAGACAGCACTTTCACCCCTTGACAGACAGCAACTTTGCATTGACATGCTTTGACTGACACCAAACTACTAGGTTTTAATGTGTGACACTCGGCCCTACATCCTTGACAGCGCACGTTTTGCGTCCCGCTTTATGGCATGTCTCCTGGCATCATTTTGGGCCACATCAGTACTGGTGTGACCGTGAGTTGAGTGGTCTCTGTGCTGTTTGTGTGTGGTGGCGAGCCTGTGGCAGGTGTTGTGTTGTGATACTCTGCCTTCTGTTGCTAGTGGAAATATGAAGTATGAAGATTCTTTTAAAAAAGTGAAAAGAAAAAAAACAACACCACACCAGGTATACACTTACTACTACTTGATAGTAATTTTGATTATTTTCGTACCTTTCGTAGATTCATTTGAAAGTATATAAAAACAAATCATCAACCAGCTTCTGATCAACACCACCAGCACAGCTTTTTCTGCTACAAAAAAAAAAAGTAAATGTGGTGCGCAACTTCATACCACTTACCAGGTATTACGTACATATAAGATGAAGACGATGAATAACGTCATCATCATCTGTTGTTGTTGTTTCCTTCACATTAAAGAGGAAGGTTGTCGTAGGTGCAACCTGGTGTTTGGGGGGTAACGGGTAGAAAAGATAAACCAGTGAAGGAATGAGACGGTTTCGGAGGGTTTCCCATATAATAACAAGGGATGTTTAGTACGGGGGTAAGAATGAAAAATAATAGAAGTTCCGGATGATCGATGAAGAAAGACCAACGCAGTTCAGATACGAGCAAGCAGCGGTAGAGCGGTGTGAAGCGGGGTCGTAGGTGCAGCGTGTATCCAGAATAGATAGCTGACGGGCAAGGCCCTGCACGAGCTGAATAGAACCGGGCAAGGGACGTCAGGGAGTCGTCTAGTTGTTTTTTTCCCGCCCACCCTCCCGCAACAAATTTCCACGGCGGATGGGCAAACGGAGGGGAAGGAGACACAGTGGTCGATTATTAATGGCTTAATCCCGAATCGTTACATATTAATCGTTTGGTTTTCGTGGTGGGTTCCCGATCGTACGGGCCGTTAGAACGGAACCACTAGAAAGCACGCGTAAGTGGGTGGTCGATTAAGTGGTGGCACAATCCCGATCGCACGGGCCGTTAGAAACGTAATCATCACATAATCGTTTAGCAATCGTGGTGGGTTCCCGGTACGAACGGGCCGTTAGAAACGGAACCACCCGAAAGCACAAGCACATAGTGGTCGATTAGTAGTGGTTTAATCCCGATCGCACGGGCCGTTTGAAACGGAATCATTACATATTAATCGTTTTGTTTTCGTGGTGGGTTCCCGATCGTACGGGACGTTAGAAACGGAACCACCAGAAAGCACGCGTAAGTGGGTGGTCGATTCAGTGGTGGCATAATCCCGATCGCACGGGCCATTAGAAACGGAATCATCACATAATCGTTTAGCAATCGTGGTGGGTTCCCGGTACGAACGGGCCATTAGAAACGGAACCACCCGAAAGCACAAGCACATAGTGGCCGATTAGTAGTGGTTTAATCCCGATCGCACGTGCCGTTTAGAACGGAATCATTACATATTAATCGTTTAGTTTTCGTGGTGGGTTCCCGATCGCACGGGTTAAACCGTTATTTCTACCCGTCGACACTGTGAGTTCGACTGATTATTAATTGAATAGGTAGTTGATACCCAATTTTGCAAGCTGGGTAATACGCCTACTACTATTATATACGTATTTCATTTATTATATAGATGGGAGTTGTGCACAATTTATGGTAACACATGTATGTATTTATATAGGAATTACTATCGAACAACTCGAAATTTCTTGATTAATTTCGTAATTCGTGGTGGAAATGGATGGGAACAGACGACCACGCATGTTTCTTGTAGGGGAAGAGGCAAGTTATGTCCGCCGGAGGCGGTGTCATGACGGGACGGAACGATAATTTCCTGCGGGAGAGATTTTATCGGCGGGACGGGACGGTAATTTTTCGGTGCCACGGCGAGACGGGACGGTAATTTCTCGGTGTCACGGCGGGACGGGATGGTAATTTCCAACGGGAGAGGTTTTATAGGCGGGACGGGACGGTAAGTGACGACGGTCAGGGATTTTGTCGGCGGGACCGGATGGGACGGGACGGCGGGTTCATTTTGACGGCGGTTTTACCGTCCCGTCCCGTCTCGTCCCGCCGTTACCGCCGTTACCGTCCAGCCGAAATTACCGTGATAAGCCTTGGAAATACGTCAGCTGTGAGTTTATCTGAAGACCCGGAGTTGTAGTACCTCGGAAGGATAGCATAGAAGGGGATCGACTAAACGTGAGTGGGTAGAGACAATTTCGCAATGTTGGGGCCTGAAACCTTTGTGACGTAGGCCAATCACACACACTAAAATCCAGCAAATTGTGACGAAATTCGTACGCTGATTGGATGATGACTTGAAGACATAGATATATTGCCGTTAATTCCGCCGCCAGCACGGCACACCTGCCACACACAGCAGCAGCAGTGTCTGCAGGAGAAGCGCCTCACGACAGATAGAAAGCTCTGCTCGATGGAGGAAGCATCTGACGACCGCGCAGCTAGCACGCCGCCCACAATCGTGTGATGCCACCGGACAACCCCGAGACCGGAGACACAGATCACAGCAGCAGCAGTAGAGAGGAAGAAGAGTGCGATGGCAAAGCTTGACAAGCGGTTGCGAGCGAGAACAAAAAAATCCAAACGTATAGACGAGACGCAGAGGCACCTCGACACCCCGACAGCAAGCATATACATCGGTTGGAACTCGTACGATCACAGGGACTAGCTATCTATGTCGTTGCTGCTGTTCTTGCAGCGTGTGTAGCAGCTGTTTGTTATTGTCGTAGAGAGAGAGCGCCTACTCCCCCAAATCCGAACGTCGATTGGCGAGAAGAGACGAGGGAGGGGCTTTGGGAGAGAGAGCGCCTACTCCACCAAATCCGAACGTCGATTGGCGAGAAGGGACGAGGGAGGGGCTTTGGGAAGAGCGTAGCGGAATTGTAAGGACCGTTAGGTCATACATATGAAGACCAAACGGTCGTTACATTATTGCATCAGAATGGCACGTGCGTATCATTCGGCGTCGTGGATGGCTGGGGCCATGTATAAATATCCCACATGCTCCGACGAATTGAGGTGGTTTAAAGGCCTATGATGTAGCTCTACACAAGATCTTTCGAACGTGGCTATTTTCACGGCGAGGTTCCAACTGCAGCGCTCTCGTGGTGGCGTCGCAGCAGAGAGCACACACATGCCACCGGCAACAACGACTCAGGGACCATAGGTAGGGGTCCAGAAATATAGATTGTTCGCGCGAAGCGCCAAAAAAATATGAAGGCGTTTTTCTCGGGCGAGCTACAATACCAAATACTTGATAATAGAAGGAAAAAATATGAAACAGGAGTGCTGGTCCAGTCCGAAGTTCTTATTTGTCAAAGGTACGTTCTATACTGAGTTCAGTATAACCGTATTCAATTTGCTGATTTTCCTGTCATTTACTCTTACAGTGGGCTCCTTTACCTGTGTTCTGGTAGAGGGCAAGATTCTGTCTCCAGCGTTAAAAGTCGACTTCATGTATTAGTGCATATCTGTTCGCGAGATAAAATCCGATTGCGAAATGGTTTTTCACGTTCGATTACTTGTTACTTTCCGGATAGACTGGCAGTGTGGGAATATTTGTTGCAGGTGAAGGGCTGCGGAGGTGTCGTCACAAAGATAGGCAACAAAAATATAGAAAATACATTCTGTACTACTTGTTATGATACTGCTTTGTATGAGGTTGAAAGCCCGGTAATTACCTGGGTTCAGACACTGGGAACGTATTTGTACGACTTGGAAGGCGTATGTTAGATGGAAAACCGGGGGTTTTCCAGAGACGCACGAGCTTGGTCTCAGTCTCCGCGTGCACGAAAGGAATAAAACTGCTCTTCTTCTATAGCTAAGCAAACAACACATGTGAGTTCCAACGTTTACCGACTTAAAAGGCAGACCTGTCCAGGGATACAAAGTGTCGCGCAACCGCTGATCTTAACAAGTGGCGTCTTCGGCTTAGGACTTTCCGCTTTTTTGTCGGTTTGCGTTGTTTGGCACTGTTTTTTTTTTGTTTGCTTTCCTATTGTTGTAGAGTAAGTTTGTTCCGGCCACTGCACGATGGAGACTCACGAGGTGGAACGGTCTGCTTCCCCTCACGGTGGCCGAGCCACTGAGGCCCAGGGCCCCTCAGTGCCCCACCGCCCAAGGCCCGTCGATGTGGATCGAGCGCCTTGTACAACAGACCAACAAGTGGAGCACGAGTCTAGGCTGGAGCCCCATGAGAACGACGTGGATCGAGCGCCTTGTACAACAGACGATGAGGAGAAAGAGCTTCGACCGGAGCCCCAGACGGGGCCCGAGCAGCCTCCGCCAGACGGACCTCATCCAAGACCCCTTCTGTCCCTCGCTCGGCTGAGCGAGCTCTGCCGCCCAAGACAACTGGACGCCCCCGCTCCTTAGAGCGCGTGACGCGCGCCACCAGCCAGGCCTTGGGTCTTGCAGCATTGTCTCCCCACTCGTGCCCTCTGCTGTCCAAGCCACCTGGAAGACCCCGCTCCGCTGAGCGCGTACCCAACCAGCCCGTGGAGCCAGCTGCGTCTGCTCCGGGCCGGAGCACGTCGGACAAACCTGGACGCAGCGATCTCCAGGCAACCCAGCTGCGCTCTTCGCCGCTGGATCTACCTGCTTCTGGGCCAGATGAGAGAGTATTTGAGACTGTGTTTCAGCCTCGCATTCCACTGTTGTCCGACTCTGCTCGTACTCGTAGGATGACCACGAGTGATGCTGCCACTCCTGAAATTTGTTCCGTGCCGCGGCCACACGCCGACTCTGCTCGTACTCGTATATGGGCTGACCACGAGTGATGCTGCCACTCCTGAAATTGTTTCTGTGCCGCGGCCACACGATGGCACACTGGATTTCGTTGTTGAGCCTGCTTCCCGCGCTGCCCTATTAAGAGCTACAGAGATCCTGGAAATTACAGCGCTGGTTCGAGTTTTCATGCTGCTGATAGAGGGAGCGCTACGGCCGCTCGCGAATTTTTTCCCGCTCCTCGCCCACAAGACGGCACACTGGATTTCAGTATTGCGTCCTTTTCTCCCGCTGCTGTAACCACCCACACCGATTCCGCTGGAAAATTCCACTTCTGCTGCGAGTTTTAATACTGGTGTTAGAGGGGATGATGCTTTAGATAGGCCCCCCGGTACCGCAGTTCCCGCTGCTGTAGCTCACCGTGCCGATTCTACAGCGAGTTCTCGTCCTGAGGCGAGTTTTAATACACTGCTGCTAGAGAGGACGATGCTTTTGATAGGCCCTCCAGTACTGACGTGCCCACTGCTGTAGCTACCAGCGGCGATCCGGTCGAGCATTCTCGTTCCGATGCGAGTTTTAATACTGCTGCTAGAGAGGATGATGCTTTTGGTAGGCCCTCCAGCATCGGGGACGCACCAACACCAACTACACTTGCTGCTGTTAGTACACATATAAACCGCGACATCCGCCACCCTATCACGACACCATCTAGGGTCGAGGCTTGCTCCCCAAGTGCTCGTAGTGCCCGCCGAATGGCGCGCCAGGCTTTGATCTCAGCTATACAAGTTGCTGAAGCACAAGCTGCAGCTCCTGCCGCCGCTGTTTCTACGCGCCACGACCCTGAGAACCACCATTTCCCGTCCCCCCCTGCCTCGGTGTCCCTGCCCCGGTGTCGTCCTTTGCCCCGGTGTTTCCGTCCGCCCCCGCCGCAGCATGTCACGGACAACAAAAGCATGGGAGGGGTCACCCAGCCCAGCCAGGTCTCCCAGCGGCCTGAGGACTTACGGCTCCTCTCCCTCTTCGGGAGCGAGGACACCCGAGCCCGCGGGCCCCACGACTCTGGACGACGCGGTGGAATCGAGCCCCCTGACTCAGAGGACGAGCGGCTGGCTACCGAGAAGGACGCAGAACCGGCGGCCGAGGACCCGGACAGTGCCCAGGCGCCCCCCCAACTACCTGGAGCGTGGACCTCCCTCTGGCCGCAGGAGCAGGCGGTCGTGATCCAGCGTTGGGCCACCCATCCGAGCCTCGACGCGGGGACAACAGCCGAACGCCCCGCGCCCGGCCAGGCCGACACTGCCGCGGCCGCGCGGGCTCCTGGTGCCACGGACACTCACCCCGACGTCCTCGCGGCCGCGCAGGCTTTGTCCACCGCCGAGGCCCTGCCTCGGCGACCACGGCTAGTCGTCGGGCGCAGACGCATGTGTCGGCCGAGCTCGCGGCTGCAGCTGCCGCCCGCGCCTCCACGGCCGCCGCCGCGGTCGCCACGGCTGCCGCCACGGCTTCCGAGGAAGCCGCTCGCTCCGCCTCTTGCGCGCGAGACTCCATATCTCGAGCCAGTGAAGCGCTGCGGGCTGCCCGGGCGGCCGCTTCCTCCAAGACCAGTCGGGCCGCCGAGACGAGGGCCCCAGCGGAGAACCTTCCACTCGCCTCCTCCACAACGAAGGCCGCTCCAGTTCCCGGCCTTGGCCCCACAGACCCGTGTTCCCCCGCTGTGATCGCTATCGACGCCCGGACCAAGCGTGCCGGGGATCTCTGGACTTCTTGCAGGGGAGTGTCGCCTGCATGGCGGCCGAGCCAAACCCGTGTTTCCCCCCCGAGGAGGCGGCTCTGGTGGTCTCTGCCGCTCGCCGCCTCCGACGCGAGATGCCGGATGAAGGCCTTTCGGTCCACGACGCTTGGCTGGAAATGTCGGACGATTCCTGGGCGGCCCAACAGCGCCGGGCCTACACAATGGCTCTGGTGGTCAGCCTCCGGATGGCCCATGACGCTTCTTTTTCACCACCGTTCAATGGCCGAGACCGGCCGCGTACCAGCTCCACTGCAAACGGCGGTCGCGCGTCGCCCTCCAGGAGCTCCCCCTCCCTTACTCGGGACCGGATGCTGGACACCACCCCACTTCCTCCAGCGGACACCGGGGAGCTGACGACCACCCCACCTCCTCCAGCGGACACCGGGGAGCTGGCGACCGCTCTGTGGCCGGGAGACCGCTCTCGCAGCCGCGCTGGCGACCAGGCCCGCCAGCACCCGAGGGTTGGAGGGGATTCGGCCGGTCCGGACGGCAGGTTCCGCCGGGGCTCGGGCGGGGAAACGGGTGGCAGTTCGTCTCGGCGCAACGGGGCTGGACGGCGAAGAAACCGGGGGAAGGGGAAGGAGCGATCGGGTGACGGCCGGTACGGCCCACGGGGCAACTCTGGTCGACCTACTTCCCCCAGCTCTTCCTCGGACGACGACACCAGAGCCCCCGTTCCAGCGAAGCACGCAACCAGCAAGAGGCAAGTGATCCCCTCGCTGACTGAGGTTGCTTCTTCCGCCGCGCGTCTTGGTCGTTTGACCATGCCCGATGACCGCGCCATGCCTGTGTCATCTAACCTTGCTCACGACCGAACTTCGGCGATCGACTCCGCTGACGCTGCCGCCGCGAAACAGCACACTGCCGAAGTCCAACGGGCGTACAAACGCCTGGGACTGAAGGATATTTCGCGCATTTCTGTCTTGCCTTTCCCCTCCTCGATCGACCCTTGCGAGGCCGCGCAACAACTCACGCGTTCGGTCAAGGCCTCCGCCTCTGATATTCTCATGATGTGCAACGACGGCAGCCATGAAGGCCTTAGTTCTACTAATTGGATCCCCGGTTGGGAGTACCCTCTCAAGAAATCCTTCGCGCGCGCCATCACGCCTGACAAGCCCACGACCGCCCCTCTCACTACCTTGATGGATGATTTATTTGGACTGGTGTCGCGCGGCCTCGCAGCAGGATCCTCGGGACCGGAGGCGTTCACGCTCCTCCTGAGGTTGCTGAGCTACCACTTTGACCGCACCAACATGGGGGCCAGCTACACCAAGCTGCATAATTTTGGCGTGGCTAACGGGACCCCTTTTTGCGATTTTAGTCGTGCATTGCGAGGGGTGGTGTCCGCAGCGACGGGGACTGAGCGTGGTTTGGCACCGGGGGTGGAGGTTGTTTTGGAGGTAGTTCGGATGGCAGTGAACGAGCAGTACCCTAGCTTGATGCCCACGCTGTACCCGGGAGTTTTAGCTACAGTATCGAGGCCGTTCGGCACTTTGGACGCCATGTGGTTAGCTTTCGAGACACTTGCAAATAATAAGACACCTGCCGTCAACGGTGAAAAATATTTTTCTTTGCCTGCTTCTTCGACGGGTGCGCGGTCATCCGCCCCGTCGGGGCCCCGGCCCGCCAATATTGATCGCGGCCAGGGCCGGACGCTTCCCCAGTCGCCTTCTTGGCAGACGGGATCGCGCAATAATCCGCTTGTGATGAATGTCCACAAATCCATCCCCGACTGCCTCAACCCGTGGCTTGACACCTCTTCCAACTGCTGGCCCCTAGAAGAACACCACTATGCCGAAGTTCACGCCGTTTGTATGTCCATCCAGACCGAGGACCCTCCCCTCTGGAGCGGCCTACTTTCATCGTCCGCTCGCGCAGCCGCCCTCAGCGAAAACCGAGGGCGCTGTTTAAACTGTCACGAAGACACACACTCTCTTCGACATTGTAGACACCCCTTTCTAAACCTTAGTGGTATCTTGAACCCCGACCTCGGAACGCTCGGCGACGACGGCGAGGCGTTCCGTCGTTGGCAAGAATGCATGATCAGACACCGCCGCGAGAACAATTCACGACCGAACAAATACAACCAGAAGAAACACAGGCGTCGTCCCGGCCACTCGCGTAGGTAACATCACGGCCAGGGTCAGCAACACAGACAAGGTGATGGCTACAACACACACGCGGCACGAGGACACCAGCAGTCTCACTCCGGCCATCATGGTGGTTCGACCGCCCCTACCTCTTCCGCCCCGGCTCCCGTCTCGGAGGTTCGTTACGGTGCCTCGCATACCTCGGGCGGAAACCCGAATGGACGCCAGCCAGGCACCTTCCGCGCCGGTAACTGACAGGTCGACGGCGGTTCGGCTTCTCCTGACCGCCCGGCGCCAGCATTGTCGGGAGAAAAAACCTTGATTTCAAAAGATGCTCGCGTCCCAGGCTCGCTCAGTACTCCGCTCCCGCCCCGCGCGTTACTCCGTACTTCGGACCGACGCAGCGACTCAGCTCCACTGCTTTCTCCGGGGAACCCCCGGGCGCCTTCCCCGACGTCGGGAGCCCGCGCCTCGAACGCCGCTCCCCTCAACCTGGGCACGAGAGCAGGCGCGATAAACGCCTCTCTCCCAAACCACGCACCGCGCAACACGACGGGTGTCGCGCCGTCGCGTCGTCTTTTTCAGCGAGGGTGTCCCCCTCCTACACCTCCCGGCCATGCGGTGGCGGTCGGTTTGAGGTGCGGGAAGGCAAACACCGAAACCCCGAGATCTCGGTTGCAGCTCGATTCGGCGTTTCCTCGCAATAACGGTGGCCGCTCCACCCTTTTTCCTATTAAGGAGGAGTCGACAAGATTAGCTACCTCGTCCTCCTTCCCCACCAGGGCTACAGGACGGAAGCCCTCTCCAGTGGACCCTTTGTTGCCCCCCACCCGTGCACCGTTCTTGAAGACGTCTACAGGGTCTGCAGGCCCTCTTTCGTCTTCGCGCACGCCACTCCACTTGCGCAGCGCTCCTTCGGCTCCGGTGGAACAGGAAAAACCTGGCACTGTCCGTCGAGCCAGTGGTGACTCCACGGCCTCCGGTCAGATCAACCGGACAGCATCCCCGTTAAATTCGGAAGAATCGCAGCTCTCGTCAAGCAGAACGGGCTCAGAGCCCCCTGCCCCCTTTGGTCCAGGACAGAGATCATCGGGCGCAGCAAGAGAACCTTCTGGTGATTTTTTGCCTACGGGCTATGGTGACACAGAGCCAGTATACGTGGAACCGGACTCGTCTCGTGCACCAGGGGCTCAGTGTTCTCAGAGAAGCACACTCCCCCCCCCACACGCCGCAACTGCGGCCACGACGACTCGGCACCGTCGGTCTTTAACCCTACTCTCGAGTATACAACGGAGCGGGTGGTACTGTTCTGGCAGCCCCCCTCTTGTTTTTCGCAGTGGTCCCCCTCGTCTTTTGTCATCGACGATGTGTCATATTCCTGCGCGGAGCAGTATATGATGGCTGAAAAGGCTCGCTTTTTCCAGGACCACGGCACAGCGGAGCAGATTATGGCCTCGCCAGACCCACGCGAGCACAAACGCCTCGGTCGAGGCATGCATAACTTCGACTGCGCTATCTGGGACCGTGTTCGGGAAGACGCCGTCCTTGCTGGTAATTTTGCCAAATTCTCGCAGAACCCGGTCATGAAGCAGCACCTATTGAGCACTGGCACCAAAATTTTGGCTGAATCCAGCCCTTTTGATGTCGTGTGGGGCATCGGTCTGCGGGCAGACGACCCCGAAGCTCACGACCCCTCTCGGTGGCATGGAAAAAATTTGCTCGGTAAAGCTCTTTCCGCCGTTCGCGACACCCTCTGATCAAGTGAGGCCGGGTTGGCACACCCCGCCTCCTCTCATCAATTCTGCACCCCAACCAGACCTGACATAATTCATGAGATTACACCAGCGCCGCCCCGCCCTTTGGCCGTGGCCCGCGCTTGCCCAGGTCCTCCTTTGGAGTTTCGACCTATTTTTCTGACGCGCCGGCTGATCACAGCCCCGAGATTTTGGCTGTCGCACCTAGTGTCGACCCCTCCCTCGCGCTGCCAGAACACGGCCCCCGCCTCGTCGGGGGCACCATTACCCTCGATGACGCCTCTTTTACAACCACAATCGCGATTCACAGCGGAGCTGGCGTTCTTGTACCTATTGGTTGCGTGGCGCTTCTTGACACTGGCTCCCCGCAAACTTTCACCCGACGAGATGTTTTGGATCGCATGCACTCGGTCGGTGCGGCATCCCTCGCGTGCGAGCAAAAAGGCGCCCCTCGTTCTTGGGGGGGTTTGGCGAATCGGCCCCTCTGAAGACTTCGACGAGTGTGCGCCTGAGCATATTTTTTTCGAGAAAATGAGCTTACTTGCTCCCTCGCAGTTTGGTCCTGCGTGGTCCCCCCCTCAGTGATGCAGCATGCTGTACTATTGGGACGTGACAGCTGGATGCGCTTTAATAACCGCTCTTACCGCTCTCTGCCACCTCGGCCGTCTGATCAACACGTTTTTGGCGAGCTGGAGTTAGTTCACCATGCCCCGACAGGCATGTCCGTGTACGCCATCGACCCCGCCGTTTCGCGTGGAGGCTTCCATCTACGCTACGAGGGCGCGGCAGGCGTCACCCTGTCCGACGATCCCCTGCTGACTTGGTTCGAAGCGATGGCTCCCCGGCCCTCACTGGACACTACTTGGTCGACATGATGTCCCGGCCCGACCTACCCTCGGTCGAGGAGCACTTCGTCTCCTCCGGACGACAGGTTCTTCCCCTCGTTGGAGTGGCGGCTCTCGAGCCGGGGGATGTCCTCGGCGTCGCCCACGCCCCACTGCTGAGCGTCCCGCTGGACGTTTTGCAGCAGGACAACCAAGCCCCCAGCCCTCCCTCCGGACTAGGTGAAGTGTGTCTGGTCTCAGCAGTTACTGCCCCCCCCCTCGCGGCTCCAGCCTCGCCCTCGCCTGCACTGCTTGAGCGTTTGACCTCAGAACAGCGCGCTTCGTTCCTGCGCGTCTGGGCACGCTTGCCGTCACATCTGCGGGAGGTGGCTTTTGATCTCAACGGCACAGGCTGGACCCCTGCGGTCATCGAACAGCTGGGGGACGTTCTCTGCGAATTTCCAGACGATTTCTCGAAGTCCAAGTCGGATTTTGGTTCCTGCTCGTTGATGCCTCTCGTGATCTCGGTCCCGGAAGGAAGCGCTCCTGTCACGTCCAGGTCGCACCGCATCAACCCCATCCTGGCCAAGGAAGTGGAGGCCACCTTGGATCAGTACCTAGCGGCAGGTCTGATCCAGCACTTGACTTCCCCGTACTCGAGCCCGCTCGTGGTCATCTCGAAGAAGTCTGCAGGCGTTCGGATCACCGTGAACTACAAAAAACTCAACCAGATCAGCAACCTCAGCCAGCCGCCTATTCCTCGCGTGGACCAAGTCCTCGACTCCCTGGGGAAGGGACGGGTGTTTTCCCTCTTCGATTTGGTCTCCTCGTTCCACCAGATTACCGCGCACAAGGATACCGTCCCTCTTACGGTGTTCTGCACTCCCACGGGCCTTTACGAGCGGCTCGTCATGCCCCAAGGCAGCAGTGCTTCGCCCGGCTGGTTCGTCAAAGTGATTAACGAAGTCATTAAAGACCTGGCACAAGTGGCGGCCTACCTTGATGATGTGATCGTTTTCGACTCTGACCCGACGGCCCACGTCAGGACGACACGAGCCCTCTCCGAACGCCTGCGCAAACACAACCTCAAACTCTCCCCCTCGAAGGCTCGTCTCGGCGCCACGGACGCCAATTTTCTGGGCCACTCCATTTCGCCCGCGGGTATAAGCCCTAATGTGGAAAAAGTTTCGGCTTTGCTGAAAATGCCCATGCCCAAGAACCTCAAGCAGGTCCGCGCCCTGATTGGCGACGCAGGATATTATTGCAAATTCCTGCCCGACCTGTCTAAACGGATACGTCCTCTCACTGCCCTTCTCCGGAAGGGGGTCAAGTATGTCTTCACGCCGGCTATGGGAAGTTATCGTCCGCCAGATCCTCGCCGAGCTCGCGGCCCCACCGATTTTGGTCTTCCCTTACTGGGATGCCGTAGCCGACGGCTCCCGCCCCTTCCATGTGTACTGCGACGCCTGCATCGACGGTTTCGGTGCCGCGCTCGAACAAGAACAACCGGACGGCTCGGTACGGCCCAATGCTTATATCAGCCGCGCTACCCTCGATTCCGAAAGGCACTGGACACAGTTGGACCTGGAAGCTGGCAGCATTGTCTGGGCCATCAAACGACTCCGAGGTTACCTGTGGGGCACGAAGTTTCGAATATTTTCGGACTACAAAGCACTTGAGAGTATCGGCAAAGTAGGGGACCACAACGCGCGAGTCCAGCGGTGGCTCGAGTTCCTCACCGCGTTCGACTACACCCTCGAGTACCGCAAGGGCAGCTTCCGTGAAGTATGCCGCGGTGTCGTCTAGGAACGACGTATCATCCTCGCCAGCAAAGACGAACTCTGCGACGAGCTTAAATTCGTCGTCATAGACTCGAGCGTGCGGGTGGAAGTTACACGAAACAACGGTTTGGACAAGTGCATAGCGATTACAAAGTGTAGTCTACTTGCAAGCAAAGCAGCTAACGTTATAATAAGCGCATGTCTTACACGGCAAAGAACCAAAGCAGTCAAGGAACCATCCTAGCAGCAGTTGAGAAGGGGGATAGTCTCAAGCAAGAACGTCAAGTTGAATCGTTTATCATTGCATGCTACCTCGCACGGAATTGATCCACAGTAATCAGGGGACTGGGATATACCAACGCCAACAACGTTCAAGAGCGACATCAGTATCCCGCTACTGTGCCAGTATGTATCATGTGTTTGCCTATTTATTTCAATGTACGGCTATATCGCCGGCATCCTATGCCTCACAACTACAGCCATATGTGGATTCATCCGTTCCTTACCTGGCCCGAAATGCCTGCCCAAATTTTCACTGCCGACTTTACGCCACTCGGGTGGGTGGCCCTGCGTCTTATTCTAAAAAGGACGAGTTTGGTTCTTTTGTTGGCAAAGAGTAATAAAAAGTGTCATTGCTGTGTTTATTTTGAAACAAAAAGCTGAAAAACGTGTATCGTATTATAGGCATTATAGGCAGGTGTAGGATTTAAACGTGACCCAGAATAAATATGCAGCATGGGCCTTTCAAACAGAAGCATTTGATCTCTTTGCAAAAGCTTGAAAGCGGTGTTTCTGAACGGTAATGAGCAACAGCCGTGAGATCGAGGATTTTTGCTGAACGTCCTGTTAGCAAGCTGTGTGTGGTACTACCAAGGGTGATACTTCGATGCGTATACTACCGGTATTGTGTGTACTCAGGACCCCAACTCTGAACAACCTTGAGTCTAGGCTATACGTGTGTACCAGGCAGGGATGCGTTCTACGACAGAAGTATCACGTTCAGGAAAAAACCATTCTGAGCCACCACATATTCCATACCAGGCCCCAGTTGAAGGAGGTACAGTACCCCATGTCGGGGGAATATAAATAGTTATGGAAGTTGCGCGACCCACAGATCCCAAGCATCAATCGTATTAATTGTATTTGTCCCCGTTGGATTCCGAGGTATACCTTGGGGGAACATACGCACCTCAGAAATATCAAGGTGAATCTCTATCGTAGAACGCCTCCAGTGTTTTGTGTAAGAGCCGCCTCCTAACATTATGTTTATTTCTAAAACAAACTTAGCGCCCCCGACAACGTGGGCCTGATGTTTACGTTTTTTGCTCCATGATTAGTTCCCGGTCGTGTGCTCGTTTTCAACGTGCAGCACGGATGCTGTATATTTGAAAATGGATGGCACATTCTCCCCATTCGCAGCAACAGACGGCGGCTGGCCAGTATTTCACCCCTTCGAAGAGATCGTTCCTCACTTCGTCATCTAGATCTTTCAAAGACAGAGGTGATCCTGATCTGGTATGCCCACGCTCATCATGCCGGGTCGGAGCCTTGAAATATATCATGATCTACCACTGCACGTATCAGGCCTACGTTTTCCTGGGCTGTATATGTACTACTGTACCTGTACACGGTTGCTACACACATTTTCATGACGGCCGATTTGGATCTAAAACTGTAGATGGTCTAGATCGCGAGCTGTCCTTTGTGTGCATTTGAAGTTTCTTCGTGATCGGAAATTACCTGCCCTTGAGCAAGCGACAAATACGTACCCAGTCCGGAGGTCGTAAGTTCCATGCCAAGCGCTGAGAGACCTACGTCCGAAATAAAGACCTCTCCTTTGCCGGTGCGAAGGTCCCCATTGCAAATCGATCCATCGGTCCGGTCGAGTTTGTGCAACTTTGTTGGAACCGATGCACACCGAGGTTACACGCATACATGGCCATCGACGACGATGTATATATATATGGGCACGCACGTTATTTGGCGTGGCGGGTTCGTTTTAAAGTTAGTGTATCCCCCGGTACACACTGCCCGCCGTATTTGGCGGTTACCTTTCTGCCTAAGGCGTAGTGCCACGGTGAGGGTCGCGCGCCCTTTTTGAATTTCTCACGCGAGCAGCTCGTCATATCTCGAATAGCATTGTCACCGCAGCCCGACCAAGACTCTACTGCAGTAGTATGTGCTACAGCACTAGTCTTGACAACCGCACCAGGTACTACGATAGTAATGGTTTAGCGCATATTACTTTATTTCCGGTATACAGATAGTTGCTCACCCCAGGATTCTCAATCAATCATAGAATAATGAACCTAAGTAGTGTAGCCTTCGCCACCTTGTGGGACGAGTAAAATATCGGGTTCCCAGGGTAAGCTTGGAAGTTCAAAAATGCTTGGGATACCCCGGTACCTGAGAGCTTTTGGTCGGACTCGGATATTCACCCGGGTACGATCAGAGTATTTAAATCAATATATTACATCCCAAGTTATTGCCTTCGCGCTTCTTCCTCCTGCTCTCTCCTACTAACGGTGGTGACTCAGATTCGGGACCACATGGCAGGCTCTTCTCCGCCCCCTGCGCAAGTACGGTATGTTGCCTGCCGTTTCATCCCGAGAACGTTTCAGCCTTTCCTTCCCTCGTCGGCTCGTGACGAATTAGACCTCTCCACGCCAGGTGCTCTCCACGATTGGTTCCTTATTCTGTACATATCCCACTACATCAGTGAACCCTCACTGTAATAAGTACGAGGGAGCCGAAATAGGTGCGCTCCATTTCTTGCCGAGCAAAGTCTCCTCCGGCTAAATGCCAACAGGCGACTCGATGACATCGGGCTTTTGGGGTGCCCGGATAAATAGCTCGGCTGTTCTGATCATACTCGAGCAGATACGTGCCGCGCATTCCCACACCATAACCCCAACATAAGTAAACACACCTTTAATAAGTTTCACGTTTTTCAGAAAGTGCCAACGGTGCCCGGAACAATGCTCCCTGCCGGCGAGGGAGCCCAAACACGCGGTCGAATTCACGCCTCGCGCGCGACGCCCTCTCGCTAGAGTAAGCCCACATGCAACTGAATCACGTCTGGGCTTAGGACAACCCGGGTAGTGAACCGGACAGTCTTAGTTCATACTCGGGGTAGGAATACACCTTTTTTCCAGGCTGTGGGCCCTTCTGCTACTGCAACAACATGTACCCAAACCCTCTAAAGACGGTTCCAATTGTCCGGAAGGTTTGCCGACAGCACGATGAAAAAAATGGTCCTCACC
The DNA here is from genome assembly GCA_031763025.1 of Macrocystis pyrifera. Lineage (NCBI taxonomy): Eukaryota > Phaeophyceae > Laminariales > Laminariaceae > Macrocystis > Macrocystis pyrifera. Next base: position 7,631,774 of record JASSKH010000018.1, on the reverse strand, counting down.
AGAAAGGGAGCCGACATAGAAGTCAGATTTGGTGTTTCGCGTGATCCCCTCGGGATGACAGCCCCTAGGCAGCCTAATCACGTGAGGAACTGACGGGTTACACTCAGCTCCAACAATTAGCAGACTCGTGAAGATCCCCGACCACATCATTGTGCTGCTGCATGCAACGCTGAACCACCTTTCGGTTCCCTACCTGCTAAAGCCATGGGCTACTAGAGGGCGCGGGCGGGGTGGCGACCGGTTATACAAGCGGGTGCAGTGAGCGGGAGGGTGGCACACCGTCTAGAATTATGCAGCACGTCGACATTGTCGACTTAGTATCACCATTCCTAAAGGGTGTCGACATTGGTGTTGTTTTGAACTCACGCGACGACAACCCCTTAAGGCCGCGTGCTTATCGCAACAAGTATTATCAGGGATGTATCAACCTGCTAATGGAAAGGGAAACCTGTTATTTGTACCCGCGGAATAGCATAATGTAGGAACCTCTCGTCCAAACCCGGAACCATGTAAACTCGCAAGGGGTTAAAGAAGGGGACGCATGCCTATCGCCCCTTCCCCCTGCCAAACTCGGAGGGGGGGGGGGTTGAGAAGGTGGAGCGGTTGTGCGACTTACTCACATTCGCCGGCATACCCTGTAAAAATGTACGACAGCCAGTACTGTAGTACACAGCAGTACACAGTGGTATCGTTGACTGATATTTTTATACATTCATCAGCTTTGGGTTGCCCTCGCTTCCCGCGCTAGACGTGCACACACACACTCTTAAAAGCTGCGCGCGCTGCTGTTGGTGCACCGCTTCTGGTGCTGGTACTGCTGCCCTCGCAAACCAAAACAATCAGGGGTTTCAATTTAATATAAAGGCGCGTTTGTAACGGCCCCCCTGGAAACACCGTGTGATGTTGGGAACCACTCAAACCCGCACACCGGGAAGACGTTTCCGTGGAAATGGATGTTAGGTAGAGTAGAACTTGCTATGTTGGAAGTTTTGAAGTTGAATGGACGTCGAATGGAAGTAGACGGTATGCGTGAAAGTAGGTGGATAGTACTTACAGTAGAGTGGATGGAAGCGTCTGCGGACGTAGATGGAAGTGTCCGTAGTAGTAAAAGTGTAGGGGAAGTTTGAGGAGTGTGAAAATAAGTTGATGGAAGAAGATTAAAGTAGTTGGGAGGAGGTGAAAGGTTTTCTTGTATATTGGAGCACGTGAGAGTGAACGGAAGCTCCTGTAGATGTGGATGAAAGTTTCTGTAGGAATCAAGAACAAATGGAAGTACCGGAAGCATAATGGAAAGGAAAGGAAGCAGGTGGAAATAGGTGAGAGTCGCGCTTGCATGTAGGAGTGGATGAAAGCTTCTGCGGACGTAGAAGGAAGTTGATATTTCATGGACTTCTATAGTACTTATATGGAAGCTTTTAAACATTCCATCTACTTTCCTCAAAATTGCCATGTGCCTCCACGTCAGCTTCCCTCTACTTCCATTTCACTTCCAATACGTCAATTTTGCTTCCATTCAACATCCGTTTTAGAAGCATTTTTTCCGGAAGCTGAACGTCCATTTGGAAGTCATCAGGAAGGCAAATGGGAGGTTCGGAAATTGAATGGAAGTCGAATGAAGGCTTCCATTGTACTTCAACCAATTTACCAAATTTTGAGGAACCCTTGGAGGTGAACCCGGCTAGCGAATCGCGGGGCTCCTGGCGTGTGTTTTCTACTTGTTATTAGTGTTATCTGTTGTATTGTCCAACATTGATCAGGTATTCCTGTTTTTCGCTAACACCCTAAATATGCCAATGCATTGATTGGTACGTGTCTCGTGCCAGTTTCTCCTACCGCAACCGAGTGAACACTTTGACTTTCAATTTTCTGTACACCATGGTATAACATGTGGAAATTAAGAAAAATAAAAGAGGGAGAAATCGATAGTGCTCAGGGATGCGTCAAATACGTCCGCTGACGCTTCCATCCGAGCTGGGGTCCCCACTGTTTAGAAGGAGGCAGCTTTCCGGGCATATTCCTATGATCTGTATATGCTAATATGCAAACTTACGTACTGCGACTAAAAGTAGTTTACAAAAAGCGCACAGATGGAGGGGGGGGGGGGATTGAGGGTTATACAGCTCCGCGGTCTATGTTGCCCCAACACCATGGTTTCGATGCCGGGTTCTTTCCTTTTTGCATCCGACGTCGTTTTACCATTCGGCGATTTCTGACCGTTTTCGGTTCGCGCTTCACGCCCACGGCTTTTCGGCGGCTCCTGCGAAGGGCAAACTCTATTTCTGCACCTTGTGGAGGGGGGCAGGGTGGCAGATGGGATCGGGGTGTGACCAGTAATTGGGGAGATCAGGAGAGCCAAGCATGGACACGTTCTGTTTTCCACTTTTTATGGAGAGTATTCGCATCTACAGCATGGAGAACTCTACTGTTCCATCCACTTTTTTATGCAATATTACCGTCCACCTACTTCCACGCAATCCCATCCATTTCTTTTCGGTTTCCATTGAACTTTCCAAACTTCTATCTAACGTGCACAAATTCTACTCTGATTAACTTCAATTTCCACTGAAACGTCTTCCATATAGGTCCGCAGACGCTTTCATCGACCATTCTATGGAATCCTACCTTGTATCTGCTTCCATGTAGTTCCATCCAAATATGTTCGACTTCCATTCAACTTCCAAAACTTCTGATTTCCTTCCACTAAGTTTACTCTGCTTGATTCGATCAAAGACCATACGACCTCGGTGCAAGCTAAGCAGGGAGTGGATGAAAGTAGGTGTTAATCAATCTTGTATATGGGAGTAGATCGAATCTTCTACAGACGCAGGTAAACGTTTGCGTGGAAACGTAAGATACACGGAGCCTATAGAAAGTAACCGTAATCGTTGGAAGTTGAATGGAAGTAGGTGGAAGTAGGTGGAAGCTAAGCTCAATTTTTTTTTTTGTTTTTTTGTTTTGTTTCATCATCACTTTTACTTTCCAGCCCACTCGTAGGAGGTTTTACCCTAGACGATCTTCTGGACAAGCCGTGGTCACAGGTGTTGTCCCTTCTCCCCCCCGGTACGTGCCTAATTTTTTGTTGCGCATAGGGTTCAGCATTCCCACTGTTCGTCGATTTTTATCGAAGGTAGCTAACTCACGCTCTCGCGCTTTCCGCTTATCATTTTTTTATGCAAGAGAAAGTCCCTACGAGCACACACTCGGTGAGATTTGAACCCACGAAATTGATCTTGATAGGCACGCGGACCACCTACCAAGCCACCGGGGACGCCGGCGAATATATGGGAGTCGATAAAAGCTTCTGCGGACGCACATGGATGTTTCTTGAAATAAGACGTCAGATGGAAGTTTTGGAAGTCGAATGGATTTAAAAAAAGCGAAGGGAAGTTTTGGAAGTTGATTGGAAGTCGAATGGAAGCTAGGTGGAAGTAGGTGAAAGTGGGTGAAAGTAGATTAACCTGTATCAGGGTGTACGGAACCTTAGTGGAAGCTCGATTAAACTCCCACCGTCCATGGCCGTAGAAGTTTCCACATTGATTGTACATTGGAAGCTTATACCAGGTTCCACTAACTTCCAAAGTGGAAAAGTTCCATGGAAGTGCATTGAATTTTCCATCTTATTCTAATCCACTTCCACCTACTTTCATCAAGTTCCATCTATCTTTCATTCGCCTTACGATCAACTTCTCAAACTTTCGTTCGACTTCCAAAGCTTCCATTTGACTCCCATTCCGTTTCCATTTGGGAATTGAATGGAAGCTTTGGAAGTCATAAGGAAGCTGAATGGAAGTCGAATGAAAGCGTCACCTCATTTACCAAATAATGTGTAACACCAAGCCTCAAGTAGTACCTGTTCTTGACTTGAAACTGGCCAGGCACACCTTGATATTTCTACGGTACTTTGTCCAACTTTGAACTAATTTGGCCTGAGTTTGAGCCAGTCAGAGGCCATATATATGTAATTTGCTTTTCTCTTCGTATGCAGTCCCCGTTTCCCTTGCTTGGACGTTTTACGTATACACTCTGCACAAACGTATCTGGTGCATAGTACGTCCGTTTATTTCCCTTTTTGTTCCTGGGCGTGGTCGATGTGCTTCAGTTTTGATGTGTCTGCTGTCGTTTAGTATGGTCACTACATACGTACTACAGCGCACCGTGCGTGACACAGACCACAGATCATTTGCCCTACCCCGCGTTGAGGCCGGCTCGGTATTAGTGCGGCCAAACAAACTTCGCGCAGAGCAGGAGGGTTCCTCCATCATGTTAGATGTGCTTGAAAACTGGCTCCGGGGAGGGTGGCGCCAGAGGCACGTCTCTTGGGGCGCCTACCGTCGTGGTGAAAATAACAAAGCCTGGTGGCCCTCCGCATGTCGGAGTGGAGCTCGTGGTGGCTATACCCTCACGAAAACCAAACAATTCAGATTATAGACGCCGCACGATCACTACTGTTGAGGCCCGAAACGATAAAATGTTGTGAATACACATGGCCAAAAACACCACTCATAAATGCGCGCTTTTCACTTGGTTCTGGCATTTCAGTATCTGTATTTGGCTCAAATGGAACGGCTGTGAGATCGAGGATGTCGTCGGAGCTCATCTCTCGCAAGCTGTTGTTTGATACTTCGATGCCGCCTACAGCGTTTTTAAACGATCCTGCAGGATATACAGCAGTATGCATACATGGATATGCACAGACGTGAACCGTACGAAACGGCAACCCTAAACGTACCGGCTGCACGGTGTCAAGGCCGATGGATTGAACGATGATCTGTCGACGTTTTCACGTCAACCGCCACGGTCAATCGCCGATCTAATGCTTTTTGCACCGCAGTTTGATGCAAACGGTGCGGTGCTGTTTCGATGATTTTCGAACGATTTAATGGCATTGCATTGCCTAGTCGGCTTGCGAGTATTGCATTGCGAAGGACCATCTCAGTGTCGTGTTAAATGACTACATACCTTGATCTTTCCAGGGTGGCGAATCAGCACCTACACTGGGTGTGCGGGAGGTCGACGAGTAGGAGAACGGCTTAATGTAAAGAACACACACACCTAATTTATATTGATCATGAATATTTCTATTGTCAAAGCGTCAACGAAGTGCGGAATATGAGTGATGTTTCTTCCAGCACACCCAGTATCCGCGGCGCGTGTTGAAAAGCCAGCAGTACGGCTAGATACCCATGTTGCGCTGCGCGCAACCGGCACTCAAGCCCAAAGCAATACCCTGCTGTACAGGGTACCCATGTTGATGTGTGAGCTGTCGTACTTCGGCGCGGCGACCGCACCAAAGTAGGACCGGTCCCACTTAAGTGTGGTAGCTGCACGATTGTGGAATGAAGTTGGGACACACGTGGTTTTCACCGCACTTGAGTGGTGCCCCCCACACAAAGATACCGCACATAAGTGGTACCCCCACTGCACACGAAAACAAAAGACAACACGGAGCCACACTCGGTACTCTGTGTCGTAATTGAAACCAAACTACGTGGGGGGTTGGGATATGAGTCAGATAGATATGGGTATATACATATATTTAAACGTGTCTTTTTAAAGTTGGTTATACTTGCTTTTTGTAACCCCCCAGAAACAGAAGTGGGGTGTCGCCATTTTGTTTTCGTGTACCCTTGTGATTTTATCAATACACATGACCATATATTCTGTAGAGTTTCGGTCTACTCAGGATAATGTAAAGTTTCGGCCTGCCTTGTAAGCCAGGGATAACTGATTGTGTTGTGTCTCTGTGAAGGCGTAAGCATGTAAAAGTGACAGGCGGTTCGTGCTGACAGAAAAAAAACTACTAGTGTAGTTCAGGTGGGGGTGCGACGACAACCTCCACGCTGGCCGATGTCGCACAAAACTCGCGCTGTAACTCACATCGAACGTTAGTAACGTGAGTGTTTGTATGTGTGTTCTTGAAACCCTTTGGGATCCAAAGACATCGACCACACGCCCAGAAAGAGTCAGTGCTGTACGTACATTTTCCTTTTGGTCCTTCGATTTTGTTTCTATGTTTTCTCGTTTTTTTGTTTTTTTTGTGTGTTTTCACCTTTCGTATGTTCGGTTTTTTTTATATCTCATTTTCGTAGAATGTGTGTGTCGTGCTTTTCGTATCCAGTATGATGGCCAGGGCAATGCACCAACATTGTCTACTCTGCTTACTGCATAACTGTATCTCCGTGGCGAAATTTCGTGACCAGATAACTTGTATCTCTCTAGGATTGAAGAATCGGCACGGACACTGGTTGTTCTGGATGTCGACGGGTAGAAATAACGGTCTAAATCTATTGGGAAGAATACACACTACTGTATAATATCTCGCATGGGAGGGGTCCCCGTCATTCGTTGTGAGACCAACCCAACAGCAGCAGTCAGTGTACTCGCAACTCGGTGTCGTCTCACAGTGCTGCAGAAAACAAACGAAGTCCAGAGCGCGCGATGGTTTTTTTGGCGTCGTGCCGGCCGACATCACGCGGACGAAAATTGGAAGTTGTGGTCCGGCACGGGGGGGGAGGCGGCGGCTACTGCAATCTCGATCGCAATCACCGTGAGAAGACCCCCAAATCGTCACCAAGTAAGCCATATAGTACCCATAAATAACTGGTCGAAACAATAAACAGAACGGCTAACAACTCCGTCGACCCTGTATCAAAATGGTTTGTGTACGTAGAGCAGACCAAACGAGAGCCGAGTCGTAGACGCTAGGTGTGTGTATGTAGAGTTGGGACAGCAGCATGGACCTTCTACGAACCGACCAATACAATCGCTATGCGGCGAGACTCTAGCTCTGGTTGGATCACTCACACAAGGTGCCTGACGAGCTGCTTGCGATGTTTGGTGTCCTTGCCCTAATGTTTTCTGGCCGAAGAAGGGGGAGTCATTAAGTTTTCTTGCCCTAATGTTTGTCGTCCAGGCAGTGCATTAACGCCTGCTGCGTATGTTAAGGGGACACCGAACTGCTTGAATCATATATTTAAATGTTACGCGTATATCTAAAACAATCTAAGTGCAACAGGGGAAGAGGGGTTACCAGTTTTGTTTTTTATCTGATCCCACTTTTACTTTCCAGCAACAGGACTAACGGTTATTGATGTTGGTCGACATGAAGACCATCTACCAAGCCACCGCAGACGTCCGCGGGTGCCATGACGTATATTGACGTGCTCCTACGTGTATGTATGTTATCGTCATTTCTACTGTCGACGAAATCAACAGAGAAGACGGCAGACAGGGCAATACACAATAAATAGAGAAAAAACAAAAAAAAACACGCACACCTGTTCCGTTCAGAGTCATAAGCAGGTACAGACTAGAATTAAGTCAAAGGGCAAACCGTACCCCACGTGTGCCTTTTTTCGTCATTTTGAATGGTCGAATATCACCTAAATACATGGCACATACCCGTACTCTGAGGCACAACGCCATAATATGACCCACAAGTACACTTGTGGGCGGCTAGTGCTATACCTCGGCGTATACACTACGCTTTGAAGGGATCAGACCCGGATGGGGTCAGGTCGGGATTGGGTCAGAGTACCAAGCGCGAGCAGGGGGGCTTAAAAGAAGAATTCTGGTGGCAGGCGCGAGCGGTTTACTTAGTTCCGGGGCATAGATGCTGTGTCTCACCTGGTACCCTAGCAGATAATACATGCATAATAAGTTGTTTTACTTGTACGAATGTGTAGACGCCAGTGCCCTGGTGCGCATTACAATGAATGATTGAACAAAGTGAAATGACAGAAGTGACAGTAGAATGCGCTTCGATTACAAACAAAGGAAGAAGAGCCGCCGCTTCATGTTATGATGCTGCCTGGCTTATTCCTGTGCCTAGGCCTTTCTTTCTTTCGCTCGTTATTTTTGACGCACCTTGTCCGGTTTCGTTGCCTCGCCCTTGAGAATTGTGTAGGAGTGGGTTTTGAGGAGCCGCATCTTCTTCTCATGTTCTTCTAGTTTGTGGAATCGGGTTTCCAGGAATTTTCCATAGTTCTGCACATCCGGCTCATCAAAGTGCGCTAGTGGAAAGATACTGCTTCGAATGAGGCTGAAAGCCCGGTAAATACCTGTGGGTTCACTCATTGGGATCGTATCTGTAGTACTTGGGAAGCGTATCTTAGATGGAAACCCAGGGGCTTTCCCACAGAGGCACGAGCTTGGCTCCCAGTCTCCTCGTGTACGAAAGGAATATAGCTGCTGCTCTTCTGCTATCTCTAAGCAAACAACGCGTGTGAGTACCGACGAGTACCGACTTAATAGGCAATCCTGCTCAGGGATTGAAAGTGTCCCGACCTTGATCATAGCCTTCAGCAGCACAAGTGAATCACAAACAAAAGCACTGTTAAGACCGCAGTACCATTCATTACATTTTGGGAGGTGCCAGCTTGAACGCCTAGAACAATAGGCGAATTCGCTTCGAATCACGTGTTGTTGTCAATATTTGGGCCCAAACATCGAAAAACTGGTGTGCCAAAACCAGCTTGTGCTTCTCTCATATTAATAGTAATATCTGAAGGTCGTACTGGGATATTATGCACACCCTTAAAGCTTTCTCTTCATAGAGAACAAAAAAGTTATAGTTCGTTTCCCCGTGCCTTCAGGAAGACTCACATCGAGTATCGGTGGCATGCTCAATGCTCGTGCGTGTGTTTTGGACTTGCGTATAGATTTCAAAATAATAAATCTATCTTTGGGGAGTGCCGAGATTTAATCGATTTATGATTTATCGACAAATCAAAGCTCGGATTCCCAAAACTTCCGACTCCACCAACAGATGTTACAGCAGGGTACAGCTCTCAGACCCTAAAAAGGACCTGCGTTCGTTAGATCTCTGAGGCCGGCTCACCTGTTGTTTGGGAGTTCGAGGAAGGGGCTTCAAGCAGTAACGATCGGGTCACGCAGAACGTGGATCGATGCAATGCAGTAGATGCAAGCAGTCAGCGTGAACAGCAACGAAGCACCACAGACACGATGACGGGCACGACGGGCAAGGCAGGGCCCAAGGGGCTGGGGGTCGATAGGACAGGTATCACAGATCTATTGGCTTTGACTTTCTTTCTTCACTTGGTGGTGTCGAGTAAACACCGGGTGGTCCCGGAACCTCGTTATTGGCTCTGTACCCGAGACCGAAGGCGTTCCCACACCGGGGATCCTCCCTGCCCCTATAAGATCCGCCCAGAGGATGCTAATCAAAGCTTGCCCTCTGCCTATCGAATAGACCCGACGCGTGACACTGATCAGAACAGCTGCCTCACGCCGTATTATCCTCCTCGAAGCACTGTCGGCGCTGCAACACCCCCACTGCCCGATGCAGCATGCGCCGGAGCAAAACGGGGCCCCCCAGCCGCCGAATGCTTCTTCTCCCCCCCAGGCTAATCGGCTCACCGCTTCCGTTCCCCGCCTGTTGCTGACGGGGGTCATCTCTGGCCCGCGGCGCTCCGGTGTTTCACGACCCCGCGAGTCACTTCGCTGCGGTTAAGCTCCTCCCAATCTCCGTCAGGGTATCTCACTCGCCAATACGGCTCCCTAAAGTCGTACACCTTTCCTACCGCCCCTCGACTCACCCCATCAGCTCCAGCAAACGACCGCCTGACCTGCGTCCCCGTCGGAAAGTCCTGCAGCGCTCTCGTTCGCACCCCCTGGTCACGCTCTTCCTTCGGTAGTGGTTCCGGCGGCCGGGGGTGGCAGCCCTTTCCCTTGTACACTTCCCAGAGGGCATGGAAGACGTCGAGTTGCAGAGGGGTGAAGCTGTCCCTCACTTCCTCTTCAGGTAGCCATTCTGACTCCACCCCACTTTGGTATCGGCCTCGGTACTGCCATTCCCACCCGGTCCCCGTGCTCTCCATGGCTCGCCGGTCCGTCAGGGTATAGAGCGGAACCGCCACCGTCGAGGTGTCTGCCAGCCCCAAGTCCGCGCCCCATGCCAGATGCGCGAATTCGTCCTCGAAAACATGGCGCAGATGCTCCAGCCGCACGTGAAATTCCTTAATGTTGGCAGCCGAAACCGTTCTCCTCCGGGTCCGGCGGCCGTTCATTGTCGCCTGGTAGCTGATACCCGGCTGTGCAATGGCCGTCACCCGCCACGGCCCCGTCCAGTGTCCATGTGCTAGTTTGACGTGAGTGCCCTCCCGCACCATCTTGCTGTCTGCCTCCTTTACCAGCATCAGGTCTCCCACTCGCGCCCCTTCGCCTGGAGAGTGTCGCCTAATGGCCACATTGTGGCGTACGCGTCGCTTGTTCTTGTCCTCCTGACGCTTCTTCAGCATTGCCCGCAGTTCCATGAACGTCTGGTGTCTCTCCGCCACGAAATTGTCGAGCCCAGTGCGGGCATTTTCACCGTCCAGCGCAGGAGTAAGAGCATCCAACTTTGTGCGCGCATCACGGCCAAACAGAAGCTTGAAGGGCGTCCCACCTGACGGGAGACGCGGGTCCGGCGTAGTCCTTTGAATCCAGCAAGCCGCGCTTACATGTTCGTCCCACCTGGCCGGCCAAGATTTGCAAAGCTCCGCCAAGACCTCCTGAAGCCAAACCCCCATCCTTTCCACGGCTCCTTTACTACGAGGGCGGTCAGCAGGACCATGATCCAGCTCCACCCTGAGCCACTGGCACAGGTGGGCGACCACCTTAGCGGTGAACTCCCCCCGGCATCGCTCCTAATCGACAGCGGCACGCCAAACGTGAGCAACAGCTCCAGGGGTTTCCTCGCCACTCCCACCGAATCCTTAGATTCCAGCGGGTACGCAAACAGGAACCGGCTGGCCCGATCGACCACTACCAGCAGGTACCTATTCCCTGCACGGGATACCTGCTTCATGTCCTGGAGGTCCATCTCAAGCAAGGCCACAATAACCGGGCAGGTATCATGGCCACGCGTTGGCTCCGGGCCCTTTTTCTCCTCCTGCAACCGCACGACAGTACGTACTCCCTGACGTCCTGGGCTACTGTCGGCCATCCGTACTTGCCCTTAATCAACAGCAGGGTCCGCGCAACTCCCGGGTGGCCGTAGGTACTGTGCACGAGTGCCAGCACCCCTGGCACTAATGCTCTCGGAATAGCCAACTTCGGTGCCTCCCCCCGAGGCGCGCTCCACAATAAGTCGTTGTCGTCGAGAACGTAGTTCGCCGTCCTTTCCGGTGACTGCCTGTCACCTCTTCCTCGCAATCGGCCCCGAATGGGGCCAAGTCGCGCGTCCTCCCGTTGCCGTTGCACCAGTCGTGGCTTATCACGCGGCACTTCCGCTACCTGGTCGACCATGGAAGGAAAGGGTCCCGGGTATTCCGAGTATTCCGCTCTCGGTGCTCGCCGCCTCGGCTGGGGCTGTGCTCTGGACTGTGGCGGCAAGTTTTCTGTGGGTTGTACCTGCGATGCCGACGGCAGTGCTGTCGGGGTCGACTGTGTAACAAGCGGCCTTGGCACCTGCGCATGCTGCTCTGTTGACCTTCCTCCCGCTACGCCCGCTCTGGACCTCGTGACCGCCGGTGTTACGTCGGCTATGTCCTCCTCGAAGAGCGCCTGCAAGCCTTCCAGCGATTTAGGTCCGTCAAGCTACCCCCCCCTGGCTTTGTCTATCAACAGCCCCTTTGCCCACAACCCCGACAAGGCCTCTCTCGCCATAGGTGGCAATGAAAAGTCCGCCAATATAGCGGCCGCTGCTCTCCTGCTGACGGTTGGGGGCACTCGGTAGTCCGCTCGTCCGGTGGCGAGTTTTTTGTATTCCGCAAAAGTCAGCTCGTCTGCTTGGTCGATATCGCTTGCGTCCGAGGGGTGCAGTATGTACGTTCCTTCGGGGGGTTTCTCTCCCATGATGTGCGTTCGAGTAATGGAAATGATTGGATCATCAAAAGAAAAGACCCCCCCCTCTCTTCCACGCCTCGCTTGAGGAAGTAGGTTCCCCTCCTCCCCAAGAATCTACCTAGAGATGAGCACCCTGGGCCGCGCCTTTCTATATCCCTCCTCCACTCCCTTAGCCTCTCACCTTCCCTTTCGGGCCTCCCGATCCTCACAACGACAGCGAACGCCTTCCTCTTCCCCGACGGAACCCGCACGATTTCCGCCGCCATTTCGACTGTCTCCACCGTACACGCCGCTTCCTGCAACGCAGGCAGCACTACCTTCCCCCACTCCGTCGCTCGAAGTAGATTCGGGTAGCATTCCAGCAGGAGAACCCTGGCCGTCGAATCAATGAAGGCCCTCACGATATTCGTTGCCAAGGTTTGCTGCTCCACCGGGCCCCCGCTGGCCTGACTTTCTGGATGCATCTCCCATCACGACGCTCGGGCTCAAGTCGTTCAAGAGCCTTTTGCAATCTTCCCACCCCGGTTCCGCTCTCACCAGTCGAACTCCTTGGTCCAACCCGTTCTCCCTAACGCACTCGAGCGCTCTCCAGTCGTGGTCGGTGGCACCCTTGACTGCGACCGTCTCCTTCGCCGCCATGAGACCACCTCCCCCCCCGCAGCAGAGCACCACGGCGACTGGATGCTCCTCGGCTGCTTACGTTGTGGCGGCTCTCTCAGTGTCTGCGTCGAAGGCTCCGCCTGGGGTAAAAATTACGCTTGCCGCAACCGCCGCGTTTTTCCCCGTTGGCTTGTTCACCTCGTCTGCCCCCAGTTCGCTGAGCAGTACGCCGTCGAGCACCGGTCCCTTGGGGCCCCGGTACGTGGTTCTCGTGGAGGGATCGTCTGGGAAGGAGTCATCGATGTCCGTGCGCGGCGCGTCGTCGGCGGCAGCCTCGAGAGGGCGTCCGGCAGCTGGTGGTTTGCCCCCGGCGCCACTGGAGGTCGATGTCGTGCTCCATCAACCTGAGCGCCCACCGGTGGAGTTTCGACGAGAGGGCCTGGCTCTTGAACAGCCACGTGAGCGCGGAGCAGTCGGTGAACAGAACGAATCTCCTTCCCCACAAGTACGGTCTGAAATGCTGGATGGCCCACAACACTGCTATCACCTCTAGTTCAGTTGCAGGCCGTTTGGCATCCGTCCTTGACCACCGGTGGCTCGCGTATCCAACGACACGTTCCTCTCCCCTGGTGTCCTGCGTAAGCGCCGCTCCCGCACCCAGCTCGCTGGCGTCCGTATGCAGTTGAAACGTGGCCTCCCAATTGAGCAACGCCAAAATCAATGGCGATGTGAGGAGCTCGATCAGCGCCTTCAGAGCCTTGTCTTGCTCCACCCCCCACGGCACCCGGAGCCTCCTTGCCTTTTTTGACGCGAACCGCTTGTCCCTGAGTAGGTCCGAGATAGGCGCCACGATCGAGCTGTATGCGGGCACAAACTTCCTGAGGTAGCTGCCCATGCCCAAAAGTGACCTGACCTCCTCTACAGTGTTAGCGCGAGAGAGTCTGGCCACCGCTTCTATCTTCGTTTTTGACAGTCGTACGCCCAGTCTGCTGACAACCATGCCGACGAACTCCTGCTACGGAGCGCACCAAGTCGATTTGGCCAGGTTCACCCGACAACCCAAATTGCTGGGGCCGCGCCAGCACCTTCTCCACCAGGTCCACATGTCCCTCGACGTGTTTGGTGTGGATGATGATGTCGTCAAGCCAGTTCTGCACGCCGTTTCCTTTTAGCGGACCCAGAGCCTCCCCCACATAGGCCGCGAAGCCGGAAGGAAGGGTCTTCAGCCCAAACCCGCACCGGTTGAACTTCCACAGCTCCCCATGGGCGTCACGAAACGCGGTCTTGTGCTTGTCTATCTCGGCAATTTCCAACTGGGTGAAACCTGACGCTAGATCAATGGACGTGAAGCACCTGGCGCCCCTCGTGTTGTCGAAGATGCTTGCGATATCCCCCAGCCCTCCGCTCTTGGACTCCAGCAGCGCGTTCAGCCCTCGATAATCCTGACAGACCCTCGCCGTCCCATCCTTTTTTTCCACAACGACGCAGTTTGCTGCCCACGCTGACTGCGACCGGCGAATCGTCCCCGCTTTCTGTTGCTTCGCCACCTCGCTCTGGATCATGGCCGTTTCCTCCGGCGAATACCGTCGCTGTTTTGCTGCGTGGGGCGTGCAGCTGTTGCCAGTCAGCGGAAGCTGCAACTTAGCTCGATTGCAGGCCGGGACAATCTTCGGGTTCACCGGGAACACATGGCGGTACTTCTCCAACGCTCGAATCAGGGCTTCCTTTACTGGAGCACTCGTCTGAGCGATGTTGGCCAACGACAAGTCCACCCCGTCGGCGTCCGCCCCATCACCCGCGCGTTCCTCCGGCGCACCCAGCACTGACTGTTCCTTCATCTCCGATGTGCCGTCTGCCTGCACGACGGGGTCTAATAGCATCCGCATACGTTCCTTGTCCCTCGTGTTGAGGGCGTAAATCTGAGCAACGAAACCGCCCTGCTTCAGCGCTAAGGGTACTTTTGAACGGTTCACCACCTTGCACTGGAGCGGCGTTCCGGGGTGCCACCACTGCGCCCCGCGCGCGATCCCCAATTCTGCCCCCATCTCCATGTCGTATGAAGCCTTCGGTTCCACTACCACCAGCTGCCTGTCTTTGGGTTGGGCTCCCTTGGCATAAGCGTCCACCTGCGCGCTGACGAAACCCGGTACCACCGTCTGTCGGGCTGGACGTAGTTCCCACTGTAGGGTGCCATCGTCCTCCCAGGCCGCTGAGCCCTCGCTGAGTTGTGTGAACGGCTCGGTTATTTCCGCCGGCTCTCCCTCTCCACAGGGTGGCTTGACGGCGCAAAATTGCTCCCACGTTGCCGTGTTCCCGGTCGCCACTGGCTCCACTTCTGCTCTGCTCGGTGGGACAGACGCATGCCAGCTCACCGCCTTCCGCCCCGCCACCTTAGACGCGGAGGCTCCTGTTGACGAGGTGAAGGGCACCCAAGGTGACTCTGGTGCCGGTTGGAAACCTCCCCCGGCCGCGAAGCTGATTGTGCTGCCATTCCTTCTCAGGAACGCCGCTCCTATGATAAGGCCGTACGGGAGATCCTCCACCACCCGCACCAATACCTTGCGCACCCTGTCCTCCGGGCTGAACACCAGCGGGAGCTCGCACGACCCGGACATTTTCATTGGCGGGACTGCGCTGTCCGTGGGGTTGGCTGCCCTCAACCACCCCTGTCCCCTCGGGCTCATCATCGATTGCCCCCCTCTTCCACTGCGTTCGACGGAGCGTACGAATGCCGCGGAAGAGTAATTTCCACCCCCTGCCCCCGTGTCGACCAGCACCTCCACTGGAATGCGGCAACTGATTCTGGTGTGGTGCCACACGAATGCGCGCACCCACACCTGCTTAGCCCCCGCTCCCACGGCTGCCACGCTGCTTGGGGTGTCCACATCTGGGGCGCTCAAAGCGAAGTTGCTGTACTGCTGCGCCGGGACGACCTCGTCGTTGTTAGCGCCCCCCCCGCCCTTTGTCGAAGCGGGGGTCGTAGATACTGCGTCTCTCCTCCTCTTACTGCCGACCCCGCGTTTGTTGCTTACTTTGGCTGCTGTTCCCCAGGAGAGAACCTCCTGGGGCG
Source organism: Macrocystis pyrifera (assembly GCA_031763025.1). Lineage (NCBI taxonomy): Eukaryota > Phaeophyceae > Laminariales > Laminariaceae > Macrocystis > Macrocystis pyrifera. Next base: position 7,616,317 of record JASSKH010000018.1, on the reverse strand, counting down.
CGTCTTCAGGCCCGCAAGACACGCGAGGCGCCTGCGGCGGCCCCGCCCTTCTCGGCCGTGTACGCGCTCAGCATTTCGAGTGCCGTAAGCATACCAGGCTCTACCTGCAGGGCTTGCGTCGGGGTGGTCTTGCGGGGGTACAATCCGTACGGCACGACGTCCTCGTCGTGCGAGAAGCGGAAACCTTCCTCCACCGGCAGCGCTCTTGTGGGGGCAGTCGGAACCCCTCGCAACAAAAAAGCAAACCCTTCGCTGGCGCAAGGCGTCGATAATCACCTTGTCTTCGGCATCCGGGCTCGGTAGCTCGTCCCATTCCTCCCTGCGGTCCGGTTCCTACTGCCCGGGCGGTCGTTTCTGTCACCATTGCGGCTTACAAACGGGGTTCCATGTGCACCCGGGGTGGAAGCGCGGACGTTGGAAATGGACGCGACGTTTGAGCGATCGTCGACAGCTTCCTCCTCCAAGTCCTTCCCCTCTTCCTCCTCGCCCTCAGAGGATAATTCCCCGTCTACCGCAGCCAGCGCCGCGCACGCGCTGTCCCGGAGCGCCTCTACCTTCTTCCTCCACGCCTTGGGTAGTTCCATGGTGCGCTGTTTACCTCTTTCCTCCCATTCTTCCCTCGACGGAACCCCCTCGTCTCGTTCTTCCCCAGGGGCAGCCGCTGACTCTGTGTTAGCCCCGCTACGCTGCCTCGGCTCCGTCGCGTCAGGGGTGCCACGGCTAGGGGGTAACAGACTGCACCGGGTGAGCAGTGCATTGATCAAGCCCTAGAATATGCCGTGAGAGACTTCTCCGCGGTGTACCATGTGCGGATTCAGAGGTTTACCGGCGTCCACGTGTACCGGAGTAAGATATTGCTTAACCTCAGTTCCCACCTGGATAAGGAGGGATTCCATCCCATTGCGATCGGAGGCGCTGGTAAAGAATAGATTTTCCGCTCGTTCACAGAGCTCCGCCACCTTCCTCCCCGACACGTACCTCCAAAAGTGGACCTCTTCCGACGTGTGCGGCCTCGCCTCGTCTACTGTTGCCGCGGGAACATGCAGCACCAGCCGGCGGGCTGCGGCCATCCACGACTCCCCTTGGATGAGCTTTATCTCCGTGAGTGTCGCCTCAGCCCTCTTCTGCGCCTGCCCTGAATGCGCTACCTCGGCTGCTGCTACGAAATGGTTCGTCGCCCCGCGTACTGCCTCATTCGCTGGAACGGTCGTCCTCGTTGGTGTCGTGGCGGTCGTCCATGTTTCTCCAATTTCCTTCCCTTTCCTTTCTGCGGTCTGCTGTACGTTTTACCCTGCGTGTACGCTCGGGGCATTGTATGACAGCACAGAACAAGGGGAAGGACACATGTATCTGGTTGTATTTTGAACATATATTCACATGCGGTCAGCATCGTCCACAGCCCTTGTGTTGTTTGAGATTGTCTGCGTGTCAGGTGTACAGACTTCTCCTGAAAACAAAATAGTGTTAGTGTTTTAAAATTCTTGGTCCATGCTTGGCCTGAAAGCGAGTTACGTGTTGTCAAAAAAATGTGTTATAAATGACCTCGCTCTTGGACGGCATCAGTACAGCAATAGGTTCTGCATGATTAGTTACCGGTGTTACCTAACCCGGGCGAACGGCATACGAGACTATGCGTGTATCAGTACGTACGGCGCCTTTGGTCTGTCGGCACCTGTCGTGTGCATTTGTTTTAAAAGATGATATGTGGTCAATAGCATGCGGTCATTTATTAACGAACGTACATGTGTGTAAACATGTACAATGAGCAGGCAAACGAGCACGGGCAACAGGCAGACGGAGCACGAGCAACGAGTATGCCTGCATGCATTGACCGAGCACATACCTTCAAAGCAATACAGAACGAGCAGGCGAAGCGCCATTGGCAGCGTGCACACATAACAGCATTGCAAATATGGCCATAATGCCAGGCGGGCACAACAAAAACATGCGGGTTTTCACATGCATACGAATGTGGGTGTACAAGAGTGTATATGACAAATATACGAGATCAATGTGAGGTGACGCATGAGCATGCATGATAGAATCATTCCCCCGATTTTGTAAACTCTTCGGATCCCCTGCAACTGTTTTGCAGACACTCCGATCTCCTACAATGCACTTCGATCAGCCTGGGTTCATCATGTTACAGCAGGGTACAGCTCTCAGACCCTAAAAAGGACCTGCGCTCGTTCGATCTCTGAGGCCGGCTAACCTGTTGTTAGGGAGTTCGAGGAAGTGCCTTCAAGCAGTAATGATCGGGTCACGCAGAACGTGGATCGATGCAATGCGGTAGATGCAAGCAGTCAGCGTGAACAGCAACGAAGCACCACAGACACGATGACGGGCACGACGGGCAAGGCAGGGCCCAAGGGGCTGGGGGTCGATAGGACAGGTATCACAGATCACTTGGCTTTGACTTTCTTTCTTCACTTGGTGGTGTCGAGTAAACACCGGGTGGTCCCGGAACCTCGCTACTGGCTCTGTACCCGAGACCGAAGGCGTTCCCACACCGGGGATCCTCCCTGCCCATATAAGATCCGCCCAGAGGATGCTAATCAAAGCTTGCCCTCTGCCTATCGAATAGACCCGACGCGTGACACTGATCAGAACAGCTGTCTCACGCCGTATTATCCTCCTCGAAGCACTGTCGGCGCTGCAACACAGAACCCGCGACAGACCCAGGGGCACTGTTGCCCCAAATGACTAGTTCGTCTGTGGTACGCAGACTCTGTGATACAGACAAAGACCACAACAAAGTGATCGCAAATTCATGGGTAAAGCAAGTGAAATGCCGGCATACTGGGCACGGGAACACAACAACACAAGCAAACCCAGAAAATAATGACCAAAAGACGAAAAACAAATATCTAAATGATACACCGTACAAATAAAAGACGCAAGCAGATCAAAAAGGCTGTCAGACAATGATACGTACTCATCAAGAAGGATATATAGCTGCTGCAAGGACCAAGCAACACGAAGGAGAGGAGCATTATATTATAAAGACGGATCTGTGAAGGGGAGGGGAAGAAATATGGTCACAAAACCATGTCACAGACGTGCTGCAGGAGATCGTGATGCAATATACTCGAATCGGCAATGCGATGCCATCTCCTCGCACTGGCCACGAAACGCACGACATAGACTTTCCAGCACAGCACGCATGGGACAAATAGTGCAAAGGGAGTAAAATCGAAAGTATAGCGAAGAGACACCAAAGTGCCCCGCCCAGGTGTGCAATACAAAACAATTTTTATAAATTTTGAAATACGTCAGCTGTGAGTTCGACTGATTAAATAGTTGATACTCAACTTTGCAAGCTGCGTAATACGCCTCGTCTATATTCCATTTTTACCTAATTTTACAATTATTGTGATAAACCGAGCGCGCGTATTCTATATGTGATTCCTTGTCAAAGATATAGGCCAGCGGCTCCCCTGGATGCTGCCCGGGTCAACAGGACAATTTTAACTATTCATTCTGCGCACTGGTACTATATAACCCTAACAAGGGATATTGATATGATGTTGCAACATGTTGAAACCTTTGCATTTCACAAATATTTATAGATTGATTGAATGTTGTTGATTTGGTTCTAAGTGTGAATAATTCTTTCGTTATAAAAATAAAACTGGAATACAAGACACCTAGTGTAAACAATTAGGGTTAGGGTTTTTGCCAAAATCAGGTATACCTGGCCACTTTCGTGCCAAAAACAGTTACATACTGAAATCAAGTACAAAACACACACCAGGAACCCTACTATTGGCCAAGCTGACATTGTAACTGATTTTGGCACGAAAAGGCCAAGGTACACCTGATTTTTTCTACTTTGTCTAGCTTTCAACTGATTTTGGCCAACTTTGAACCAATCAGAGAGGCCATACCTACACTGTGTTTTCTCTCCGTATGCGTCTGCCCTCCCTCGATTGAAGTTCTTCTGTATTGACGTATAAACTCTGTACTCGTACGTCGTACGTAAAAACACGTATATATATGCATGCATGCGTACGGTGGTTTCACTTTTTCTCTTTTGAAGTGTGCGATGTGCTTCAGTTAGTTGTCGTGTGTACTGCTCTGCTGTTTTCTATGTTAACAGCAGTCTTTACACCACCATGGACACTCGGCGTTTCGTCTGCACCACCCTGCATCGAGGTGGTCTCAGGTTTGGTAAGGCAAGATAATTTCGTGCCGAGCAGGCGATTCCGCGAGGACGGTCTGGAAGCTTTACTGTTTAAAGCTGTCAACGGGGGGGGGGGCGCCAGAGCAAATACTCTTGGCGCTCCCGCCGTGGCGAAACAAACGAAGCATATTAATAGTGACTCTTTGCACGTCCAGGTGGAGCCCGTGGTACCCACACCTTGAAGAACACAAAACAATTCAGATTTTGGAGGCCATGTGATTAATGCTTTACGAGGCGCATTCTTTTCTTTTTTCCGGATTGTCATGGACATCACACCGCTCGTGGCGCGCGTTATATACTTGATTTAGGATGTACCTGATTTTGGCTCAAACGGATCAGGTCAACCTGACTTTGGAGTTTGCCCATTTTTTTTTTATGTAGACTAAAACGAAAGGAAAGCACAGGCCAACCGACACAACCAAAGCAACCCTCTAGCCATGAACATGCTCTACCTACTATATTAATACAGAGGTAGTTAGCCTAATATATTAACGGTAGCTTGCTACCCTGTCTGCCGTCTCCTTTCTGTTTTGTTTGTCAACCGTGGGTTTTTCACGATCGCTCCACCCCCCCCGCCTTCCCCATGCAAATTAATTATGCACTTACGCCTTTTAAACAGGTGCGATCTCCATTCCGCCAATCGCGTGGCTCATGGGGCGTGTTTTGGTATTATATTACTTACTTTCACTTATGGTTTTACTGTTAATAGTACCAGGTAGTGAACACCTGTGAGGTTACATAACGGCGCAACTGCTGCGTAATGGGAACGAACCCACGCCGTCACGATACGTGCCTCTTTGCAATAAATATTTTTATCTATAGTGGGTGGGCATTTCTCGTGCGTTCCATGGCCCCTGATGGTTAAGACTGGTGAACGATGGTGTCAGGTTGTCTGTTTCAGCAGGACGGGAAATTACCGATAATACGATTTTCATGCATTGTTGTGCGGTACATAATTGGTACGAGTGCACGTATCGGAACATATTTGATTTGGTATATCAGCGATTTTGTGTACTGTGATGAAAGTGTCGGTACCCATATGTATTACTATGATTATGTTGCGGCTCACCACAGGCGATTATTTCTTTCTCCAGTCTTACTTCCAGTCATCCGCGGCTCAGCACAGGCAGGTAGTTTCTTGCCTCCAGTCTCACTTCCAGTCATCTCTGCTCACCTCGGCTCACCACAGGCGAGTATAATATATGGATTTCGGTCGTGCGTGTCGTTGCGTGTCACATTGTTTTTGTTTTTTTTTTTCATCACTTTTACTTTCCAGCCCACTCGTAGGAGGTTTTACCCTCGACGATCTTCTGGACAAGCCGTGGTCACAGGTGTCGTCCCTTCTCCCCCCCGGTACGTGCCTTTATTTTTTGTCGCGCATAGGGTTCAGCATTCCCACTGCTCGTCGATTTTCATCGAATGTAGCCAACTCACGCTTTCGCGCTTTCCGCTTACCAATTTTTTATGCAAGAAAAAGTCCCTATGAGCATGCACTCGGTGAGACTTGAACCCACGAAATTGATCTTGACAGGCACGCGGACCACCTATCAAGCCACACCGGGGACGCATGCGTGATGCTGATCCCTCCGACATCTCGGTGTGGTGCTGTTGTCGTCACAGAATCATTTTCGCGTACCATTACTGAAATTCTCCAACGAGCTAAACATATATATATATTCTTTATCGCACTGCTGTTGTTGTTGTTGTTGTTGTTGTTGTTGTTGTTGTTTTCTTCACATTATACCGTTCTTTCTACGCGTCGACATCCAGCACAACCAGTGTCCGTGCCGATTCTTCAAACCTAGGGAAATACAAGTTATGTGGTCACAAAGCTACGCCACAGAGATACTACGTTGCCACGTATGTAATGCAATGCCATGTCATCATACTGCGTACGACAGGCACGACTTACCCATTACATGACCTAGAGAAACAAAAACGAAACAAAGAGAAAAAAAAACAAAAACAAAAACAAAGTCAATTCGAAAGAGAAAAGAAACAAAAAAAAGAAACAAAAATGTACCTGGTATACGTATATACTTCAGTATAGCAACAAACCATCGTACCCCCACGTAGGGGACGTGGCAGACACTTGAAAAGAACGAGCTGGAAAAAAAAAGAAAAAGAAGAAAACACCACTAGTCGTCAACAGAGTAAGACTAAGAACCAAGGGAAAAATAACAGGCAAACCAAACAAAGCACAAGGCATGCTCCAGGTAGCGGCAGCAGTTGATGGTACGAGTAGCACAGCCAGGGTCTCCCTGCTGGCCCGCCTGGTACCTTGCTACCCTGTCTGCCACCATCGTCCAGCGTTCGTCAACTATGCCCGGCCCCTCGGTGTCAGACAGTACGAAACAAGCAGAGCAGGCTCGTCATCCACCCACGCAACACGACTCTCCTTCAATAAGGTTTGTCAATCGGAGAAAGGAAGAAAAATGAAAATCACATAGGGTCACCGCAAAGACAATAAAATGAAATCAAAATAAACAACAACAACAGGAAGACAAAGGAAGACCACGTTCGAACCAGCTGCACCAGTTGGTGGTACGAGTAGTATGGGCATGTTCTACTTCTTAGTCTGCCCGGTACCTGGCCACCCTATCTGCCATCTCCTTCGGTGGCAACAAGCGTCATCACTCTCATGATATAACAGTGCTACTATTCATTATGTATATGTGTTATTAATATAATAGTAGTTTAATAGAGTGTTGTGTGATTCTCGGGTACTCTGTTTTCTTCATTTCGTCTCCCCGAGTTCAGCAAATGTACGTACCGGGTATAGTGTGAGTGTGTGTTCTTCACATTAAACCGTTCTTCTACTCGTCGACATCCTGCAAGCCCAGTGTCCGTGCTGATTCTTCACCCTAGAAAGATACGAGCTCTGTGGTCACAAACTACGACACAGAGAGAACACACCGTAATGCATTAATAGCCTACGCAATACCATGCCTTCGCACTAGGTGCGGCCGACACAACATACATACATACGCCAGCAACCAAAATAGTATGTATGTGTGTATACCCATGAAGAGTACTATTAATACATACAGCAGGAGTACACGGTCTTCTTCCTCAATGTTTCAACCCTTTCAAGTCTCTGTCTTATAACCTTGATCCGAGGTGGTCGTATAGTATAGTAGAGCAAGCTCTCTGCTGCTCTCTCCCCCACTACTATGCTGTCGAGCATGCGGTCCTTTCTTTGATGCCTGCGTGTTGCTTTGGGAGAGAAATACATATTATTTTATTAGGGTGTATAATGTGTATTCTGTGTTTCTCGGCTATTTGAGTTCTTGATTCCGTCTCCCCGGAATCAGCAATTTTACGTATACCACCAAGTATGTATATATACCCAAGAAGAGTACTACATACAGCAGTAGTAAGTATTAATAAGAGTAGTTGTGGTCTTCTGCCTCACTAGTACTGTTTCCAAGCCTCTCTCTGTCTTATAACCTAGACCCGGGGTGGTCGCAGAGGAAGCTCGTCTCCTCCCTCCTCACAATAGCATTGTCAAGCATGTCATGTGCTGTGTGGTAATTTCTGCTGCAACAACTATCAATAACAAGGTACATCGACTGGTGTGTTCTTTTGAGGTTTTTTTCCCCCGATCTTTCGCACAATCCATTTTTTATATTCGCCCTCACTTATTTGCTCCTTTTATTTTGCTCCCTTCTGGGAGGCGTCGTATATAACCTAGATCCGGGGTCGGTCATAGAGCAGGTTCTCCCCCCGCTTCCCCGCTGTTGTGAAGTTTGCACACCTCGGATAACGTAACCCTTAACGTTTTATGTTAGTGTTAGGCGTTCCAGCGAAAAGAAAACGTAACATTACGTTACTACGATAACTGCTTTCTGGATTTTGTGATAACATAGTGTTAGTGTGATATGATATTGGCGGGCGATCGCGTAACATTTAGTTAGAGTGTCACCTTGATCTCGTACGGACCGCAGTATATGTTACGGTGTTAGGGTATGCAGCCCATATAGCGAGTAACACTATGTTAGCGTGTTGTTAGCGGAATTCCTGGTGGCTGTCGTAACACACGTTGAAGGGATAACGTACATCGTCAACTAAACGATAACAGTATGTTACCGTGTTAGCGGCATCAGCCCGGAGCGAGTAACTTCATCTTAGTGTGTCAGCGGGATTCTTCGTGCTACCGTAGCACCCTTTCGACGGCCAACGTACACGGCCAAATAAACGCGTACATAACACTATGTTAGTGTGTTCGTGAAAATCCTAGAGGTTCCGCAAAAATGATGCGTTTTTTGGGGGGATCCCTCCATAATATCCCCTGTTTCGGGGTTTTAAAATATGGAGTTTTTTTTTGCGTGGAAGCTATGCTATCCTCCCCCCAGGGGATACGTTGTAGGTATCCCCTACTGGGATGTCGGCGAAATTGGATAACACGGATACGCTATGTTACTCCCACACGCCCGCTTTACCACTAACACAGGTAACACGTGTTAGATCTCGGGAAGATCCAAAGGGTAACGTAGTAACATTGCGTTAAAACAACTTCGGCCCCAATGGTAACCCAGTAACATGGAGTTAGACCAGGATTGGTTTTTATGGTAACACGGTAACGGAATGTTACCATCATCAAATCTTCACTGACGGTAACACCGTAACATAATGTTACAGACTTCCGCATTAAGGCTAACACATCCTAACATAATGCTACGTGTGGACCGGCTACGACTGTAAGGTATCTAACGTACGTTATAAGTGTTACGTTATCCACCCTGAGGCAATCAGATGGGGGGTCCAGATAACGTACCAGGTATAGTGTTAGTAGTGCTGGCCATTGCGTTATGTCACGTTAGTGTGTTGTCTGTAACACGATGTTATGTGTTAGTAGTGCTGGCGAACATGGTAACGTTATGTTAGGGTGTTACGCATAACATTCCTCGTAAGGGTAACATAATGTTATGTTAGTGTGTTACGTATAACGCTGCGTCGACAATAACATTATTTTACCGTGTTATTGCGGGGGGGGCCATAGTAAATAGGACCAAATTTTGTAAGTATAAATATGGAAATATATGGGTGTTAGTGTTTAACGTACATCCTATTAACTATGGTCCCCCGTAATGGTAAATATGCGGATAACGATATGGGCGTGTTAGAGTGATAACGTACGTGTTTGGTCACAGCCTAACACCGTGTATCGGTGTTAGTTCAAGGACTGATCACAGCACAACATAATGTTACTGCATTAGAGCTGGACGACACCGAGAAGCAACATAACGTCAAGGCTCGTGCACGTTCGTGGGTTTCCAGTTATCACTGTGTTACCGCGTTACCGTGATCGCTCCTCTACTGCTAAGACTATGTTAGTACGTTACCACGTTCCTGTGTCAGGCCCCATAAAGTCGATAAGTGTTATCCGAGTGTTACGTTATCCGAGGTGTGGAAGTTTGATCACTCAAGTGCCCTCAGCGATAATAATATACCAGGTAAGTGCAATAGTTGGTATCGATGTCCATCAGCCGAGCCACGGGTCACCAGGCGTCTGTCGCTCATTATTCTTCCCTCTGACTATTACTGATTCCCGTCGGGGATTCGTCCAACATGTGTTACGGGCCCTTGGCATCGAAAACTGCCATAAAATTTGCAGTGCGGGGCCTTAAGCGTCCACGGCGGCCGTCACGCCGCCGGCGAAAGCCCCCTTGTATGTATTACTATGATTATGTTGCGGCTCACCACAGGCGAGTATTTCTTTCCCTCCAGTCTTATTTCCAGTCATGCTCTGCTCACCACAGGCGAACATTTTCTTGCCTCCAGTCTTACTTCCAGTCATCTCGGCTCACCGCAGGCGAGTATTCTATACGAATTTCGGTCGTGCGTGTCGTTGCGTGTCACATGTGTGATGTTGATCCCTTCGACATCTCGGTGTGATGCTGTTGTCGTTCCAGAAGTTTTCGCGTACCATTACTGAAATTCATTTTCGGGTACCATTACTGAAATTCTCCAACGAGCTAAACATATATACTCTTTACCGCACTGCCTGGCCAACACCGGAGTTTTTTTTTCGAATGTTTTTTTTTTTTTTTTTTTTGTCATCATCACTTTTACTTTCCAGCCCACTCGTAGGAGGTTTTACCCTCGACGATCTTCTGGACAAGCCGTGGTCACAGGTGTCGTCCCTTCTCCCCCCCGGTACCTGCCTTTATTTTTTGTCGCGCATAGGGTTCAGCATTCCCACTGCTCGTCGATTTTCATCGAAGGTAGCTAACTCACGCTTTCGCGCTTTCCGCTTATCAATTTTTTTATGCAAGAAAAAGTCCCTACGAGCATGCACTCGGTGAGATTTGAACCCACGAAATTGATCTTGATAGGCACGCGGACCACCTACCAAGCCACCGGGGACACCGGCATGTACGTGACAACAAGCCAAACGTCACAACTCTGTCTCATCGCCATTGCTATTAATATTCTATACGAATTTCGGTCGTGTGTGTCGTCGTCTGCCACCTGCGTGATGTTGGTTCCTCCGACTTCCCGGTGTGATGCTGTTGTCGGCACAGAATCATTTTCGCGTACCATTACTGAATTCTCATACGAGCTAAACATATACCAGGTATATTCTTTATCGCACTGTTGTTGTTGTTGTTGTTGTTGTTGTTTTATTCACATTAAACCGTTCTTTTTACCCGTCGACATCCAGCACAACCAGTGTCCGTGCCGATTCTTCAATCATAGAGAGATACAAGTTCGGTGGTCACAAAATGCCTGGCAAACACCGGAGTTTTTTTTTCGTATGTACGTGGCAACAATCGTCATCACTCTCATGGCTATTGCTATTAATATATAGCATTGTTACTATTCATTATATATATGTATTATTAATACAATGGTAATTTAATAGAGTGTTATGTGATTCTCGGGTACTCTGCTTTCTTCATTTCGTCTCCCCGAGTTCAGCAAATTTACGTACCGGGTATAGTATGTATGTGTGTATACCCATGACGAGTACTATTAATACATACAGCAGGTGTACACGGTCTTCTTTCTCAATGTTTCAACCCTTTCAAGTCTCTGTATATATCTATTGAACTCCAATCCCCGCTCCGGTCTGCCCCGTGCTTGGGGTGGGCCGAGGTAATCCGCCTGGACCTGCAACGGTCTAGCGACAGTCACACGAACATCGAGCTTCTGGCTGAGTAGAGAGGGTACCTCGCGCGGTCCGGCTGGTGGCCTGGTCGCTTTAAGGACCGCGTGAGGTGGTGGTGATGTTTTTTCTTCTTAACCCCGACGCCAAGGAGTTCATCCCTCAGGCGGGACGGGTACATCACCACAGCAGAGAGCGCTACACGGGCAGTCGGGGGAGTGGAGAGGCTGGCCACAGCGTGGGTATGCATGCACGACAGGAAGGATGGGAGTGTCGGCGTTGGCTAGGACGGCTGCACCCAGACAACGGAAACCAAGGCGCGTACCGGGCTACGAAACGGAGAGCCACTTTTGCCATAACGAAGAAAAAGAAACAAAAGAAGAAAAAAAGGAGGCGGGGACGAGCTTTACGTCGGCTGGCAAAGAAAGTAGCACGCGAGGCGTAAGAGACAGAAGGGGGCACTGGTTGCGGTAGCCACCTACAGTGTGCGCACCCTGGCTGTAAAGGGGAAGAACGTGTACGGACATGACGAGAGTGTACTGGCGAAGGGACGGCAACTCGGCTGTGACTTCATTGGCCTGGAGGAAACCCGGAGGACCGGTAGCACGACGTTTCGTGCAGCAGGGTATCGCGTTTTCTGTTCAGGTCAGGAAACAACAGCTGCTAGGCAAGGGCTGTACGGAGTAGGCCTAGCTGTAAGGAATCGTTGTGCAGTAAGGCTGTGTACACTCATCAGTTCATTGACGAGCGGCTTATGTCTACGCGTTTTGAGCTGGCTAGAAAATGTGAGGCAGTGAATTTCGTCGTTGCGTATGCGTATGCTCCAACTGATTGTACCAAGGACGTTGAACTGAAACGTAGTTCCTGGCAGACGTTGGAGGACTTGGTGGAAACGATCCCGACGAAAGAGTGTCTGTTTGTACTGATGGATGCCAACGCGCGAACTGGACAGAGGATGGAAGGGTGTGGTGATGATGAAAGTAGAGTGCTTGGAGCATACGGGCGTGATGTTCGTAAAGATAATGGCAGACGACTCCTGTCGTTCGCCACCAATTGCAAGTTAGCTCTCACCAACACGTTTTTCAGCACGCGCAAGGGTGGGATTTCGCATACACACAACGGCACCAGCCCGAGTGACCGTAAGCGGATCGACTACATCCTAACCCGTCAAGCACATCGACCTAGAGTACAAGATGATAAAGTCGTCCCACAGCCTCCTGCCCCAGCTACGGCTGACTCAGACCACAACATCTTGTATATCAAACTCCGACTCAGTGGTCACTTAGCGTCCAACAGACAAATACGTAGACCGACAAAACGCAGAGAGTTCGACAGGCAGCTTTTTATGTCCGATGGAAAGTGTCGTGAACGACTAGTCGCGAGGGTCATCTCCACTCTCAACCAGCTCAACCAGCCCCGTAATACGTCTGGCATGGTTGAGTTTTTCACTGCGGCTATTATTGATGCGGTCAAAAAAGAGGTACCACCCCCTCCACGTCGCCTCTCTGCTCTGGCGGATGGGAGTCTGCCGAAACCTCGGCCGCATTCATATTAGCATGGACAGCGAGGGAGGATGCACGGCAATTCTTGCGTGCCCACCCCGGGATAGAACCGCGTGGAAGACACTGAGATCTGCGTGTGCGAACCTGCAGAAAATGATTGCCGCAGGACTGCATGCGTACTTCGAAACGTACCTCGCTGAAACCGAACGACTACTAGCGAACAACGACCAGAGAGGCTTTTACAAGCACCTTAAGAGTACGGTAGGATTGGAAGGGACCAAAGCGAGAAGCGAACAGTTCATTAGGGACGAGGACGGCACGCTGTTGGGGGATAAGGTGCGAATTCGTGAACGGTGGGGGAGGTTTTACCACAAACGTTTCAACACGAAATAGCTTGAAATCGATTCCAAGATCATCGACCTCTTGCCACCACGACCGCCTAAACTGTCGCTCGGAGATGAACCATCCATGGACGAGATGACGGAAGCACTTAAGGGGATGTCAAACTGGAAAGCTGTCGGGCCAGATGGTCTCCCGGCCGAACTCCTGAACATCGACCACCCCGCATTCGCCCTGTGCTTTCACAACATCCTTGTCAATGTTTGGGTAACAGGAGAAGTCCCCCAGCAATGGAAAGATGCGATCATCAAGGTCCTTCGCAAAAAGAAGGACCGAACTGACTGCAACAACTACAGAGGGATTTCGCTTGTTGCCCACGCAGGCAAAGTCTTGTTGAAAATCGTCGCGTCCTGCCTCAGCAACTACTGCGAGACCGAGGAAGTACTCCCGGAGGAACAGTGCGGCTTCCGCCCCTCACGATCAACGATTGATATGTTGTTCGTCGTGCGCCGGTTGCAAGAGCTTGGAAGACAGAGGAAAACCCCCCTGTACTTGTGCTTGATCGATCTGCAGAAAGCGTACGACTCTGTCGACCGAGAGCTGTTGTGGGAAGTACTCACACGTTTTGGCGTACCACCCAAGATGCTGAAAATTATCCGTAATTTCCACGATGACATGCGGGCTCGCGTGCGTGCGGATGACGGCGAGCACTCGGAATGGTTTGATGTCACGCAGGGGGTTCGCCAAGGCTGTGTGCTGTCACCGTTACTGTTCAACGTATTTTTCGCTGCTGCGTTGCACGTCGTACTAGTACGCTTTAGCCATGACGAAGCCATCGTAAGGGATTTGGTCCAACTCAGTGATGCTGGAGTAGTCGGAACGGAGGAGCAGGAGCCGTTGGCGTGCGTGCGAAGGGCTGTATGGGGCATGTTGTACACTGATGACGCAGGGATTGTCTCTCGGTCGGCTGAAGGGCTCGCGAAAATTATGACAGTCATCGTGACTGTCTTCGAAGCAGCAGGCCTTACGGTGTCGGAAAGAAGACAGAGACTATGTTTCTACAAACGCCAGACAAGAAAACCCTCGCACCACCGCTCGTTATCGAAGCAGCAGGCCAGAGGTATAAGCAGACGGCCCAGTTCTTGTACCTAGGCGGCATTATCCACGAAAACGCTGACCTCTCGCTCGAAATCGACCGACGGATCCGTCTCATGCGAGCATGCCTCAAACGGTTCGGCCCGGAGCTGTATGATAGGACGACCGCCCCCCTTAGCCTGAAAGTCCGAATGCTGAAGGCCGAGGTGATTGAGACCGTTCTGTACGGGTGTGTGACATGGACCCTCAGAGCGGAACACTTTGCCAAGCTTCGAACGGCTCACCACCAAGTCCTGTTGCGAGTCATTGGCTTCCAACGCCGACTTCGTACTGACCATGCCACCCCCTCGTACGCGAAGGCCCTCAAGATGACACGTTGCGAGAGCATCGAAACGACCATCCGCAAACGGCGTCTCTTTTTCGCGGGGGGGGTGGCACGGCAAAGCAAGGATCGATTACCCAGTCGGGTAATGTTCGGGACGATTGCTGGTGGGGAGAACCCGAGACCTGGCGGACAGGTTAAGACTTGGCATAGATGCATAGTCGAAGACCTTAGGGAGTTCCGAGCCACCGAAGGGACAACGGAACTTGCTCCCTTGGTGTTTGGAGTTGAGACCGCACTTTGGCCCACTGCTGCAAACAAGGCGGGAAAGTGGTACCGGGGGATCCCAGAAGAAGCCGAACGGTTCATGGTGAGGTGGCACGAGGCTGAGGCTGAGCTCAGTAGGCAGCGCCGCGCATCCGCTGTGGGTGGTGTCCAAGGGAATGGGGGGAGGAGGGGCAACAAGAGGAGTAGCAGAAAACCCGACCAAGGGAATGCGGAGAGGGGGGGGAAGAGGAGTAGAAGGGAAAGTGCAGTGGACGAAAGTAGGAAGGAGATGGCAGATAAGGTAGCCAGGTACCGGGCAGACTAAGAAGTAGAACATGCCTATACTGCTCGGACCACCAACTGGTGCAGCTGGTTCGAACGTGGTCTTCCTTTGTCTTCCTGTTGTTTTTGTTTATTTTTGTTTCATTTTATGTTCTTCTTTGACCCTATGTGATTTTCCTTATATTTTCTTTCTCTTCCTTTGTCCGATTGACAAACCTTATTGAAGGAGTCGTGTGGTGTGGGTGGATGACGAGCCTGCTTTGCTTGTTTCGTATTATCTGACGCCGAGGGGCCGGGCATAGTTGACGAGCGCTGGACGATGGTGGCAGACAGGGTTGCAAGGTACCAGGCGGGCCAGCAGGGAGACCCTGGCTGTGCTACGTACTCGTACCATAAACTGCTGCCTCTACCTGGAGCATGCCTTGTGCTTTGTTTGGTTTGCCTGTTATTTTTCCGTTGGTTCTTAGTCTTACCCTGTTGACGACTAGTGGTGCTTTCTTCTTTTTCCTATTTTTTTCTAGCTCCTTCTTTTCAAGTGTCTTCCACATCCCCTGCGGGGGGGGAGTACGATGGTTTGTTGCTATATATACATATACCAGGTATCGTATATATTTGTTTCTTTTTTCTTGTTTCTTTTTCTCTTTCGAATTGTCTTTGTTGTTTTTGTTTTTTTTCTCTTTGTTTCGTTTTAGTTTATTACTCATGCCGTAATGCATTAATAGCCTACGCAATACTATGCCTTCGCACTAGGTGCGGCCGACACAACATACATACATACGCCAGCAACCAAAATAGTATGTATGTGTGTATACCCATGAAGAGTACTATTAATACATACAGCAGGAGTACACGGTCTTCTTCCTCAATGTTTCAACCCTTTCAAGTCTCTGGCTTATAATCTTGCTCCGGGGTGGTCGTATAGAGACTATGCTGTCGAGCATGCGGTCCTTTCTTTGATGCCTGCGTGTTGCTTGGGAGAGAAATACATATCATTTCATTAGAGTGTATAGTGTGTATTCTGTGTTTCTCGGCTATTTGTGTTCTTGAGTCCGTCTCCCCGGAATCAGCAATTTTACGTACCACCAGGTATGTACATGAAGAGCACTACATTACAGCAGTAGTAAGTACTAATAATAGTAGTTGTGGTCTTCTTCCTCACTAATGTTTCAACCCTTTCAAGCCTCTGTCTGTCTTATAACCTAGATCCGGGTGGCCGCAGAGGAAGCTCATCTCCTCCCTCCTCACAATAGCATTGTCAAGCATGTCGTGTGCTGTGTGGTAATTTCTGCTGCAGCAACTATCAATAACAAGGTACATTGACTGGTGTGTTCTTTTGAGGTTTTTTCCCCCCGATCTTTCGCACAATCCATTTTTTATATTCGCCCTCACTTATTTGCTCCTTTTATTTTGCTCCCTTCTGGGAGGCGTCGTATATAACCTAGATCCGGGGTCGGTCATAGAGCAGGTTCTCCCCTTGCCTCCCCGCTGTTGTGAAGTCTGCACACCTCGGATAACGTAACACTTAACGTTTTGTGAAATGTTAGGCGTCAGCGAAAAGAAAACGTAACATTACGTTACTACGATAACTGCTTTCTGGATTTTGTGATAACATAGTGTTAGTGTGTTATGATATTAGCGGGCGATCGCGTAACATTAAGTTCGAGTGTCACCTTGGTCTCGTACTGACCGCAGTATATGTTACGGTGTTAGGGTATGCAGCCCATAGAGCGAGTAACACTATCTTAGCGTGTTGTTAGCGGAATTCCTGGAGGCTGTCGTAACACACGTTGAAGGGATAACGTACATGGTCAACTAAACGATAACAGTATGTTACCGTGTTAGCGGCATCAGCCCGGAGCGAGCAACTTTATGTTGGTGTGCCAGCGGGATTTGTCGTGCTACCGTAGCACCCTTTCGACGGCCAACGTACACGGTCAAATAAACGCGTACATAACACTATGTTAGTGTGTTCGAGAAATTCCTAGACGCTCCACAAAAAATGATGCGTTTTTTGGGGGGATCCCTCCATAATATCCTCTGATTCGGGGTTTTAAAATATGAAGTTTGTTTTGCGGGGAAGCCATGCTATCCTCCCCCCCCGGAGATACGTTGTAGGTATCCCCTACTGGGATGTCGACGAAATTGGATAACACGGATACGCTATGTTACTCCCACACGCCCGCTTTACCACTAACACAGCTGACACAGGTTAGATCTCGGGAAGATCCAAAGGGTAACGTAGTAACATTGCGCTAGAACGACTTCGGCCCCAACGGTAACTCAGTAACATGGAGTTAGACCCGGATTGGATTTTATGGTATTAATAACACGGTAGCGGAATGTTACCATCATCAGATCTTCACTGACGGTAACACCGTAACATAATGTTACATACTCCATCTTTAAGGCTAACACATCCTAACATAATGTTACGTATGGACCGGCTACGACTGTAACGTTTCTAACGTACGTTATAAGTGTTACGTTATCCGGCCCTGAGGCAACCAGATGAGGGGTCCAGATAACGTAGTGTTAGTAGTGCTGGCCATTGCGTTATGTCACGTTAGTCTGTTATCTGTAACACGATGTTATGTGTTAGTAGTGCTGACGAACATGGTAACGTTATGTTAGGGTGTTACGTATAACATTCCTCCTAAGGGTAACATAATGTTAGTGTGTTACGTATAACGCTGCGTCGACAATAACAATATGTTATCATGTTATTGCGGGGGAGCATAGTAGATAGGACCAAGTCTTGTAAATATAAATATGGAAATATATGGGTGTTTGTGTGTACCGTAAATCCTATTAACTATGGTCCCTCGTAATGGTAAATATGCGGATAACGATCTGGGCATGTTAGAGTGATAACGTACGTGTTTGGTCACAGCCTAACACCGTAGGAATGATCACAGCATAACATGATGTTACTGTATTAGGGCTGGACGACACCGAGAAGCAACATATTGTCAAGGCTCGTGCACGTTCGTGGGTTTCCAGATAACAATGTGTTACCGCGTTACCGTGATCGCTCCTCTAGTGCTAAGACTAAGTTAGTACGTTACCACGTTCCTGTGTTAGGCCCCATATAGTAGATAATAAGTGATATCCGAGTGTTACGTTATCCGAGGTGTGGAAGTTTGATCACTCAAGTGCGTCAGCGATAATGATATAAGTGCAATATTTGGTATCGATGTCCATCAGCCGAGCCCCGGGTCACCAGGCGTCTGTCGCTCATTATTCTTCCCTCTGACTATAACTCATTCCCGTCGGGGATTCGTCCAACATGTGTTACGGGCCCTTGGCATCGAAAACTGCCATTAAGTTTGCAGTGCGGGGCCTGAAGCGTCGACGGCGGCCGTCACGCCGCCGGCGAAAGCCCCCTTGTAGGTATTATATTAAAAATATAATTCGACAGGAGGGACACCGCAGTTTAGTGGTGTTCTAATACCTTATGGCACGCAACTTCCCTCGGTAATGGTGACAACATCATGTTGGTACAAAATATGGGACGAGAGGTCATTGCAGTGATGTGGTACGTGAATCTTACATTATTAACAATATGTGGGACGAGAGATCACCGCAGTGATGTTGTGACGTGAGAGTCTTGCATTTGTTGTATGTAAGGCGGAAGGTCCTTCACGTATTACAACTCCTCGAATTGCCAGCGGGAAAAAAGATGGAGATGATACATCCAAGACGGTGTATCGGTGGACAAAATATATTTTGTGGACTACTACGAGGGAGAGGTTGGGTACAATAGGGTCACGCGTGGATTTCTTGGTCCCCTTGTGTTTTCGTGGGCATTGGGACGAACAAGGTAGGAGGCTAGAGAGGGGCCCACCCCTCTCACTCGGCTTCGACTTCCCATCTCTACTTTTCTTCTACTCTTTCTACACCGCGCCATCATTCTCAGGGTGGTTTAATATACATATTCTTGTTCGTCTGCACGTGCCTGTCTATGACATCGTAGGGATTTTTCCATTCCCATATCATACCGCATCGAGATTGTCCCTTACAACCTACAACAAGGTCGTAAGCGGTAGGCGCTGCACTACTGCTGTAATGCTATACCAGTACAGACATACGCGGTACATAGCCTCTGGTGCGTTTTTTTTGTGTTTGCCCTGTTAACAACCGTTTCGTTTCTTTGCCCTAAGTCCTATATCTCGGCCGGGAGCCCATGATGTGCTGCTCACCACTAAGACGGTACCACACATCAGACTACACTATTAATAAATATCCAACCAATAAATATTTCAGCTGACTACCCGACAACGCAACCGTCGCTACCTTCTACCTTGGTTCTGCTCACTGGTTTTCACCACAAAGTCTGCGGGAACGTTTCAATATGCCAACGGCTCACCAGGTACTCGGTGCAGACACTATAAAATCGACATGCTTCTTGACGCCAACTCTCACCAAAATACCGGAAGGGCGGATTATTTTCTTGCAGGCGGGTCTGATCCCAACGTCTAAAATGAGCTGAGTTGATTGGTTGAGCAAGCCAGGCATGAAAGTGCTGAAAACATGGTCTACAGCGGTACGTGCAGTACAAGTATTCGCAGCAGATACCAAGTACTAGGTACCAGGTACCATGTTCCAGGTACCAGCCACGAGGTACCAGGTATGGGTTCTCGATGGATTTACAACGGCGTGATTAACGAAGTAAGCCCCTTTAAAGATCGATCTTAACGGGGATGTTGGTTTTCGGTAATTTCAGTGTTGCCCCGATTGTTGTTCGGGAGAAGCAGACAAACTCCGACCCCGAAAATGAGGTCTGCAACTTTTGAATGTTTTTCAGAAAATTTGGGTACAAGGCTGTAGAGAGTCGGGCAGCCCCACTTCTCGAACTGTGCCACCACTCGCGAGCGCACTGGGCGGACAAGGGTCGTTCCTAAGGTCATTCGCAGGTCATGGCCGATGGCAGAAGGCGCAATAGACTTCTGGGCTCTCTTGGCCGTGTTCACAAGGTGACCACACCGAGGTGGCCAACCGACTGAGCTCGATGAGGGCGATAGCTGAGACTTTGTCGCGTTGAGCGTTGTAGCATGACGAGTTGGTGATGGATTTCACTCTCCATGGAACCGACACCTGCCTACGAGCCAGGTCGAAGACAGTAGTATCACCGCACGGATGGGATCGTCGAGTGCAGCTGCTGTAGTGGAGATTCTGTGGCGGATGGACAACTATTTCGCTAGCCAACTAGGGCACATACTCGATAAGATTTAACCCTCGCTGAAAACGGTGAATGCTGAAATTTCAGGAAGAAACGAATATATAATACGTGACGCTAAGATTGACCCTCAGTGGTACGGAAGTACCGTCGTCTCTACACGCGCAGCGTAGGCAGTCCCTCGAGTGATAGCGAATCAATCCAAATCAGGAGGAAACCCTCAACAAAAAGCGTGTGCCATGCAAACAGAGTTGGGACGTATTGATTGATTGCGTAGCAGCGAATCGAGACATTGCACGTCGTAACACGAGTGTATGTGATCGGGAGTGAGAACAGAACTGAGAACCAGGCAGACAAAACGACTGCAAATGCCAAGCATTAGTGTTGCGTCTCGACTCTGACAAAAGCGTTGCTGCGGAGTTTTATTTGTCGGTTCAAAAACTGGTTGAGATCTCGATCGCTATTGCTCAAAATCAAAATCACACTTTTCGGTTGAGAAGATAAATATCAACCGAGATTTAGTTTTGTGGCGAGATTTTCGCAGCCGTTTGAGGCTTGTTCTGGACGGAACATGCTGAGAGTAGAGAAGGGTATCTAGTCTAAGACCGAGAGAAGGTCGTTCACCAGGGGTCTTGTAGGACGTCTTCATGCATCTGTTGATGAAAGGGAAACAAGACGAACAATTCACGACAGAGCTAGGTGTAAGCGCAGACACCCTTGCACAACGGCCATACGGCCATGCATGATTTCGAAACCACCCCCTTCCCCCTGCCCTGCACAATTCTGTATTATTCAACTACGAGCGGTTGTTGCTGAGCACATACGCTGTGTCACGTAGTAGCAGTTCAAGGGATCGTCTCATGGTATCACTTACGAGCAGTCCGATGGGTATGTAGGAGTATGCAATGCGAGGAGACATATGGTCTTCGATTACGAGCGGTCATTTCTGAGAGATGGAGAGTAGACCCACATACTCACGTCGCCGTCTCCCATTCATTCGTCTATTAATACTTATTTGCGGCCCAATAGAGCAAATACATCTTAAACTATGTTCTTCACATTGCGTGTTGCAGGGCCTAGTTCACAGCCTAGTGGTTGTTGACAGCATGTTCATCAGCGCATTTCAGCGGAAGTTAGACAAACGCTATTTTCTAAGATATGGTCAGGCATTTCCAAACAAACGGAGATACGCATCTCATGTCCCTGGGTTATCAGGGCGTCTGCCTTGGCGGGCTCTGTCAAGGGGAGAAGGTGTTGTTTCCTGACATGTGTGCATCCAAGTAGCACGATGACAGATCGAAAAAAACAGTGGCCGTTACGCCTACGCTTCTTTTAGTAGTACTCTATGCTACTGGGTATTGACAGCACACAAAGTAGCCTGCTGTGCTGCAATTGATACTAAAGTGTTTCTACACAATATATCACATGTCAAATATTTCACCAGGTGCTTCTCAGCAGCGTCAATGCACAAAGCTGCAAGCCTACATCAAACAAAGCACACAGAGATCGACCATCATAAGCGTCAGATACCTGCACCTACACCACCCTTGTTCCTAAACACACGTTGTTGTTGGCGGGGGGGGGGCAAAAAGGCGGCATCTACCCGCTCCTTGTCGCCACTACCTTGGGCCGGTTCGAGCTTGTTCAACCCCTGCTCGGCCACGGGGCCGACGTGACAACGCGAGCTACGTCCGACGGGGAGCCTCTTCTTCGTTTTGCGTGGGTATTTGAGAGTTTGCCCGAGAGGATAGACGCCGGCACAGACCTCGACGAGAGACATCATGAACGTTTCCGTGCCTGGGAAGTTCTCGCGCGTGGTGGTAGCATTGAGGTGTGAGTACCCGGTCCAGTTTGGAAGTCGATCCAAGACAGAGTTCCACGATTGAAGTCATAAAGGCAGACGTGTAAGAGAAGAAAACCCGTGCTCTATTGCTTACCGCAGTAATCATCTTGAGTCTATGTATCTCTGCCCTATGAACGAGTGCCGGCATTTGAGTGGGTGCACAACACGAAGAATGGGGTGGGTAACGTTCAACGATGGGTGAACTCGCGAGATAGATGTTTTTCGTCCCATCGGTTACGAAGATCAGGGCAAGAACCAATAGACATCGCGTCGTCGTGCTATCTTCCCCTTCCTTCGCGCGTGTCGTTGCTGTTCGCAAACATCGATGTAGACTCTGAAGGAGTTCATCCGGGCGGAGAAGCGGGTTGACGTCACGGATGATGACGGGTACACACCAACCACGCCCCGGAGACCGGTAACCTCCGGGCGTTGCACGAACCTGTGCGCGCAGGGTCGAGGCATACTTGGCGTTGCAACAACTCAATGACACCGCTTGTCGTCGCATGCATGTGTGGCCATTCGATACTCGTCGAGTATCGTGGCGACAACTGGGGGGCGTACACGAGCATCGCAAACCACGTCAGGAAGACACCCCTTACGATCGCCTCGCGGCTCGGGCATCTAAAGGTAGTGAAGGTGCCGCTGAGGTTCGGTGTTCTAGAAGCTCGGCCCCAATGCCTACGGAGACTCGCTTTGTGGCATGGCTATGGTTGGTAACGTGAAGATTATGCGGGAGTTGGTCCAGGCCGAGGGAGGCATTCATGTCCATAGCGCTGAAACCCCCACGAAACTGACCGCGCTACAACATGGTCGCAGCCTACTGCCATCGGCTCACTTTATCCATGCTTCCCGAAGCGAGTGCCGACGAAACGGTCACGAATCGCAAAGGGAAGACTACATTCGACATTGTCAATACCATGAGCAGCGAATTCGTGCAAACCGGAGAAGGGCCAGGACGGGTGATGATTGTATATACGAGTGTGTAAAAAACGGCACGAGAAAAAAAAAAGACGTCTAAACGTTTCTGCAAAACCCCTTTCTCTACTAGCTAATTGTTTGGTTGGCGGAACGCCGACGCCCGCCTACTCGACAGAAGATTCCTGAGAGCTCGGCCGCCGCCTAAACTAAATGACAAGATGCGATAAAAAGCTGTGTCTCTATTGTCGTTTGTTTCAAAAAAGTACCACCAGGTCTCTGGTTAGCCAAAGCTGGCTACCGAGCCAAGCAGGGCCTCTTGACCGCTGAACACGAGACCAGTCCGAGAACGTTCTCCGTAGCCTGTTTATTCCCCCACCACCGGACCCCTTGCATTTTGGATGAGTGTTTCGTGCAATGAACATTACATTGGTGCGGCTTACATCCACATAAATATAAGGAAACCACGGGAAGGAAAACGACCAAACCGGGGTATACCCTCTCCATGTTTAGGCTAACGGTGGGGTAGAACATACCCGTGGGAAGTGCATGCGCGTCCCGTATACCTGCCTAAACACCGCTACGACGCATTGTTAAGACGCCCACAGCCGATGCACGGGGCGCACACGTTTGATAAATTTATCGTAGTAAGTTATTGAGACTGCCAGCACCGCGGCCAAGGGGAGTGCATCAAGATCTCTCCCCCTTGTGGCTACACGTAGGGGCAACAGTATGACGCGGCTGCTCCACTATATTGATGCATCCCCGCCTTTATTATGGCGTCTATTCCCCCCTCGCTCAGTCTCGAAAGAGATGCGTCGTCAATCGCCACATGGCTGAAACAACCAAAGAATTAGTTCGCCCCCCCTTCCCTCCCCCCTTCCAATAAAAACATGTTTCACGTGATGCCCCACCGCAAATCAATTCCGACAGTGCCTCGAGAAGACGTCGAGGTCTGTTGGTGGAGTGGCATGTCGTGCACGGGGTCCAAGAGAAAACGTGAAAAGCTCGGTACAGCACGAGCTCACTATGACGCGATGAAGAAATTGCAAACAAGGCATCATTCGTCGATCCGAACAAACGAGTATACCTTCCTTGGAATCCTCGCCCATCCACTCGAAATCCGTGGTATCCTGTGAGGGGTCCCATTCCAAGGAACAAAAAGGCGCCGTAATCTTCGTAAAATTGTTGGCGGGATATTGGCTCGATCTGCGGTAATCATGTTCACGGTGGCCTTGAGCTCTATCGTCCCTAGTTATCTCCGAGACGATTCTTCACGTGTTGCGAGGTTCGCCCTCAACAAATCGTCGACTAATACATATGTATATCTATGTACGGCCTGTTGTCCCACACCTATACAAGAGTGCTTGCTGCGTCGTTTCTACCGTTGCCTCTTTCTCACACTAAACATGACCCTTTGTGCACTTCCCTGGGCGTTTAGTTTTTTGTTTTGGCTTCCGTTGGCCACCTGGGACTTTTTCCACAAGCGCACCAGAAGGCGTAACAGCTCGGATTATCCTGGCGTGAAGGCCTATGTCGAAAGCAGTCTACTGCACACGGCGCGCACTACGACGCGACAAGAACACGGGCCATGCGCTCGACGCTCGCACATCACGGATAATGTTTTTGGGCTGCCGTCAAAGCGAATCTTGACGCACGACGTCTGTCGTACGTGAGAAACGCTGCACCGAGCCGGCACGACAAGCTAGACACGTCTTAGACGCCCAAACGTCCCTTATATTCGGTTCTCGAACCTTGTGAACGGATAATACGCGGTGCTTCGAAATTCTTCTTAGAACGGGCGATAATCCTCCCACACGCTTCTCCGCCGCTGCCGAAACGCGCAAACGGCCCTTCTGCAATTTGTCCTTACAGTTGCGTTTGAAACGAGCTAGCAGAGCCAACGTCGAAACCTGTAAAACACGGTAGAGCCTGTACCTGGTACTTGGTGCGAGCAGCTACAACCATCATCGGGTTACGTCAGTGTCAGTTGAGATTAATATAGAGCTCCATGGCGTTGACCGTGGTGTTGGGGCCCATGGCAGCAGCAATGTCGGCAGCGCTCGTTACGGTAGGTGCCAGAGAAACTCACTGGATCGCGCCGAAATGTTTTTCATCAATGAGGCGTCTGGTGTACCGTATGAATCGCGCCCACAGCCAGTGAACAGTACGCACATCTTTGTTTTGTTTGTTTATGGCAAAATGTGTTGGAGCTGACGACACCGTGGCCTAAGAGAATTCACAAGGATCCCGTCTTTTGGCTATGAACTAGGGGCGGGGGGGGTATTACGCCACACATTTACAAACTTGAGTTATTACAATATTTTGTCGAACTTTGCTGCCCGTTGACCCTTGACCGCGAGTATGTCTCGCAGGATGTTTCAAAGTGAATGTGCGATGACCGACTCACGTGTGAGCGTCGAGATCTGTGATATGAGGATTCGTCGCGCACGGGTTGCGATTGGCCATGTGGATGGCTCGGTATCGGCACAAGGGTGCCATGAGACAGTGTAGAATTTCTAAACCCGGTCTCGTTCAGGAATAAGAACATTACAGAGATATATAGGCCATCCCTTCGTGGGGATCGTGTCTGATCAATCATAAATCCGTGGGGCCCTGTGAGCGGTATCCCACCCGGGAAAAACTAAACACCAGGTCAATATTCGTAGATCAATTGGAGTTCCAGAAATGAGACAGATCAAGCTTTCGTACGACGTCATTCAGCACCCCCCTGCTCGTTGAATAGTCGAACGTTAACTCGATCCGAATATAAAGATAATCAAATACTGAGAGACTCTTCGTCCAACACTCAGGGTAGGAGGATCCTCCTTTATCAACCATAAATCCGTGGGACGTTATGAAGGCTCCCATTTGTGGAAACGTAAATCCGCCACAATCCTTGCAGAGCTGCAGATATAAGACCGCTCCAACCTGTCATACAAACAAATGCATCATCCCCCCTGCTCGTGGCACAATCGACGGTCATGCAAACATTAAGGCAATCTGACTTTCTAGATATAATGCAGAACCTAAAATACATCGGGAAAAATTAAATCCAGTTGTAAACTTGGCAACCTCTCAATTAATATATTCCAGTGTTATTGCCGCTGTATCTTCTCCAAATCGAAACCCAAGATCGTCGCATACCTCAGGATATACGTAATTCTCCGCCCAGAACTCTCAATCCCAAACCGGAGATATCGTGCTTTCAGTATTTGAAATTTGCGTTCGAAACACCTCTCAGTCAACCACAAAATCTCACCCGATTTCCGAAAGCTCAACCCGATTAAAGGAAAACGAGAAATTAGACCCAACACCCGGAAAATATAATTTGATCAAGCAAGTACGAAGACTGATCAAACTGCTGCAGGATTTTTCCCGCGTCAAATATCTGTCATGAGAACAGGTCAGGGGGTCCACTACTCCGTCAATGACACCATCATGAAGATGTAACAACTGCAGCTGGGCAAAGTTGAGTTCATACATACCTAGCTACTTCAGGATCGCGATCAATGTTTGTGCTATGATAATTCTGACCAACGCATATATGTCAATATCAATCAGACCATAGGCATGTCTAACCTATCGCAGTCTCACCCCTTCAGCCATATGTCAAACAAATCATAGATACGCGCTCCCTTTCCGGCCCATGATATCTCGCTCTGAATCCTTCACAGCGCCTTCCTGCTGTTTCGCTTCTTGTCCTTTTCGACATCTAGCAAACCCCTCGCCTCGGAGAATGCGATCCGGAATATGCCAGAAGCCATGCAAACGCTTGCATAGAATTCGTGCCGGTAAATGCACGAACGCATGCGAACCCTTGCATAGACTATTGCTGTGAAATGGAGCACGTACGACCTTCTTTCATACAACGCCTTGCTCCTCTGTACCAGAACAAAGTAGGTTCTTTTTTTTTATCAACACTTCTTTCCTTCAATTCGTATAACCCCCCCCTCCCCGCCCAGCTCTCTAAAACAAAATACGTTCTGGCTCATGACCCCGAGAGGTCGATTGGGCACTTATTCCATGCTGCACGTAGATACATGTGGCATGCCGGTAAATACTACGTTAAAGAAGCAGCCTGATTGGATTCAGTGTACCTCCCCTCGAGTTCTCCCATTGAGTCCACTCTTTAGCTTCAGAACTGATCAGTCTCAGCAGAGCAGGCATTGATACCTGGTTCCTGCTATGTGCTCATAGAGCGGCTCCTACGTACAGACGTTGAGCGTCTGTTGGCTTCTTTTCAAACTACTTCTCCAACAGCGCGCCGCCGCTACGTTAATCGCTTGTGTGCCGTACTTTCTGCACCCTGTTGCTACGTGCCTGCTTAAACGTCTGGTATGTGACGGCGGCACCTTCCAGCCAGCGCCAACGTCTCCACCAGAATGCGTACCAATCTTCCCTGCTTTAGTACATACCGGTGGAAGTACGCACCGCGTCACCTCAAATATATTTGATACTCCCGCCGCGCTGGAGCAAATCACCGGAACCGTGTCTCGACTGTCCCTAATTTACACCGTAACAAGACTTCCAACAGGGCATATGACCATACGCCTCCACCGACAATCTACGAGGAGGGCAGGGCGAAGCTCTGGTCAAGAGGTCCCGATAAGCGGTAGTCTTCCACGGCACCACGGATCACCTTGGGTCCGTCCATAATCTCGACGCCATCCTCGTTGAGTACAGGCCGCGACGTTTCACCAAGGATACCGGTCAGGGCGTCTCCGAGGTGGAGGTTGGCCAGGCCTACATCCATTTGCCAGAACTCGATGTCGGGCAGCAGGCGCCCGTCCCAGTCCGTCTCACCGCCGCCTTGGTAGTTCGTCCCCACATTCAGGCGTAGCGTGACAGACGACGTTTGGATCTTGAATATGGCAAACTTGGATTGGACCTGAAGGAGGCCACGTTCAGATATGTACTTGGCGCACCATTCTGGCGCTGCTAGGGCCTTCGAGTTGACCACCCAGTCCTCGAAGCTCTCGTAGTCGTTTAGCAGGCGGTGATCCGCTTGCATGTCGGCAAACGCTTCTGCCCAAATCTTGTCACCTCCGAACTTTGTGCACTCCGCAGGCAGGTTCGCCGCGGATAGCACCATGGCTCCAGAGTGGATGATTTTGTTGTCCATAGGGCGTTGGAGATCGATGTCTTCACTCCCGTCTGATGTGATCTGTAGAGCACCGTCCGCAAGACAGGGTGTTATTCCCTCGAGACAGCCTAGAGTCGCAACTGTGTAGGGATATTTCACCTCTATCACGAGCGAGTGTCCGTCCGATACGATGGACAGCCCTGTCACAAGCTGCCTGTCGGGAAATTCCGCAGCTAGGGGCGCCGTCACGCGGACGTTTATGTATAGCTGGCTGTCGTCGTCCTTGATCAGACTATACCAGCCACCGTCGATGCCTGACCATTCCGTGTGCTGACCTCGCAGACCGGACATGTGCGGGTCTCCAGTCACGTCACCGTTTTCCTCTGTGTTGCGCATAAAACGAAACACGGGGCGTGTTGAACAATTGGTCAACGTGCGGGGTCGATTATGACAGTCTCCCGAAGGTTGAAATGAACGGTAGTGTTCAGTGACATGTAAAAACTCTTTTTTTTACCCAGCAGTATAAGGTCGTAAGGTCAGAAAGAAGGCAACAGTGTACGTAACGTTTTATTTTATTTTGTTGATGTTGTGGCAAACAGTTATCACCACGAGGGAAGCGTGATTGAACGCGCACTTCCGTATTTGTATGGCGTTGTAAAACGATAACTTGTTGAACATGTTTGTATGCTTATTTCGCGTGCTATGGTAGGGGTAGCCCTTTCATTCCGTCGGCCTCCTTACGCGAGCAACTCTATTCGAGAGAATGACATATGTGTCGAGGCTCTGTCTCTGAAGAGGCACGTCAGGGGTGGCACCGAAGTGTCTGTGAAGATCTCACCTATGCAGAAGAAGAAAAGGGATGGTTTGAAAAGACGGTTACCTTATGTGACCACTGTGGAAAGAAGGCTGGTCTCAAAGGTTCAAGAGGAGGAGATAAAGGGAGGAGAGGAGCGAATATGAGGGCATGACCGACACTCGATCACCTCGGGCCAATGCCCATGCTAGGGGTTGGTATACTCTACCATAGCCCGTACAACTCCCGGTACTGTTCTCTACAACGTTTTAGCAACGTTTTGACAACGTTCGCAGCATCGTTACTGCTGGTCATGCATTGGATTTACAGTAGACGTTACTACGAGTGAAGTCAACTCGAATTAATAGTATATGCGCATTTCGTATTTGCCCGACTGTCCAAATAACGTTACTCGTATGCACGAAATCGTGCGTAGTGACTGCACGTCAAATAAATACGTATGGATCTCAACGTCCTTATTCCAACACAATTTCTGCCGTAGCAACAGCAGAATTAGTCTATACGTGGCAAGCTACGTCCGATATGCATTGCCATGATCCATGTATATATCGAATAGTAGCGTAACATACGCATCGGTTCCGAACATTTTTGAAGCCCCACGGTTGATATAAGTTAAGCTAACGATACGCAGCCCATACGGTAGCACGGCTCGGTTTTGGAGTCGATCATTTTCCTTTGCCTCTTGCGCATTATGCATCTACTGTAACCTGCAAATAGAAGCATCCCTGATAAAAACGGAAAAAAAAAAAAAGGGTTTTCGCTTAAAAAGCCCCGGAGACGTGATGATCATCACGACCTAGAGGGTGGATAAATGAGCATAACATGTATGCACGTGTACGTGGAGGTTCAATATATAGACTGCGCACTGAACTGTCTCTTTTGCTTGAATTGAGGGCTGTCTACACCTCCGACTTCGCCAACAAATGCGCCATCGTGAGGATGTTTGCGGAAACCAGTCGAAGACGCGTTTGCCAAGGCCGTGATACTCAGCAGACCAGACAGCAGGTGATGAACGCCCAATAAGATCTTAAGTGCCGTACGCGAAGTCCTATACATCAGTAGAAAACTACCGGCAAAGGTTCCGAGCGTACCTGGCCACGAAGCGTGCGTCGAGGCTCAAGGTTGAATGCATAGTATACTTGTCTTCGTATACCAGTTGCTGCACGTTAGCGGCTGTAGCGAGGTGGTTAATTGAACGCTCGGGGCAGTCCCTTCTTACCGACGCAGATGTAGCCGTTAGCCCCAGAAGCGCATGTTGATCCAGTCTCGCACGTAACCGCGATGGCTGGGGTGCATTCTGTTCGGCAACAAGCGCGTTCGGCCGGGAACATAACGTTAAGAAGGCTGATTTCTTGTTGGTCACTCTTGTAGTATGGTCGAACCGCGCAAATTCACGTCGTCGCCCGCCTGATACATCGACCAAAGTGAACAATGTACCGTACGTTCTCGAAATATACTGCCACGTCCCGCTGCTGAAACGCGTCTGGGTGCGCTGTTGTCGCTCTCGACCAAAAAAAAAAGCATCGGTCTTCCCGTCGGAGTGACAGGTCGACGCGAGCATCGATAGAAGGCCTTCCTCGTCCCAAACATATGTTCAATGCGTTCGACAATCCCCTCCTCTCGACCAGTACTTACCGCATAAGTTCGCGGTAACAGGCAGTTCTGTAGTGTAGGAGGCTGCGGAAGAATCGTCGTACCACTCGTTGGTCACGCCGCTGCATAAGCCGGTACGCACGGATGGACGGGGGGGGGGGGGGGCGGGCGGTTACAGGGAATGATTCACACGTCGCAGACAACATGTTCTCACTTCTTGGGCAAAATCTTTCTGGGAAGCTATATTTCCTCATGTGTATCATCTAGCTCATATTTTGCCGGTGGGGGCCGTACAATCTGCACCATGTGGCACGCATTTTCTCGGTTGGGTGCGTACCCTACAAACCATGTACAGTCTCCAAGAGAAGGTTAAGATCGACAGATGATTCGTACCATTCTGTCATTTTTAGATTAAAGGGTTAATATTCAAAAGGTTATTATATAAAGGGACATTGTGGAAGATGATCCATCTGTTCGACGCGTGGAATACTTGATTTCAACCCTGATGGTCGATATCCATACGTGAGTCTACATCGGCGCCTGGACTTCGATATGCAAGGTGGGCGATACTCGGTACAACCAGCGTACACTCGAAATTCCCCATGCCTCGTACGTAATATACGAATTAAATTGGGCACACAACGAACAAAGAAAGCGCGAGCGCGAAGCCCACGATCGACCCTCTGTCAATCCGGAGTAAACCGCCTCTGTCTGCTTAAATTGAATATGGGTCCAACGGCGAGTAGACGCTAAATCACCTACCACGCATACTTGTACATACATAACAGGAAGCCGCCTCGCACATGCGACTTACATGGGGGGAATGCATTGCAGGCCCGGGTTGCCGCCCAGATATCTGAAACGAGGCCAAGGCGTTTCGGGTACAGAGCGAAGACAGGGAGAACCGCATGAAGCAGGTGGATGACAACAGGGCCATCGCTATTGCCATTCGGTATGTTGTGAATCACACAAGCATGGTGCACACACGTGAGGCTCCGTCAACCTCCTCGCTAACGACACCTCAACCAAGTCATGCCAGTATGCAAGAACCACGATTCAGTTTCGAATGCATGCCCGTATGCCGACCAGCTTCACGCCAGGAAGACCTGTGACCCTCGCAAAGACAGGTACATCACGCTTGCTGCGGCTTGATTGTATTTCTAGCGCAGCAATGACCTGTCTGCGGCAAGGCGTTGAGACACTCACAGAATCCTTAGGGTTTCGTCAGGCCCCACATTCTCGAAAAGTCCGGCGGGAAGCGTTGTTAGTTCGTTATCGTGGAGATACCTGTTGAGGCGAAGAGAGAAAGGGTCAACAGTGATTGACCGCACGACAATGGGAACAGCTGCGTGTTGTCTCAGCTAAAGGGTTGAGAATTGGTGTTTTACAATTAGTAGATGGACATTTTAGGAACGTTTCAAAGCTGGCGTAACCCCCATAGTCAGACACCCCCCCTGCTCGCTCTCCTCGGGGGGAATATCTCCCAAGCGACTACAAAGTACTCCACGCTGACCTTGGCGCGGTCCACATCCGACACGACAAATGCTCGTCCACCAAATATTGTTTTGTCTGCTGCACGTTGCTGTCATGTCGAGGAGCCTTGTCTACGGCCGCCGGAGCGCTAAAGCGGTGTTTCCTTCGATGCGGGTACTCCCACCGTAGTGCAATCCTACTCACCTAAACATGGATCGGGGAGGTTGCTATAGCAAGAACTCAACAGTCGTTAGGCACCGTCGATAC
This sequence comes from Macrocystis pyrifera, assembly GCA_031763025.1. Classification (NCBI taxonomy): domain Eukaryota; class Phaeophyceae; order Laminariales; family Laminariaceae; genus Macrocystis; species Macrocystis pyrifera. Next base: position 7,584,049 of record JASSKH010000018.1, on the reverse strand, counting down.
CCGCGTCATCTGCGAACCAAGGATAAACATCATGACCTTTAAGTCAATCATACTGGGAGACAACGCGACCGGCCAACACCCGATAGAGTCACGGGGCTTATTACGTATGTGCACGTATCGCCCAATGGGTTCCGGCTCATATTTGCATCCCATATCGGGATGTTAAGGTCGAACGTGAGTTCCCTCCTGATGATACGGCGGACACGCAAACGCAGGCAGCACCCTAAACGTTCGAATGCCTCTTATCTCCTAGTGTTGCCATGATTAAGCGAGAGGGTGATGTCCAGGGTGCACTCACAGCTGTTGCAAGCTCGGTAAACCCACGAAGGCGTCCACGCGTAGGTTGAACAACCCATTGCGATTCAGAACCCTAGTACAGTGCACACCAGCAACGGATAATAAGCGTCACAACTCGGGAAGGAAGGGTACAGACACTTGCGCGGGATATACGCTGGACGTATCGGGCGGGGGTTCTCTTTGCCGGTTTGTTCGGTAGGTAAAGCTGTACAATTTGAGCTGGGCGGTCACTGTTCAACGCATGCCCCTGTCTATACTACCAAACCACAACGGGTGCGCTGCTATACCAAGCGGCGAGCAAGAGCGTGCAATCGTTCAAGCGTCGCCGGTGTCTCCGGTGGCTTGGTGGATTGTCCGCGTGCCTACTCAGATCGATTTCGTGGGTTCGAGTCTTACCGAGTGCATACTCGCAACGACTCTGTTGCACAAAAACTGATACACGGAAATCGCGGGAGCGTGAGTTAGCAACATTCGACGAAGATCGACGAGCAGGGGGGATGCTGAACCGTACGCGCGATTAAAGCGAAGGAACGTGCCGGGGGGGCGAAGGGACGACACCTGTGACCACGGCCTGGCTTTAAGATCGCGAGGGTAAAACCTCCTACCAGGTACGAGTTAAGCTGGAAAGCAACAGTGATGGGGAAAAAAAAAAAAAAAGGCATACATACTGCACACACGCGGTACAATGTGTAGTGCTATTCTGAGACACCCTCTTCTTGGCACCCCAAGCGATCCTCGCGGGGCGCATGCTGCAACCGTCACTCGTTTTCGACACGTTTCCGCCTCTGAAGGCCCAAAAGCGTTAACACGAATGTAAGCAAGAGTTACTGCCTGAGGACGTGGACCGTAGTACCACCGCAGCAAGGCTAACATGGGCTGCTGCACCGGATTGATCCGTTGGTTGTTGCGATGGCTCGGCATAGCCGTCCGCATATGTGTCTGGGTGCACGAGACCATATATCGTGCTGCGCGTGTACGCCACAGCTCCCGTAAAGCTACACACGGCGAGAGGTGGGCACCGTGGAAACTGGACGCGAATATTCACGCCAAGTGACGGGTATCAGTAGGTTGTTGTGAACAAGGCCCACCCACGGAATGATTCGACAGCAGGTTCGTAGACACCACGCTAGTTCCAGGTGAACAAACCGGTACGCCAATATCAAATACTATACCTACGTAGGACCATGACATGTTTGTGCAACTTCGAAATACGACGAGGCAATGATCTACCGTACACCTGATAACTAACTGCGGTCGTCATCGTCCGTTCAGCTCGGCCCACTGTGGAGAGTACGGAGTGGTTCGGCCACGCTGGAACTACTGTAGTGCTTTGTCGATTTCTCGCTGGCCACAGCTTGGCTACAACAGGGGAGCGCATGTGCCAAGTCTCAAGAACCATAGTATTGAGGTACTTACAGAAATCGCAAAGATCCCAAAGCAGAAAACAGGTTCGGTGGGATGGTCTTCAGCTCATTTGCAGCTAAGTCCCTTGCAAACGAGATTAAGCGATGATAATACGCGAAGCGGGGCAAAAGTCGTTAACGTTTTCTGCGGTACATTTGGTGGAAGCTCAATAGAGTGTGGGAGCCGCACGTTCGAAATCAACGTCGCGTGTATGCCAACAGTATGTCATTTCCACCCATGTTCGCTGATCGCGATCATATGTACCGTATATCTATGGACGGGGGCCACGTGTACATACGGGTAGGTACTAATCACGGCGGCACGCTAAGCATATGTGTTCCGACGAAAGGAAGGAGGGGGGGGGGGTGAGGGAGGTGGGCCTCTTGTGTGATGGCCTCAGGGGAATGCCTCCAGATCGAGCCTGTCGGAGATCAGGTTCAGCTGTTGGTGAGTGCAAGCACAACCTCGGGCGGCTTTCTGAAACATGCAACATCACTGGTCGTCGTTCTCTTGTGTGTGCACAACAAAGATGTATCTGGTATATGTTAGCTGCATTTTTACATCGAGAAACAATTAACACAAGTCGGCACGTTAATAAAACACAGGTGGACACTGAGAGCGTGCAAAAACTATTTGTGGAGACATTAAACAACGTAGCAAGCTCCACAAGGTGGGGACAACCTGTTATTTCGGTACTCCTAATGGAATTCTACAATGTCCAGTGCCTCCACAAGGATGTGTTCACGCCCATGTTGTTGTAGCAAGTAGAGCACCTGTATTCCAACCGAGACCGATTTTGCAAAGTCCCCTTTCATTTCTTTGAGGATAAAAACAAAGTTTGGTGGTAAGATACGGGTCTTGCAACACCGGACGTTCCAAAAATATCGTATACTGTGGGAGCCGAATCTTCTGTACTCACAAAAATGCCAATGACGATAGTTCATCGAAGGATCCTGTGACGATGGTCGTGATGTCATTAAGTAGAAGACTCCTATTGCGACACGGCCACAGATTCAACGGAGCGACATACATCGAGGCGATATAAGTAAAAGAGTAACCATCGCTATTTATCTGTTTCGTATCCTGGACGCGATCGGCCTTTCACTGATCTCTAAACAGTGCCACGTATGTGTGACCCACGTTTACTACTCTGTATTTCCGTCGCAGGAATCGTGGGTCAACCGGAAAATATATGGGCATGGCATATATACCTTATGGTGACGAGCTCTACGTGTTGCCGCTGCTGTAACTGTAATTTACTCTCAACCTACTATCCTCTGAAGCCGCAAAGGGGTTATTTGCCAGGTGAATGACGAGGTTAGTGAGCACCGCTACACAAGTACAACCGATACTCGCATTCGAGGGGGGGGCATCGATCGCCAGCCGTGACCGGTTTGAAGAGCATTGCCGCGCGTCAGTACAATGCCGCCGAAAACTCTTCGGCCAAAAATATGATGTCGCACCAAGCTTCTCCGCCCGAGGAATATTGGGTCAAGGCAAATATCCTGACATGTGTCTGTTGGGTAAACAACCTATGAGGATGACAATGTTGTAGTTCGCGTAACGTTAGGAGCAATTCCCTATCCGAGCAGAATCAGCACCCATTGTTAATGATGTTGAAAAAAGGTGTTCCCAAGGTTCTTGAACGTGAAGGCACAGCATCACAAAACCAAAACGGTTTGCTGCCATAGCGCGGGATGCAGTGTCCTTCGCGTTTTCAACAACTGGCCGGGAAGACGATAATAACGTTTTATCCCGGGCTACCCTCTCATCCCCCGCCAGACGCAACGCTAAAGCCACCGGCCCGCAGAGAAGCAATGACGTGGATCGTTCACTCACAATTCCACCAAAGCCCCCATGCCCTCGAACAGGTCGGAAGGTATCGTTGTTATCTGATTGTCATTGAGGTAGCTGGAGAATGGTATGCATCATAGCGGAGAACGAGTGGAGGTCAAATGTAAGCCGAGTGTTTGCCATTTATGGGATATCTAACAATTGAATGTGACCATGCCTCGGGGTATGCAGAAGCACGGGCCCGTCACTTGCATACAAGGATGATGGCATACAAATGTGAGACTAACGGTCTGAAGAGACTCGCTTACTAACACGGACTACTGTGACGTAAATCTATAACGTGTTGACGCACGCGCTACTTCTTTTAGAATGAGTGCTTCTCACGGCAGACCGTGCCCAAATCAACATGGTATATACTCCACCAGAGCCCGTGCACTTGAGTGTTCCATATATTATGATTCATGCGTCATAGCTATCGAAACGTGTATGTGGCTTTAAGTGTATAACATCCAACTGCGTTGTAGTGCAATACGTTGTGCCCGCCCGCCACGCAACAGGAGAGGGGGGTCGGCCTAAACCGTATTCATCGCCATACTCTCGTGCCGCTGCTCACTACGATTGACGTCTACTTCAAGGGAGGGGGGGGGGGGAGGGCAGGTGTTGTAGGATCAGCGAGGTATACAGTTGTCCTAGCTTCATCCACTGTAGTTCAAACGATTCGACATAGATCGGGCTCAGCTTCAAAAGGAAAAACAAAAAATATATGCCAATGTAACAAACCCCGCTCACATGCTAGCATACGCACTTCCAAGTACGGTTCCACGGTTAATCACCGGGGTGCGCCTATTACGGGGGACCATAGGGCTAAATATTGTTTGTAAGAATAGGGAAATGTGTAGGTTTTTGTGTGTACCGTAGGTTCTATTTACTATGGTCCCCCGTAACAGCTCCCAGATAACTGAGCTGGTTAGCATTCCGCTACAAGCCGAAACCGTCACTTCAGAGTGACGACGAGACCACGTCTGCGGTAAGAGGGTTCCCCCATTTTCAGCGCAGTGGGGGAGAGAAACCCCTTATATACGGCAGGGGGTGGGAGGGGGGCGGTACGCCGATATTATCACTACGCAGGTTAGTCCACTCGTGAGAGTGGCCCTGTACCTCTCTCGACACCAGACGCGAGTATATATATGCTGCACGCTCCGCGAACAAAAACCAATATACGGCGGTACATGTCGCGAGACCGAAACGCACAAAAAAAAATGAAACTGGAATAAACATAGGGTGGCCACGTGGCCCTTCCCGCGATTGACACCGGCGCACTGAAAACTGAGCCCCTTCAAGTGACATCGCTACTGCAGCCAAAGTCACGATGCCCCTGCCCGCCCTCCAAGTAGAGAAAAACTTACATCTCGGTAATTCCGCCGCGTCCCATGGTATCGAAACACGCGTGCAGATCGGGCACGTGAGAGTCGTCGATGTTGCACCTAGGAAGATTGCTGCGGTCGAGGAAAAGGACAAGATAAGATGGCTCATCTATGAGGTCGAAATGGTAGGGAACATTGTCGTTTTAGCGGTGTGCCCGTGTTCATAGCCTTGCTTGTACCTAGCCCTATCATAGTACCGCAGGATTTCTGTGGTTCAGGTGGGTACAGAGACGGCCAGAATTCTTTTCATACCGAACCCAAATTTGACGCTTCGTACATACTGTCAAGTTCTGGAACTTAACCTTAGCAACGAAAGCTCAGGGCATACGTTCATCAAACAATACCAGAACTACAGTAGACGCTGCAAGTCGATGCGATCGACGATTGTCGTTTTCGCGGTGTGACCGTGTTCATAGCCTTGCTTGTACCTAGCCCTATCATGGTACCGTAGGATTTCTGTGGCTCAGGTGGGTGCGGAGACGGCCAGAATTCCTTTCATACCGAACCCTAATTAAACGCTTCGTACATATTGTCAAGTTCTGGAACTTAACCTTAGCAACGAAAGCTCAAGACATAGGTTAATCAAACACTACCAGAATTCCGGTAGACGCTGCAAATCAATGCGATCCACGAAGAGGTGAACTCATTTTGCACTTTGAAGCTCTACGCGTGCATACATTTACGCAGATACACTCCGACAGAATGCAGTGTCGGTGTTGTGTAGTTCAAACAGTAACACTATCTGGCGTAGAAAAAATACGCTTCTCGCTCACAGGATCGTTCGGCCGGCAGTGCATGTCGAAACATCAGCAATACATGAATTTGGGGTCTGACCTGAATCAAGATCAGACAGGCAGGCGTCCATACGAATGTGTGTATGGGGGCGGGGGGGGGGGCGTGTCAGCTCGTTGTTCATGCCTTGTTCACGGTCGGATGGTAACATTCGTCATGTTTCCTCTTCGGCTGGGGGGTTGTTTGGTTAAGAGCACACCTCGACAACACTACTCACTCACGTCCACCAGGACCATTTAGGTATCGCGGTCACGGTTCCAGTTGTGGTTTCTTTTTAAGGTTTTCCTCTAGAAAAAGCAGGCTCGCCGGCCGCGAAAAGGATCGCGGCACAAAACTCATTCAAACTAGCTCGACCCAGGGCAAGGTGCGAACCATTTTATCTGCAGTTCGCCGCTAGTAGCCTGCCGTGCACAAGGGACAGTAGCGGTGCCAGACATTGCTCACCGTCCACCTCGATACTTGTGAAGGACAGGGCCAACGCGGCTGAAAGGGTCCCGGTCAACCACTTCATGTTGTCGACCCGACTGGATGCGGTGCTGAAGGCTGTGGTGTGGGCCATAACGACCATTGCAGGTCAGTCGAACACATACGGCGCGGAGTTGATAGATTCGTTGGTCAGGAGGAGGTTGGTGCGACCAAAAGGGAATATTGGTGCTCGCTTCGGCGTTGAAACCACCACGAGCGGACAGACACGGGCTCGGTTGGCTGTCTCTGTGGTGGTCTTCTTCTTCTTCATCTTCTTCTAGGTTGTTTCATTTGGGAAGCTCTAAAAACACAGCATGCAAGCAAAATTGCATTCAGTGCCACAGTAATGTACGTGTGTTTCAGCACCACGATGGCTATGTAACAGGCACACGAGTTTCTACGTTTATGACGCTCATGATACACCGAACAAAGTAGACACAATGGCTGCGAGTCCCAACATGTTAGAAATTAAGCTCGATTAACATAAAACTATAGGTTTGACACATCGATACTTTTATAGTTTGAATTGGGGAAAACGCGATCAATTCCTCCGTGTCATGGGCGAGGTGTACACGTAAACATACATACTGTAATTATTAATAGTCCGAACCTCAACGGTCGTGCTCGGTATATTCTGCAACCTCACAGCCCTCCTCAGCCCGTAACTGCTGACCGAGAAATCATTTGGTTTCCTCTGTTTTTTTCTTTCTTTGCTGTCCCCTTTTTTTTGTTGAGTGTGCGCTTTTTCGGAACTCACACCCAGCGCAGCTCAGCTCACACGAAATCCAAGATAAATTTCAACGTCAGACCAATTTCAAGATACTTGTTGTTCAGCAGTCCAAAAAGGTCAAAATATGGATTCTCGAAATTGGGGCCACAATCGAAAAGCAGTGAAAACTGGGCGATATCGCCGCTCCTATACTACGAAGTACCGCAAAAAAAAAAGATGAAAGGCACACCTAGTCCACGCAGCAGCGCAGCGCGGTGCAGCGTCATGCGGTGCTCTGTCGTGCTGTGGTTTGCCCCCGTACAAACCAAAAGAGAATGCACATGCATGCATGGAGTTCTTGGCATTTGTAAGTCGCCTGTTTGCACAAGAATACAACCATCTATCGGTTACGCTCCATTCTCCCTTGTGAGCGAGCGTACCGGGCGGAACCGTCCGCGACGCAAAGCGCCTGGCATAGCATACAATATGGCAAGGGGGGCAGATCGATGATAGGTCGAAAGTAGGTAACAAAGGACTGATACCTCGTGCATATTTTTTTTTGTCTATATTGCTTTCCCATAAAACATACAAACGTACCACATATGCAAGCGCAGCAATCGTCGCGCTTCAAGCGCCATATTTGTTCCTATTGGGCTGCGCCAAGCGAGGGTTGTACATGGGGTGATCCATGTGGAATATACAACAGCGTCCTGAAATATATGAGGCACATTTTACTGGATTTACCGAACTTGTCGAGCTTTTTCGCTTCCACTAATGGTGAGGATCACCGGCTTCACAAAACTCCGCCCACAAATATAGCGAACCTGGAGTTGGGGTTTCCACACCGTGCGGGGCGGTATCGACCCCGGATGCCACCGTTTTCCTCCCCGGCTTGTCGGATTTATGAGTGTAGATACGAACATCTTACCGCACGAGTCCCTAGCGACAGCAATATTATCATATTTATCTCGTTCTGCAATTCGATGTGTATGTAGTTAAATCGTTGTGTCAAGGAGGCCTGCTCGAAAGTCTGATAGATGTTATCAGTTGTATATGAAAAACTACCTTTCGTTTTTGGCCATACAAAAACGTAGGGGGGGCTGAAAGACATACATGACGTAGTTGCTCATAGACCCGCAAATGATCGACGTATTTTGATTTGGCTAATCGGTGTAATTCATGTAGCTGTATTTCTTCCGTATATCTCGCAGATGGTTAAGGTCCAGGCTGTACAATTTTTCTAAAGGGGGTACCGTTCTTGCCCCCGTCATTTTTGAGAATTGACATGTGAAACAAAGTACTAATCGCGCGGCGGAAAGAAATCCAAGTAAGTCTAAAAAAAATCAATCAACAATCATTGATGGCCCTTAATTTTAAAAAAATAAAATGTTAATTTTTACCTCGAAATTACCGCGAAACGTTGAAAACAAATTTGTTCTGAATCAAAATAAAATTCAGAGACGGCGCCCGGAAGATATCTAATTTGTGGAGAAGACACATACATATATGTATACAGCAGTAGGTTAAAATAAATGTGTTCGGCACCCATGCTACGGATAGGAAAATGTACCTAAGTGGCGATTTGTGATTAATTCAGCAACTTATTATGAAATCACCATTGATTGGCAACTGTTACGGGGGACCATAGTAAATAGAGCACCACCAAATGTTGTTAGGTTTTTGTTTGTGCCGTAGGTCCTATTTACTATGTATGGTCCCCCGTAATACGAACCCAGGAAGGAGATCAAGTCAATGCCAAGTGGTTCAGGCAGGAAGAAGGCAATGTTTTCACTTTAGTGCCTTCAGCGCTATTAGGCGTTATTTTTGGTGATGATGATGGGGACCTCAATAAACTAACGTAGTCAATAATTGGTTTTATGCGGAGATGGTTTATCAGCACCTGCCCTCCCGCAATAGCAGTGTTTTGTTATCTTTAGCGCCTACAGCGTTAGGCGTCATTGCTGGTCGTGGAGACAAAAAAAAAGCGGTCGCTGGATCCTGAATACACGACAGTCTACGCGTGCCAATAAATCCAAACAAAAATGGACCCGGTTTGGCTCCAGATCAGATGTTTCAAAATCTTCTTGACTCTTCTTGATCACACCCACGTGCCCAGATTAAATGCAGCTCCAAACAAATACATGCAAAAAAGAGTAGAGCCCAGTGGAGGTATCTATAAGAGCAGTGGCCAAAATCGGGTATACCCGATGCCTTTGTGTCCAAAATCGGTATCTTTCTATTTCAGTGGCCACGACGGCCCCAGGACGATATTTCATGGGCAACGCCGGCCTAAACCCGATGTTGGCCACATTAGCGCCGGGTATGCTCGATTTTGCCTACTTACCCCCAAGAGGTACCCGATTATTGTACCAACCTACCCAAAAATGGCTAGACGTTTCGACCACAACGACCGACCACCCACAACGACCCACCACCCACCTCGGGGTTCATGCCTCTACGCCTCTTGTCTGGACGAAGACGGGGAACAACCATCAGCGTGTTGTCCATGATTGGGGTAATCCTAGTTGATTCGCTCTCTCTTTCGCTCTCTCTGCTGCTGAGTGCTGTTTTGTACCAACCACACACAAACCACCGCTTTCCCTGCCTCCCTCTCATCTCCTCTCTCAGCCAAAGTTAACACAGCCCTCTCTCCCCCCTTCTCCTGAACCAAAAGCAACCTTAGCACAGCAGTAGTAGTGACAGATCGTGGGCGACGCTACCAACTTCGTGAGAAATAAAATGTTTTACTATCCAGACACGAAGGCTTGCTATGAAATATTTCTTCCTATTTGTGACCACCCTGGAATTCATATGTAAGGCACGGTGTGTCCCACCCAATTTTCAGTACCACAAAAATGTCATTTTCTTATTTTTGTTCGACCCTCGAGCGTGAAATTCTTAACAGTCAATCTCGTACGTGTAAGTAAGTGCCGTCTTGTATCTACTACTGTTATTAGGCATGGAAATGGATTCGTTTTAGACGTAAAAAAATGTCCAGTCTATTATTCGAGAATCCGTTCAAAAAAAGTCGAAAGAACAATTTTTGAAAATAGTCTGCCACCACCCTATTTACTTGGTTTTAAAATACATTCACGTGTAGCACCGAGCACCTGATTACTCGACCAGGGAAACAAATTAGATGATAAAAGTTGAAAAGTTCGACAGACACCTCCCATCGATGGAGAATGATCGACTGACTGGTTGGGTTTTGATCTGCAGATTTTTGCTCCGCTAAGTTTTTACGGAAATACGTGGAAAAACTCGAGTTTTTTTAGGTTGTATTCGTATCTTTCTCTCTATTTGACTTTACTCGAAAATCTAAACGAGCCAATCGATGCGGAATGACTTTGCGCACACAGCAATGCAATCCGCACCTGAATCCGACAAATAGCCGACATGAAATCTGTTGCACGAGTTGACCCTCTTTTGAAGAGTCAATTGTCGATGGGAAATTCGACAACAAATAGGGTTTCCCCGTGAAAAAAAAACGTCGCGAAGATCGTTGTCTGGGGAAAAAAAAGACATCTCGAGGTTACGCCGCTTTACTATCCGTAAATATACAAAAATCTGGGAATTTTACCACGACGAAAAAATCTCACGAGAGGTACTTTTACGACACGTTTTTTTTCGTCGTGAGGATGAACAGCTGCGAACAGACCGCACCTATAGCCCATCCCCCCTTGCTCCATATATATCCCAACCTTGGCATCCCTCATCTGGATCGCTGAAAGCAATCCACAGCAGCAGTGAATACCCCGACGACAATATCGCTTCAACGTGGGACCGGCCGGCACCGCAGGAGATACTGCTTTCTGTTTGGGTGCGACCCATCTACAGCTCTGCGCTGATCGCCTGTTGAGTTTCTTGTCGACGGAAACATGTCCTCGGGTGCACGCAGCAAGGGGCATGCAACCACACCAACAGCGAGCGCAAGACATTCCCTTCGCACTCGCACCCCGCAGAACCTAGGCCGTCGCGAAGGGTATGGACAGCCGCAGCATGCCGGACTGGGGGTGGAGGGGGGTGGCGTTGGGCCAGTGAGGGCGACCGGGAGCAACAGCTCTTCTGTGCGTCTGGGTGATAGCTTTCAAATTGGCTCGCTGGGACTCTCACCGAAGTTGTAATTTGTGAGCACGAGGGGTGGGGGAGCTGCTGCTGTCACAGTGGTTGGAGGTTCGAGCGGGGTGGAGGAGGCAGATCACAAGGACGAGGATGAGCAGGGGGGGAATAACCCAGGCGGCGGTACCGCAGCAGGATATGCTTGGGGTTGTACGTAGCGGGTCATTCGGAGCATATGGCGTTCGTATGATGTACGAAGCTACATGCACGGAGGATCGCTGCCTACGTGATTTTGCGTTTTTGAAGATACTCCTGTAATGACCAGATACTGTACGAGGTATGACACCTGGTACGAAGTACTGCTGTTTGCTCTATGTACTCGTGTGTGGGGCAACTGCTGCTGTACGACCTTCAGGCATCCAGTAAACAACACACGCGTGATTGGACCCACGAATGGAAGGGGTGTACAATGGCAGTAGCGCCAGTTTAGCAGCTGTTAACCGTGTCATGAGATAGATGCGGGTTCATGAGTTACAGGTGATGAGAGCACATCAGGGATGCGCGAATCGGCATACTGTAAATAAATGTAGGAAATTGGATTTCACGAACTCTTACAGACGTGTGAACCTCCCCCCTCCCTTGCGCACAACGTCTGCTGTACAAACTTGGGGCCGCCGTATGTGAATTTACACGCAGACATGCACGGTCGCAACGCACTAATATTTTACCCCAACCTACCCGCCGTCCGTAGGGACTCGTACCACTTTTGTTAAACGAAAGCTTTTATCTTTACACACCCGCGGGGATAACTACCGTTTCCATGTCATCATCAGTGTCCCAAAAAAAGGGAACCTGGGTTGTAAAATCTTTTGCTGCAATTCGACGACAGTTTATCGGCGACCAGCACCCCCACTCCCCGACACAACACATTACCTCCTCCAACACAATCAAAACTACTCGTCGACATCCAGCCTCTAACCAAGACACCGCCAAGAGAGTATGCCGGACAATGATTCCTCTTCGAATCCTCAGTTTGGCGAGACGATTACGTACGAATCGGACGACTCCTATCTTGAATGGTACGTGCGTGCGTTGGATTTTACTTTTTTGCGGAGCACATGCGGGCCTTCGTTGTTTACGAAAAGGCACGAGCGGCGAGATCTCGAATAACTTTCGCAGACCACTCGCCAAACTGTCCTTCAAACGTCACGGCGAACTTCACGGCGATATTTTATTAACTGAGACGACGTTCTCCGCGACGTTCTTTCACGGCGTTTTTTAAAAATACGGGGAAACCCTATAATATCCCGAGATAAAAACAAAGGACGTCCACAGTCTTCATGGTATCAGCCAAACGGTGCCAGACATGAAAGCGGCCGCACGCCGAGCGATCGCAATCACACCCGGTGTCATCGCAGCAGCGAAGACCATCTGTGATCGGGCCTTGATGCAGCAGGAAGCGAGTTACCCCTATCGTTCAGATGCGAACGCATCACTATTGTTGTCTCACGTGAGAAAACGACGGAGTAAAAATACTCTAGCGTACCATCCTGTCCGGAAATATAGGAATGGTTTAATCATAAATGTGAAAATGAGCTGTTCTTTACATTTCCGGACAGAATGGTACGCCGTACATACGAGTACATACAGCAGCAGCATGCAGATTTCAGGCGCGTGGTGAATGCAGCCTTGGCCGCAAGGTTCAAGCATAGCTGCACGCACAACAACAACTTGCCCGTGAGCTACAAGTGGGGCACGCTGCCACGGAGGTGCAGGCAGCGCCGTCGAACTCCCGGTCTCGGCGAAGTGCAGTATAGCAACACGCAGCCAAGTGTCGATGCTGTGTGTAGGTACGAGGTATGTTCTTCTTGTTTACGTGTCCAACAGCAGTAAAACAGGACCGCATGCTGCGACTTGATCTGTACAAGATGTGTTTCACAGGGGGGGCAGCTTACTCGTGCTGGCGGTCGCCAATCCCAAGGCCTCTCCAGGAACGTGCGATTCGTTCACGCTCGCGCGTCCGGCATGTCATGGCAACCCCCACGGCGTGCCATGGAATCTTATGCCGCACCATGGGATGCCGTGGTGATGCCATGGTATCCCATGGGCGGTACCATGGCAATGCCACGGCATGCCCACGACAAGGTCTGATAGTGTAGATTTTTTCCCCCCGATAACGACCATGCGACATCCTTTGTTTTGTTTTACGCACTGTTGTTGTTTTCTTCACATTAAACCGTTCTTTCTACCCGTCGACATCCAGCACAACCAGTGTCCGTGCCGATTCTTCAATCCTAGAGAGATACAAGTTCTGTGGTCACAAAGCTACGCCACAGAGATACTACGTTGCCACGTATGCAATGCAATGCCATGTCATCATACTGCGTACGACAGGCACGACATACACATTCCATGACCTAGACAAACGAAACGAAAGAAAGAGAGCAAAAAAAAAAAAAACGTACTAAAACGAATCCATTCCCATCCCTAACTGTAGTATTAATAGTCATCATGCATCTTTTTGACACTCACGGGCCAGGTTTCGTTCGGTGCTTTAGGCAATATACACATCAGAAATAAAATCTTTCGTATACGTCACAAGTACTGAAATGTTGGAAGACGACGGCGGACGAACTACTCATTCGTACGAGGGGTATGGTATGAGTCCATTTGCCAATTAGCTAAGTATGTTGCGTATCGTGAACTATTTTGCAAAATACCCAGCTGAATTACCTGGAGTACTTCAGTTGGAAAATATATGTATTAATAGTATCTGCCAGTATCCCGGGAGCCGGGGGTCAATATGTTTTTCTCCCATGTCTTGCTTCAAAATATATACTAATAAAATCTGCATCCACAGGAATTTGCCCCTCGACGAGATACGTTCAAAACCGGTATAAAAACGAAGATGGCAACTGCGGTTATGTCGACGTCCTAAATCTTAACGGTTTTTCGTCGGAAAACGAAATACTGCGACACAACGACGAAAATAAAACATCTGACACGATAGTTGTATCCGTCTGAAACAAAGCTTTCCGCAATAAATATATATACAATGATTCCCGACGCCTGAGAGCGCAGCATTCGCTTCCGATTTCGTCTTGAATTTAGGCTCGGATCCCACACGCCTTCGCTTTCCTGACTTCGTGCTTGCTTTTTCGACCGCTTTCCTCGACGGTCGCGCGAGGCAGCCTCCGACCGGTGTTCTCCCGTGCGCGCGTCTCGGAGTCTCGCGCCGCCGACGAGCGCGGCGACCCCGAACTCGAGGGATATTTGCTGCGGAGAGGAGACACGGACGTTCTATTTTTTTCCCTCCTGGAATTTGAGTTCCCTATCGTTCTAAAAGGTCCAAGGGTGGTACGCATGAACGCCTGAACAGCAGTCGTGTATTCAGGATCTGAACGATTTTTGTTGGTTCAAACTGACAGTCCCGTTTTCGACCACGAACTCGAAGAATATGGAGAGGAGACACGGACGTTCTATTTTTCGCGGTCCTGGAGATTTGTTTCGCTGTTGTTGTTGCTCCGCAAAGAGAGACAGACTTGATCTTATGTGATCTTCTCGTATTGCAGTTCTTTCCTATCCGAGGTTCGATTCTCGGCCTCGCTGATGCTACCGCTTTATACTCCCGACTCCTTTATTCTCCTGACTCCTTTGGTTTGCGGGCTGCCATCGACCTGTTCGACCCCCTCGGTCTTGCCTTACTAGGTGGCTGTCTTCCCTTGCCTGCAGGGTGCCTTGTTCTTCGGTTTGCCCAAGGGTGGCCGTAAAAATTATTTTTCGACACCTCACGTTGATGTATTCAACTTGGGCCTTCCCGACACGGGGAGGGGGGGTACCTGGCACCGTCCCCTTCCTCTACGCCTGTACAATATCTATACAAAACTGAAACCAGGGGACGGTAGAGACCCGTTTCCCCCTGCTTGATGCTGGGCCTTGCACAACACTATGGTCCTACCGTGAGGCGGCGACGGCTTACCCCTAGGCTACAACTACGTCTGGCTGCGTAGTTATGGCCACTGCAGTAGCAAGGAGACGTACATAGGATCTATGAGGTCACTCGAAGGTGGACTAGAAAGCCCCGAAGAGCATTGGGATCTGCAGGGTTGTCTGGACGAGCACTGCCTGAAGGAGGTCGAACGAACGGCTTTGGCGACAGCTCGGTTCTCGTCGGTGTATTTGGCAGACAGCATGATGAGCTCTCGGGAAGGCATCAAATATGATTGTCATTTCGCTTAGGAACACCATGAGCATCATAATGCTACAGCAGTAGCAGTATCCTTCTGTTGTTTGTAGCTGTCGGAGTGTTGGTACGGGTTCTGCCGATCCTGTTGTCAAATAGTTGAGACCCTACCAGTCTGTCCGGCAATGTAAGGATCGTTTTAATATGCGTTTATATGGAATAGTGATAATATTTCCCGGACAAAGTTGTTATTCTACCTGGTGTCTGGTATCGGTACCTGGTATCTGATATATACTGAAGTATATATGTAAAAGCGCTGTCTTGTCCCGCTTTCTTTACGGCCGAGTTGCAGCAGTATTCTTGCTCGTACAGGTGAATCTCGGCACCACAGAAGCAGGAGTGTTTCCCGCATACATCAATCGAACACTGCGAGACGTTGATTTGTGTGTTTATTATGCTGCTGGGTGGAGACTTCGAAGCCGAAAAACACGCGGCTCCTACTGCTGCGGGTACTGCTGACAGTAAATTAATACGCTCGTATATCGCTAACGGTTGTACCAGTAGTATGCCCCCGTCTAGTGGTCCTGGTTGTACCTACGAGGTACTACTGTATACTGCACTGTAGAGAGGCCTGCCGCTGACGTCATATATTTTTAGAAATAGTGCACTGCTGATGCTGTGCGTACAGAATATTAGGCGCATGGGTTCCCAGCGCTACAGCAGTAGAACACTGCGAATCGTTGCTGGGTGTATGACAATGGCGCCGTGTGTGACATGGACGCTGCATTGCACGAAGCACACACGGTGACACTTGTTGAGCATGATACGTATGTTACAGTATTTGTTTCCTCCAAACAGTTCGTATCAGGAAAAGAAGAGCACCATTTCATTCTGATGTGATTGCAGATTATTTCACACAATTTCCAAAGTTTGGAAATTTATGGGAGGTATGTATCAAGATACGGAGGCGTTCTGTTAGTATTTGTGAACTTCTCCAGAAGTAAAAAAAAGGAAAGTTAATTTTCACATATTTTGGAAAAATAATCAGGAAAATCTGTAAGATTAAATAATTGCGCGAACACAAATGGAAATTATGGGGAAAATCTCTCCGATAAGAATGATCAGACATACTTAAGATCAGGTACGATACATAGAACTACTTACAGATATCTCACTCTCTAAGCGTGCTCGGTTGGTATATCCCTGGGCTCTCAGAGCTCCCACTTGGAAATCGCCTCTTTTTATTACTTGCCGGACCTTTCCAGCGGTTCTTTGTTTTCTCCATTTCCCTTGGCCCTTAGGGTCCTTTTTTCTTTTTCTCTTTTTTCGTTTCGTGTGCGTGCGTGCACTCTGACCACGGCACCCCGGGCGAGCGCGGCACCGTCGCGGGTGTCAGCGGATGGTGGCAGGTAGAGGGGGGGGTTGCAAGGAGCGCCGTCGCCGTTTTCGTGGCTAGGCGTCGCATGTGCCTCGAGACACCAGGGAAGCATGAATGGGCTCTGTCTGGCATCCTGGTGTGGTTCCGGTTATACCTTGTACGAGTTACAAGGGTCGTTTTGATATGCCAAAAAAAATTGAAGCGGTGCTTATTTTTGCGACGAAACTAAAAATCACCGAGAAAGCGAGTCAGTCTGTGCACCAACTTGGTCAAACTGGCGATCGAGGGCCACGGTGAGCAACGGGGTTCACTCGAGGCGGGCGACGGGGCCCACTGTGGCAGAGAGGGAGGAAAGCTTTACCCAGACCGAATCGGTTGCGAGATGGTCGCGTGTGGGGCGGGCAGCGTACGAGGCTGAGAGACAAGCTCTGCTGTTCGTTTTTCTCCTTTTTTTCTGTTTGACCGCTGTAAGGTGTTCCAGGCAGGAAATTTTTACATTGGAGGGGACGGGCATTTTTTATTTCCGAATTTTTCTGTTTCATTTTCATTGTTTTTGCGGTGCTGCTTCTGTGCCGTGCTGTGCTTTCTCTTTCGTAGAAGACATACAGCATACCAGAAGAAGAAAAAAGGTAACCCTATCTGGGGCATGTACCTACGTACGACACGTGAGAGAGCGTAGCGGGTGGAAGCGCAGGCGACACGAAGCGTATGTGGCGTCCGAGCCGTTTCCTCCTGAAGCATGGCGGCAGGACTCTTGGTATAATCGTGTCGCCAGTTTGCAACTCTAAAACTGTATTCAATCATGGACCTCTGTCCGCTTCGCACAATTAGATGTACTTTTCCTTCCTGAGCGAGTGTAGCGGGCGTCGTAGGCCGCCCGCAGAGCGAAGCGCTGTGTTGCATATCGTACCAGGTATTCGAGTACATAGGCGAAATGACGCCTTTATACGTCAATAGGCGAAACGACGCATTTACACGAGTACGTAGGTATGTACGCCTCTTTTGTTGTATGTCGTACCAGGTATTCAAGCCAACAGGCGAAACGACGCCTTTATACGAGTACGTAGGTATCTACGCCTCTCTTCAGTACCTCAGTACTCCACACAAATCATACTAGAAAGAGAACAAAGCATGTACCAGGTAAAAAACTTATTTCGGCCCCGGGGGTGTGTGTGATATTCCACTCTCCGGGCGCCCACGGTTTTCTTGTTAGTTCCCTCGGATCCGAGTCTTTCTATTATGTTTGTACGTATGTAGTATGTATGTAGTGGCGCTGTTTCTGTAGCTGATTATTATTTTGAAGCGTTTGCCACATCTCCTGAGGGGGGGCAGTGCAAAATTTTCTCCTTGTCTTTTTCTTGTCATTTTTCTCTTTGTTTAGATTTATTTGCTTTTTTTACGTTTTTTTTTTTTCGTTAGTTATATCTCTTCACAGAATGTGCATGCCGTGCCTGTCGTATCCAGTATGATGACATGGAATTTCGTTGTTTAGTCTGCTTACTGCATAACAACCTACCATCTCTGTGACGATCTCTGTGACAGAGTTTTGTGATCACAGAACTTGGAACTTTCTAGGATTAAATAATTGGCCCGGACACTTGACCGGTTGTGCTGGATATTTTCGTGTGTTTTCACAGTAAACCTATCTTTCTACACGTTTCTTTCTTCCGCTGATCCTCTGTGATTTTCATTTTATGTATTTCTCTTCGTTTCATCGATTGATAAGCCTTATTGGACAAGTCGTGTGGCGTGGGTGGATGACGAGCCTGTTTTGCTTGTTTCGTACTGTCTGCCGCCGAGGGGCCGGGCATAGTTGACGAACGCAGGACGGAGACGGCAGACAGGGTAACAAGGTATCAGGCGGAGTAGCAAGGAGAGAACCTTTCTATGCTACTCCTCGTACCACAAACTGCTGCAGCCACGTGGAGAGTCCGTTATTATTTGGTTTACCTGTTTTTTCCCCTTGGTTCGTAGTCTTAAAAACATGTTTTTTTTTCTTCTGGAGTATTTCATGAACAGTGACAGAACGCCTCCGTATATTGATACATATATCCACTTATTTCCAAACTTTTGAAATTCATGAAAAAACGCTCCTCGATAATAGTAAACCTGGTACTCTGTTTACAAATAGTGGCGTATTTCTTCTTTTTCTTTGTTTCCAGCTCGTTTTTTTCAAGTGTCTGCCACATCCTCTGTGGGGGGGCACGACACTTTGTTTCTTCTATTTTTTTTTTTTTTTTCTTTTTCTCTTTCTATTTGTCTCCTTTGTTATTTTTTCTTTGTTTCCTTTCGTGTTCGTTTCTCTCCGCATATAGTGTGTGTGTCGTGCCTGTCGTATCCAGCACCATGACATGGCATTACATTGCCCACTGCCATGCTTACTGCATACGTCGCAACGGAGTATCTCTGTGGCGAAGCTTTGTGATCACACTATTTGTATCTGGATTGAAGAATTGGCACGGACACTGGTTGTGCTGGATCTCGACTGGTAGAAAGAACGGTTTAATGTGAAGAACAAACACAACCGTCGACATCTAGCACAACAAGTCAGTGTCTGTGCCGATTCTTCCATCCTATAATAGAGAGATACAAGTTCTTCTGTGATCACAAAACTACGCCACATAGATAGACACCTTGGACAATAGACAATGGCCCCTGCAATAGAAAAAAAATGAGTGCAATGGACGGGTCTTTTTTCGTCAGCAAAGTCTATCAATTGGCACGTTCCTCGATCCATTATTGTCGTCGGAGATGTCTATCGATAGGCTACGTCCCCAACGTATTGTTCAGGCAGGAGTGTGCTGAAGTACCTGGGTTGAAAGCTCTTGTCATCGACAATGGCTATCGACGGATAGCTTGCAGAATCTACTGCCGTCCACAGTGGCGATCGATGAACACAATTCTATATATAGTTTTTGTGGCCGGCAATGGCTATCCATAGTTTCATTTCTTACGCTATTGTGACCGGCAATGTGTATCGATAGATATGTTTATGAATCTGTTGTGACCAGCTACTTTTTTTAATATTTTTTTTCATCATCACTTTTACTTTCCAGCCCACTCGTAGGAGGTTTTACCCTCGACGATCTTCTGGACAAGCCGTGGTCACAGGTGTCGTCCCTTCTCCCCCCCGGTACGTGCCTTCATTTTTATCGCGCATAGGGTTCAGCATTCCCACTGCTCGTCGATTTTCATCGAAGGTAGCTAACTCACGCTCTCGCGCTTTCTGCTTATCAATTGTTTATGCAAGAAAAAGTCCCTACGAGCATGCACTCGGTGAGATTTGAACCCACGAAATTGATCTTGATAGGCACGCGGGCCACCTACCAAGCCACCGGGGACGCCGGCTATGGCTATTGATAAATACATTTCTAATCCATCGTGGCCGGCAATTGCTATCGATGGACGCCGTTGAGAATCGATTGTGGTGGGCAATGTCTATCGGTGCACATCACCCACCTATTTCCACACCACCTACAATGCACTCTGATATACTAAGCAACGCCAATTGTGTGCCACAGCGATGTCATAGTTTCATCTTGTGATCACCACCAGTATGGAATGAGTGCATGGTGTATCGTGATGAGCAGCAATGTCGGTGCATGGCAGAGCGTGAAGGAGGGCTGAAACGTTGTGTGTCTCAACAAGGCAGTGGGCATCCTGGGGGTTTAGTGTGTTGCATTGTCGGCTGTGTTGTTGTGGTTGGTACTCTGTGTTAATATAGTAGGGATTCCTAATCGGTTGCACTCTGTACGAATAAGATAGATGATGTACGATATTCACATACCCTGGACAATAGAAATGAAATAGAACATTGCCGTTACAGTAGCCCCGAAAAAGCGTGTATCAATGGATATTGTTAACGACAATAGACTGGCAACGCTGGATAACGATATACATTGTGAACCACAATAGGCTTGCAGCACTGTCTATCGATAAGCACTGTTAACCACAATGGACTAGCAACGCGGTCTATCGGTAGACAGATGTTGATAACGACAATATACTGGCAACGCTGCCTATCGATAGGTATTTTCCGGGAACAACATATTTTCGGCAATGGATACAATACGCATCTGCCCTAACCATAGAATCACAAGGTTGTCCATAGATGGCCATTGTCCTGAAACAAACGATGTTGGGGAAGCAACCGCGATGTATTTTGTTTGAACAATAGACCAAAAACGTTTGACTATCGATGGCTATTGCCGCCAACAATATACACGAAATTGTGTCCATCAACAGCCATCGTCACCCACAATACAATGTTGGGGGTGTTTTCGCAATAGACTATTGCCTTAACCTATTATATACCGTCATGGATGATGCATGTCGATGGTCATTATTGACGACCGCCGAAGCTTCTATTTTGCCGCCCACAACAGGTACGCGGCTGTGTTCAACAAATAAATAGCCATCGTCACCCACAATAGATTGTTGGCCGGGCTCCGAAAGTATGAATATGACTTAGTTCGTCTCAGTATGGGACAAAAAAACTCGAGTTAAGAAACGGAAACCTGAGGACTTTCTTGTAAAAACGTTGACCGGGATCCAACAAAAACAATATGACTTACTTGACTCAATTCTGCGACACACAAACTCGAGTTAAGAAACGGAAAGCTGAGAATTTTCTCAATGTGGTTTATTTTTAATATCCAGATTAATTTTGAAAGTGCAGTTAATATTTTGTTGGTTATGGCCTCTGCCAGATGATATCAGCAAGAGGGCTTCCAGCGAGGGACTCCACCAGTCTCGCTGGCCTCGCACTCAGTAAGTCTTGTTCTTAGAGCTTGTATTATCACGGAGTGATCCTCATCGGACCACGAGCCAGGTGGCTAGGGGACATCACACAGGATCCCCGGCCACTGCTCCACTCACACATGCGATTACACTGAAACCTCCACGGCTTGGTATCTTTTGGCTACAGCACCCCCAAAGCGAGTTCACTCGACACGAACGAAATTCATGAACACCAACGCCGATACGAGCGACAGACCTTTGTTGCGAGGCACGAATCACATCCAATGCGGGAAGCGAATCGTCAGCATTACATGGGCTGTGCACGGCAACCGAACGAACAGGCACCGTAGGAACTTTGACCCAACGAGACAACAGATCCCCCCAACAGTTTCGATCGCCAGGGATGTGTTCGATTGCATAGCGGTATTGTCCTAAAACACCCTTCCAATTCTCTAGGCGTTGTGCCATGGTCTTTGTGACCGTCGTGACACACTTCTCCGGATTGAAAATGTACTGCAAGTTTCGATGATCAGTAAAGATATGAACACCACCCCAAAGCAGGTATTCGAGCCTCCGGAACGTATTAACGATCGCAAAACCTTCTTTGTCGACAGTCGCCCAGCGCAACTGCGAACCTGTGAACGAACCACTCAGAAATCCGAGAGGCTCGTGAGACATGCTTTCCAACGCCAATCCACTGCGAAATTCGTGTTCAGGCACTTGGGTGAGAAAACTACCCCAATGGAAATCAGAAGCGTCAGGAAACATCAAAACAACGCACCCGGGACGAGGATGATGAAGCGGCACTGCTTGCGCCACCAAACCCCGTGCGGCATTCCACGCCCGCACCCGATCCTCCGTCCACGCGGTATCCTTGATGACACGATTGCGCGCCACTCGCTTAGTCCGACGTGTAGCCCCAACAAGGAGCTCCTCCAAAAAATCACGTAACGGTGCTACCGTTTCCGCTAAACGTGGTAACGATGTACGCAACCAGTTGACAGCCTGCAAGAATTGCATTAGTTCTCCAGCGTTTTCGGGACGACGCATTTCACTTAAACCTTGCACTCGAGCGGGGTCATGGGACACGACACCATTGGAATACACCTTACCACACCAGACCAGTTCACGAGAGAAGAAGGTACACTTGTGGGCGGCGACAAACAGTCCAACATTCTCCAGGCGTTCTAGAATGTCATCAAGCAGCTGCAGAAGAGCTTCTTCGGTGTCTGCGAAAAAGAAAACGTCATCGACCCAAACTTTGCAATCCAAACCACGCAACACTTCAGTCATGACACCTTGGAAATAAGAAGTCGCATTCAAAACACCTTGGGGAACACGGGTAGGCGTGAACAAACCGTCGCTTGTCGCCATGGTGAAGACGTCTTGCGCCTCCGGAGCCAAAGGCATCTGCCAGTACCCTTGAAGTAGGTCCAGCTTGCCGAAGAAACGCGCCCCCAGCAGATCTCCCATGTCTTCATGGTTGGGCATGACGCCCGGGGACTTCTCCACCTGTGCGTTCACCGCCGAGTAGTCGCTCACCAAACGGAAAGAGTCCTTCTTGGGCACCGCCATCGCCGGACTCGCCCACACCGCCTGGATGTTGTGGTAGACAAAGCCAAAAAACACCAAAGCAGCAATGCACTTCGAGAGCCAGTCCCTTTTCGTCGGTTCGTACCGACGTGGCGTTGCCTTGACAGGCTTCGCCTGTTGCTTCAGCTGCACTCGCATCGGCTCCACTTGCGCTGGCGGATCACCACACAGCGCACGGCGAAAAGCACCCACGCGACGAGCCAAAATTTCGCGCAAACGGGTTGCTCCGCCGACGCTTAATCCACTCTGCTCTGCCTGCTGCACGCTGTCCTCCAACGCCCGTTCTCGGGCCGTCCGCTCCTCCTCCGGATCCATGAACATGTCTGGCCCCCGGTCGACCAAATGTTCCACCGCCTTGTCCTCCGGAGCATCCACCGTAGCCTCGGTCTGAAAAGCACGCACGGAAACCGTCACTCTGCGCGCCGCAAGGTAACTCGGAGTCTCCACACCGGTCGATACCGGCACTGCGCGAGGGCGAAGCTTCTCCAGAGCTTCACGGTAGACGTCGATGCCAAGAGCTTTCATGGTAGCCATGCCAAACAGAACGACGTTATCTGTACCAGGCATGACCGCGAAAGTGATGGGCTCCAATTTCACCGCTCCCCACGGCGTCCGTACACTCACGGCAATCGGCACCGTTTTGTGCGTGACCATCACTGAAACACCCGTAGCGGTTTTCGCCTGCTGCGGGCCATTTTCGAACGGAATTTGCAGATCGGCGCCGCCGAAATGCGAAGACAGCTGCTGAAGTAAGCCGACACCGATGGACGTGAGCGCCGACCCCGAATCAAGGATCACACGCGCCATCAGCGAACCAACCGACCCTGGCAAAGAGAGATCAGCGCGTAAACACTCAGCGCTGCGATCGACAGGCACTTCACCTGCCGTTGAACTCTGGTCGGTACCAAGAGTCACCTGACGCCATGGCTGCCCTCCTACAGCCGGCGCCGAAGAAATAGAATCGGCGGTCCACCCCGACCAAGACGTCGAATATACAGACGGTTCCGGCGCTACCGCCCCTGCAGCAGCACCAGACACTGACTCCGCCCGCTCGGTGGATGGCGAAGTTCTCGCTCCAGCAGCACCCACCGATGTTCCAGCTCCTCCAACGTATACAGCTCGGCCGGCAACAGACGAACCAGATCCCGACCCAGCGGCTCCTGCCGCTGGCGCACCAGAAGTTGAAGAAGCAACAGCAGAAGTTCCACCGCCCGCTGTCAATTGATTGCCACCACGGCCACCGCGCCCGCGTCCATGGTTGAATCTGCCCCGGCCGCCATTGCGGCCCCCGCGATACCCTGACGACCCGCGCCCACCACTGCTGGGAGCTGTGCCGCCACCGCGAGCTTTTGGGCAATCAGAAACATAATGGTTGGGATCACCACACTCGAAACAGACGCGAACAAACGACTTTTTCGCGGACTGCTGCTGTTTCGGTTTCTGCTGCTGTTGGCGTCGCGGTTCAGCTGCCCCTGCAGCATCTTTCCGACCATACGCCTCGATGAATTTCCACTGTTCTGCAGCAGAAAAAATTTGGTCCATGACCAATGCCGGGTCCTTCTTCCACCCTGCAGCGTACGTTAGCTGACCTTTTACGTACTTTTTGAACTCGGACGGCCATAAGCCATCCACCAACGCCATGCTCACAAATTCCGCCGGTCCGGGCAACCACGAACGGTCCTGCGCGCGGTACATGGCATGCACCGCGTGATTCTCCGCAAAATACTTTTCCATAGCGGAGTTTACCATCATCGCGCGGTCTTTGACGGATGTTTCACCGCCCTGCTTTTCATCGCGCCTCATTGAGAGAACGCGACGCAAGTCCGCTGCCGCCCGCGAGGTGTCAAATCTGTTGCTGGTGGTTGTGTAACCAGCGTGCTGCCTAACAGCGTCCAACAACTCCGAGGCGGTCATCGTAGTCTGATGCTTGTAAAATCCCTCAAAACACCGATGAATGTAATTGGGGATAAGCTGGCCCATGCTCACTTTGGAGTGCTGAACCACCCCCTGAGCGTTGGCGAGCTGCAGCCGTTCCTCATAATCGAGGTACGCTGCGTAAAAAACACGAGAGGCCTGCTCGGTCCACACCTCTCCGTATTTCGGTGGAGTCAGAGACTCCCCTACCACCAGCGGCGTGCTTGCCGTGTGCGCCATAATCCACAGCAGTCCACCTGGACTCTACTGTAATAACGGAGAAACTGCCGCCTGACCTGTGCGTCCTCCAGCTCCCGGAGCGTCCTCCCCTGCTGTGCGCTTCAAGCCGTTTCGATCCGTCCAACGGGCCAACTGCCTTCCCAGCTGTGACCCAATACTCCGCAGCCGAAAACTCCTCCAACAGAAGTTCCGCGAATATCTAGATATTATGGCCTCTGCCAGATGATATCAGCAAGAGGGCTTCCAGCGAGGGACTCCACCAGTCTCGCTGGCCTCGCACTCAGTAAGTCTTGTTCTTAGAGCTTGTATTATCACGGAGTGATCCTCATCGGACCACGAGCCAGGTGGCTAGGGGACATCACACAGGATCCCCGGCCACTGCTCCACTCACACATGCGATTACACTGAAACCTCCACGGCTTGGTATCTTTTGGCTACATGGTGCAGTTAATATAAGACAACGTGAAGGTAATAAATCGAATATATTTCTGAAAAAAAAAACGAAAATATAGATGATCAGCATCCAAAAAAGTAACTCTTACTTACTTGGTTTCAGTATGGGACAAAAAAACTCGAGATGAGAAACGGAACGCTGAGAATGTTCAGCGTCAGGTGGTTTTAGTATAATGATCCACGTTTTATTCAAAGCGGAGTTAAAATAGGACAAGGTAAGGATATTAAATCGAACCAATTTCCAAAACTACCAGCGCACACAAATTGACGACAGTTTACCAATATCCTGGTGCGCGAGTCCCTATTCTTAGCGACGTCTATATAAAATTTCTTCAAATAAGTGTGAGAGCGTATGGTCTCCACAACATGATGACGTCGGTTCGCATTGCCACAAGCATTCAGAACATGACATACCTGATACATATTTGGCAACTTGTTGTGCATTCCAAAAGATAAAATCTCATTCTCATCGGAAAGGCAATACTCAACTAGGAAAATCGGGAACGCGATTGTGCCATACAGTAACCATGGTCAACCACAATAGATTATTGGACGGGCTTCCAAAATAGACCATTGCCTCGAGTATATCGTGGGATGAGTACAAAATGTTCTCAAGATGGCTGTCGATGGATAGCTTGTACAATCTATTGTGGCCGGCAATGACCATCGATCGACATCTCGCACAATCTATTGCGGCCGTCAACGGCCATCGATAGACCTATCGAACAATCTATTGTGGTCGGCAATGGCCGTCGATAGAGCTCTCGCATAATCTATTGTGGCCAGCAGTGGCTATCGATAAACACCTCCCACAATCTATTGTGGCCAGTGGCTATCGATAGACACCTCCCACAATCTTTTGTGGGACATCTCGCACAATCTGTTGTGGCCATCAATAAAATGGCTGTCGATAGACATCTCGGACAATCTGTTGTGGCCGGCAATCAACATCTCGCACAATTTATTGTGGCCTGCAATGGCCATTGATGGACGCGGTTCACCATCTATTGTGTTCGACAAATGTCTATCGATCGACAAATCACGAGTCTATTGTCGCCGACAATATCTATCGATATATACCTTCCACAATCTATTGACGTAGACCATACACTACATCGATAGATTCCCCCCCTCGTCTATTGTCGAAGCAATATACTATTGTTGAGTCCATTGTCCAGAGTGTGATCTTAGATACTACATTGTTACGTATGCAGTGAGCACAATAGTGTAGTATCTTTGTGGCGTAGTTTTGTGACCACAGAAGAACTTGTATCTCTCTAGACTTGAAGAATCGGCGCGGACACTGGTTGTGCTGGATGTCAACGGGTAGAAAGAACGGTTTAATGTGAAGAACACACGCACCATGCTATGGCGTTGCGTATGCCGCAACTGATTGTACCAAGGCCGCCGAACTGAAACGTATTTTCTGGCAGAAGCTGGAGGATTAGGTGGAAAATATCCTGACGAAAGAGTGTCTGATTGTACTGACGGATGCCAACGCGCGAACTGGACAGAGGATGGAAGGGTGCGGTGATGATGAACGTAGAGTGCTTGGAGCATATGGACGTGATGTTCGTAGCGATAACCGCAAACGACTCCAGTCGTTCGCCTCCAACGGCAATTTAGCTCACACCAATACTTTTTTCAGCACGCGTAAGGATGTGATGTCGCCTACACACAACGGCACCAGTCTGAATGACCGTAGGCGGATCGACTACATCCTATCCCGTCAAGCCCATCGACCTAGAGTACAAGATATTAAAGTCGTGCGACAGCCGTCTGCCCCAGCTAAGGCTGACTCAGACCACAACATCTTATATTCAAAGTCCGACTCAGCGGTCATTTTGGGCCCAACAGACAAGTACGAAGACTGATAAACCCTAACTGTTCGACAGACAGCTTTTTATGTCCGATGAAAAATGTCGCGAGCGAGTAGTCGCCAGGGTCGATTCCACTCTCAACCAGCATATCTAGCCCCGTAACACGTCTGGCATGGTTGAGGTTTTCACTACGGCTATTATTGGTGCGGTCGAAAAAGAGGGACTACTCCCTCCACGTCGCCACTGCAGACAGACATGGATGATGTAAGTCTGCCGAAACCTTGCCCGCATTCATATTTGCACACTCTGGACAATGGACACAACAACAGTATATTGCTTCGACAATAGACTAGGGGGGGAATCTATCGATGTACCAGGTGCACATGAATAAACTAGCCCTGAGGGACCGCCATGCCGCTAGGGGAAGGGAGGAAGAAGCCGGAGGAATGCGGCCAATGACCAGGGGATGGAACGTTGATGAGGCGTAAGATAAATTATACTCGTAGATCAAATGAAATGATGTGGGGATTGGAAATTTGGAAACGACTGGGAGAGAAGTCTATGAGGGATACTACTGATTTACGGAAGGATATTTGGTTTATATAGGAACGGCATCTACACTATATTGTCGGAAGGCAAGCATAATGAAGATAATAATGTACCAGGTATATTCTCTGCGACAATAGACTGGTGATTGTCGATCGATAGACACTGCTGTCGAACACAATAGATAGATAGTGAGCTTC
Organism: Macrocystis pyrifera; assembly: GCA_031763025.1. NCBI lineage: Eukaryota > Phaeophyceae > Laminariales > Laminariaceae > Macrocystis > Macrocystis pyrifera. Next base: position 7,556,038 of record JASSKH010000018.1, on the reverse strand, counting down.
GTCCATCGATGGCCATTGCAGGCCGCAATAGAATCGATCGGTAGCCATTCATTGCCGGCGACGATAGATTGCACAAGCTATCCATCGATAGCCATCTCGGGTATATTTTGCACTCATCCCACGATACACACGGGGGAATAGTCTATCTTGGAGTCGCGTCCTATAATCTGCTGTGGATGGCGACGGTTACTCTTTCTTGTGCACAATCGCGTATCCAATTTTCCCAATTGAGTGCCTTTCCGATGAGAAAGATATTTTGTAATTCGAACGCAACAAGTTACCAAATATGTACCAGGTGAAAATGTCATATTTTCTAGATGTATGGATCTCCGCATGGACATCGTCATCGAGGCGGGAGGACTCCCGAGATTTTACGGCATCAGAGTATCGCAATAAAGCGATTCTCCTCGACGTCCCGTATGCGGACTCACAAGCGGGGATCCACATGCTGGCAGGCACAGCTGACCGAGACGGATTAGCTGCCACCACTTCTGAAACACGCGAGCGCGGTCACTACGCTAGTCCGGAACAGGTGCCCTTCGACGAGCGCAGCTACAAATTCGCCACCCTCGCGGTGGAAAGCTTTGGGCGCCTCGGAAAGGCAGGCAGCGATCTGATTGACCAGGTAGCGGCAAGTATTGTCAGAGGGACGAACGGATCGTCCCTGGCGTGGAAAGGCGTCTGCAAAGAACGCATCTTCCAGAGCATCTCGGTGACCACCCAGGTCGCGATTTCGCGCTGAGTGCATAGGTGTACACTAGCCCCGAGGGACCGCCAAGCCGATAGGGGAGGGGAGGAAGAAGGCGGAGGAATGCGGCCAATGACCTGGGGATGTAACGTTGATGAGGGATAGGATATACTATACCGGGAGCTAAAATGAAATGATGCGGGCAATGGAAATGGGAAACGGCTGGCAGAGAAGGGTATGAGGGACACTGTTGACTTACGGAAGGATATTCCGTTCATATCGGAACGGCATGTAGTCTATACTGTCGGAAGACAAGCACAACAATAATGTATGTGGTAAGGTGAACCGACGTCATTTTGCTGTGGAGACAATACGCTCTCACACTCATTTGAAGAAGACACTACAATATATATAGATGTCGCTGTTAATAGAAACTCGCGGACCAATATTTTGGTAACTGTCATCAAGATGTGTGCGCTGGTAGTTTCGGAAATTGATCCGATTTAATGCCCTTACTTTGTCCTACACCAGTCTATTAACTCCACTTTGAATAAAATGTGGATCATCAAACTAAAACCACGTTACGCTGAAAATTCCTAGCTTGCCGTTTCTCATCTCGAGTTTGTTTGTCCCATGCTGAAACCAAGTAAGTAAAAGTCATTTTTCGGATGCTGGTCCAAATTATTTTTGATTTTTTTTTTTTTTTTTTTCCGGAAATAAATACGATTTATTACCCTTACGTTGTCTTATATTAACTGCACTTTCAAAAATAATATGGATACTATAAATAAAACAACCTTGACAAAAAAAAATAGCAGCTTTCCGTTTTTTAACTCGAGGTTTTGTCCCGTACTGAAATGAAGTAAGTCAGATTCATATTTTTCGTAGCCCGGCCAACGATCTAATATTGTGGGTGACGATGGCTATTGTTGGACACAGCCGCGTACCTGTCGTTGGCGGCAATAGAAGCTTCGGTGGTCGTCAAAAATGGCCATCGCCGTGCATCGTTCCACGGTATACAATATATTTAGGCAATAGCCTATTGCGAAAACAAGCTCAACAACAGTCTACTGTGGGTGACGAAGGCTGCTGATGGATACATTTCCGTGTATATTGTTGGCGGCAATAGACATCGATAGGCAATCGTTTTAGTCCATTGTTCAAACAAAATCTCTCACGGTTGTTTCCACAACACCTATAGTTCAGGACAACGGCCATATACGGACAACCTTGTGACCCCATCGTTAGGACAAAGGCGTATTGTCTCCATTGCCGAAAATATATTGTTCCCGGACAATATCTATCGATAGACAGCTTTGACCGTATATTGTCGTTAACAACAACTATCGATAAACAGCGTTGCCAGTTCATTGTGGTTAACAGTGTCTATCGATAGACAATGTTGCCAGCCTATTGTGGTTCACAATGTCTATCGTTAGCCGGCGTTGCCAGTCTATTGTCATTAACAATATCCATTGATACACGCTTTTTCGGGGCTACTCTAGCAGCAATGTTCTGTTTCCTTTCTATTGTCCAGGGTATGTGCACATCTTACCTCATCTATATCCGTACAGAGTGTAACCGATTAGAAATCACAATAAATAACACAGGGTAACAACCACAACAACATAGCCGACAATGCAACACACGTAAACCCCATGATACCCACTGCCTTGTTGAGACACACAACGTTGCGGCCTTCCTTCATCCTATGCCATGCACCGACATTGACGTTCATCACGATACACCATGCACTCATTCCATACAGGTGGTGATCACAGGATTAAAATATTACATCGCGGCGGTAAAACATATTGCGTTGCTTAGTTCATCAGAGTGCATTGTAAGTGTGGAAATAGGCGAGTGATGGTGTCCATCGATAGACATTGTCCACGACAATCGATTCTCAACGGTGTCCATCGATAGCAATTGCAGGCCACAATATAATATAAATGCATCTAACGATAGCCATTGCTGGTCACAATAGATTCAGAAACCTATCTATCGATAGACATTGCCGATAACGATAGATTAAGAAATGCATCTATCGATAGCCCTTGCCGGCCACAATAGATCAAGAGATGTGTTCATCGACAGCCACTGCACACTGCAGTAGATTCTGCAAGCTATCCGTCGATATATATTGTCGGTGACAATAGCTTTCAACCCATGTACTTCAGCACACTCCTGCCTGAACAACATGTAGGGGACGTAACCTATCGATAGACGTTACCGACGGCCAATCGATAGGCTTTGCCGACGACACTAGACCCGTCCATTGCACGAAATTATGTTTCTATTGCAGGGGCCATTGTCTATTGTCCATGGTGTGCAATGAGTATTAGCGTGGACTGCGAAGGAGGACGCACGACAATTCTTGCGTGCCCACCTCCGTGATAGCACCGCGTGGAAGGCACTGAGATCTGCGCGAGCGAACCTGCAGTTGGTGGTTTGCGCAGGACTGCATGCGTACTTCGAAGAGTACCTCGCCGAAACCAAACGACTCCTAGCGAACAACGACCGGAGAGTATTCTACGAACACCTTGAGAGTACCGTGGGTTTGGAAGGCACTAAGAAAGCGAGGAACGAGCAGTTCATTACGGACGAGGATGGCACGCTGTTGCGGGATAGGGTGCAAATTCTCGAACGATGGCCGGGGTTTTACCACAAACTCTTGAACATGAAATCGTCGATCCCACCATCACCGACTTCTTGCCACTGCGACCGCTTAAACTGCCGCTGCGAGATAAAGCATCCATTAACGAGATGACGGAGGCACTTAAGGGGATGTCAAGTTGGAAAGCTGTTGGCCCAGATGGTCTCCAGGCCGAACTCCTGAAAATCGACCACGACTTAAAAAAAAAGAGTAAGAAAACTAGGAACCGAGGGAAACTAACAGGCAACCCGAAGCTCGAAACACCCTTCAGATAGCCGCAGCAGTGTTTGGTACGAGTAACATAGCCAGGTTCTCCCTACAAGTCGGCATGGGACCTTGCTACCTTGTCTGCCATCTTCGTCTTGCGTTCGTCAATTATGCCACACCCCGCGGCGTCAGACAATACGAAACAAGCAAAGCAGGCTAGTCATCCATCCGCGCCACACGAGTCCATTATTAAGGCTTATCAATAGAAGAAAGGAAGAGAAAGAAATAAAATGATGACGGGTCGAAAGGACGGTTTAATGTGAAGAACACACAAACTTGCATGAAAAAAAAAAAAGTAAAGTGAAAAACAACTGTTAGTAGTCGGTCGGTCGAAAAATTGAAATGCACAAATCGAAAACACATGTCCACGTACGGTAGCTGCTAATATTTATAGCTCAACTCAGGACCCTCTTTGCCGGGGGTGCTATTTGTATTCTGGGTTATTTCGTGGCCCTACGAGCGGTGGTGTCACGCAAGCACGATGTTAGAGCGGCAACGCTGACAATGAGAAGAGAGGGCTCTGCATAAAAAAACAACGTACGTACAACATGATAAGTATATACATACGCAGAAATGTACCGGTATACTGTACTGTTGTGTGCATCAACAATTCTTTTTCTCTAGACTGGGTGGTGCCACTCGGTGGTGGTGGTATCGAAACGACTCATCACGGCTACAACGGATACAGTATACCTCGCTCGGCGTCGGCTCTATCGCGCGACCCGCGACCCGCCTCGGTGGCACGATCGTGACACGGCCGCCTCACACATCAGCCCTCAGCGACTCCGCCGGCAGAACGGGCACTGATGACGAACTCGGCGAACGGGGGTCGTGTAGGGTAGGTTCGTTCATATGGCGGTGGGTGGTAGCCGTGGTTTGGAGTTTTGATATAAATTGGCACACGTCTACGACTGCTGTATTAATAGTACATGTCGTCTACGACTGCTGTAGTAAATGGTGGGTGTGTCCATGGGTTGGTGGATTGGTGCGTGGGTGTGTGCGCGTGCGGGTGGGAGCGTGAGTGGGTGAGTTGGTCGGTGGTACGTGCGTGAGCACATTTTTCGTGCCTGGATGCGGTGACCTCGGCGGCCCTGTCATTTGTTTCGGTTATTTGGCTATTTGCTTTTACCGCTATACCGGCCTCGCACTGGCTTTGTTCGGCGTACCCCCATTAATAGCGTAAAATGAGATTATGTTATGCGAGACTCTTCCCTGCAACCTTCTTCAATACGAACGTGATTAATCGGCAACCACACACAACAACAGCCAAACGAGAGGTACTACGGGTATAGTATAATTAGTGGCAACTCCATCGTTGCATTTCTACAGTTAGTTCTTCGCCCCCTGGAGCTCGGAGAATATATGTACTGGAGGTGTATTTCGTGCACATTTTATACGAGAGGCCAGTTTATCACATGACTGTGTATTGACCTTGTCTTCCTTTTGTCCTGTAGCCTTTCAATGATCAATAGAGTCGACCATTCGAACTCGTGTGTTCGTTATATATATGCGCCGACAACGTTGTCGCGGTGCTCTCGCGTGGTGATCATTCTTACAAGCTGTGAGGGTGTTACCTACCGAGCTATAGGGGCAAAATATCGTTCTATTATACAGCCCAGGGTAATCGTTATAAACACTCTCCCCCCCTCTGAACGGCGGGATCGTTGGGACGTCGGAACCGTATACGTCTGTACTCCGACCTACCCGCTTCGTTTCATTATCTGGGTAACAAGGGAGACGTGTGTGTGTGTTTTGTTTTTGGGGGGGGGGGGGCACGCGCAAGCGTTTCTGCAAAAGAAACTTTCGAAGTGAGGTTGGAACCCGTGACCTGGACGAGGATTAGGGTCAGCCCAATATGAAGTTGTTACCTACTGAACTATAGGGGTAAACGATCGATCGATTACGCAGCCCAGGGTAATCCTTATAACAAATCCCTAAACACGCACGTATATAGAGTATCTCACCTCCTAGCGACACGCCGATGTTCCGGGTTTGATTCCAGGGTGGAGGTTAGACGATGCGGGGGGGTGGGCGGTAGTGAGAGGTAGTGGGCGAGGTGGTAGTGTGAGTAAAGATAGGTTGAGGCAACTTTTAGTGTTCGGGTTACTTTCCTGCAACACGCCCAATACTTTGGTCCGCATTTTTTCCCTGCTAAACGTCGTAGTTTCACTCACGTTCCGAGTGTTGCACATGCCGTGCCTGTCATACGCAGTATGATGACGTGGAATTACGTTGCATACGTGGCAACGTAGTATCTCTGTGGCGTAGCTTTGTGACCACAGATTCTGAACTTGTATCTCTCTAGGCACGGATACTAGTTGTGCTGGATGTCGATGGGTAGAAAGAACGGTATAATGTGAAGAAAACAACAACAACAACAACAACAACAACAACAACAACAGGTGGAATAATAGTCAGCCTGGTTGAAAACACCCAAACTTCCTTCAGCAGCCAGGTGCAGATTACGCCGGCTTGCGTATGTCGGTACGACATCTGACTACCCGAACATAGATCGCCGATGGAAAGTCGCGTTTTTGTCACGGATTTGTCACGGCGAGCAGAGGGCATTTGACCTTTTTATTTTATAAATTTTGAAATACGAAAGGCTTTTCACAGTGACTGAGAATAGTGACGGGATGGGACGGGAGACGGGACAGATTTGATTCGTATGGCGGGAAAAATAATGAAAACGGGACGGTAAAATGAGGACATAAAAAGTTGGCGTGACGGCAGAAGCTGTGGTGCTGGTGTTGACGTATTTTCATTTACATAATTAACTGAAAGTAATAATCACAAATCACGAAGTATGAATGTTGAAAAATCCGAAACTACAAACTTGCGAATTACAAAATTTTGTTGATATCTGGTATTTGCGAATTACAAAATTTTGTTGATATCTGGTATTTTTTTGTTTTTTTCAATTTTTGTTTTTGTTTTTTCATGAATCTTCATATTTAATATTTCCACGCGCAACACCTGCCACAGCCACCAGTTGCCACGCACAAACACAGACCCCTCAACTCACGGCAACCAATACTGGTGTGGCCGGCACAGACGCCATGGATGCCTATCTCACGGCCGTGGTCGGTCAACCAGCAGCGGCACTAGCATCACCACCGCCGCCACCACCTCCATCACCCACCCCGCCGCCACCACCTCCATCATCCACCACCTCCACCTCCACACCCACCAGCGACACACCGCAAGCACAAACATCAGAACAGCCATCAGCTGGGACCGCAACAGTGCTTGGGGCAGGGGTGGGAAGGAATCAGAAGACGCCGCCTGTGTGGCAATACTTCTCGGGGTTTGCGCCGCCGGTCGGGAAGAAAAACGTCAAGTGCACGGTGGTCACAGAATTACCTGCCTCGGGACGACCCCAGAATGCTTCGGCTGGGAAGGTTATTTCGGTAGAATCATGATATGTGGTATTTCTCAGCGCAAAACGTTTGTGGCGTGTACTTCGTGGTGTGCGTTCGTCGTGCCGATTTCATGTGCGAGTATACTGTTGTATAGTGGAAATGTGAAGGAAGTTCAGTTTTTTTTTCCCCGGTTGTTCTGGAATACATAGGATAGGTGTTTGAATGAAAATAACTCCCGTCACGTCGAGTTTTTCTTATACCGTCCCGTCCGGTCACGAAAAACTGCAGGTATCGTTCCGTCCCGCCGAGGAAAATTGTTTTTACCGTCCCGTCCCGCCGAGGAAAAAAATATTTACCGTCCCGTCCCGCCGAGGAAAAAAATATTTACCGTCCCGTCCCGCCGAGGAAAAATATAATTACCGTCCCGTTCCGCCGAAGAAAAAAAAATACCGTCCCGTCCCGCCGAGGAAAAAAATATTTCCGTCCCGTCCCGCCGAAGAAAAAAAAATATACCGTCCCGTCCCGCCGAGGGAAAAAATATTTACCGTCCCGTCCCGCCGCGAAAAAAAAATCCGTTGAACTGTTACCGTCCCGTCCCCGCCGCGAAAACAAAATCCGTTGAACTGTTAACGTCCCGTCCCGTCGAGAAAATATGGACCCGCTGTCCCGTCCCGCCGACTATATTTCTCGTAACTTTACCGTCCCGTCCCGTCCCGTCGACAATTTTTTTCCCGCCAAACAATAAAAAACTGTCCTGTCCCGTCCCGTCACGATTCTCAGTCACTGTGATAAGCCTTGAAATTTCGGTTTCATTTTCATTGTTTTTGCTGTGTTGCTGTGCCGTGCTGTGCTTTTTCTTTCGTACATACGAGTACAGACACAGAGAATATCGAAATAAGAAAATAAGTACCCTACCTGGGGCATGTACGTACGTACGACACGTGAGCGAGCGTAGCGGAAAATCGCCCGCGACGCGAAGCGTATGTGGCGTCCGAGCTGTTTTCTTATGAAGCATGGCGGCGGAACTCTTGGCATTATCAAGTCGCCAGTTTGCAACTACAATCAGTAATAATCTATACCAGGGTATCATTCAATCATGAACTTCTGTCCGCTTCGCATAATTTGATGTACTTTTTCATCCTGAGCAAGCGTAGCGAGCGGTGTAGGCCGCCCGCGGAGCGAAGCGCCTTGTACAAACATACTACACATGCAAGCGCAGCAATCGTCGCGCTTCAAGCGCCATATTTGTTGCTATTGGGCTGCGCCAAGCGAGGGTTGTACATGGGGTGATCCATGTGGAATATACAACAGCTTCCTGAAATATATGAGGCATATTTTACTGGAGTTACCGAACTTGTTGAGCTTTCTCGCTTCCACTAATGGTGAGGACCACCGGCTTCACAAAACTCCGCCCACAAATAACGAACCTGGAGTTGGCGTTTCCACACCGTGCGGGGCGGTATCGACCCCGGATGCCACCATTTTCCTCCCCGGCTTGTCGCATTTATGAGTGTATAGATACGAACATCTTACCGCACGAGTCCCTAGCTACAGCAATACTATTGTATTTATCTCGTTCTGCAATTCGATGTGTGTTTTTACGCTTGGCTATTAGGGTTCGACGTTGTTGTATGTAGTTAAATCGTTGTTTCAAGGAGGCCTGCTCCAAAGTATGATAGATGTGATCAGTTGTATATGAAAAACTACTAAAACGTTCTTGGCCTTACCAAAACGTAGGGGGGGCTGAAAGACATACATGACAGTAGTTGCTCATAGCCCCGCAATTGATCGACGTATTTTGATTTGGCTGATCGGTGTGATTCATGTAGCTGTATTTCTTCCGTATATCTCGCAGATGGTTAAGGTCCAGGCAGTACAATTTTTCCAAAGGGGGTATCGTTCTTTCCCCCGTCATTTTTGGGAATTGACATGTGAAACAAAGTGCTAATCGCGCAGCCGAAAGGAATCCAAATGAGTCCTAAAAAAAGCAATCAACAATCAACAACGGACGTTTTTTTAAAAAATAAGTGGGAATTTTTTCCTCGAAATTACCGCGAAATGTAAAAAGAAAAATGATCTGAATCAAAATAAAATTCAGAGAGACGGCGCCCAGAGAATACTTAATTTGTCGAGAAGACACATACATGTATGTGTACAGCAGTAGGTTGAAAAAACTGTATTCTGCTAGGGCTGTCGGCACCCATGCTCCGGATAGGAAAATATACCTATTACGGGGAAAAATTGAAGTATGACCAAATATTGTCAGTAATAATAGGTAAATACAAGGCTTTCCTTCGGAGTGGGTATTCCGTCGTTTCTTGTACATATAACTGCAATTAATTAATTGGCGTCATAGCCCAAAGCCAACCAAACTAGATGTATTTGCGTAAGAAACGGTGAAGGATGTAATAACCGCGTTTATTTATGAATGTAATGTGAAACGTAAGATCGGGTGACGCAAGAGTAAGAATGACATTCGTCTAATAATAAGAATAAACATCTTTCACCAGTGTGGGGAGAGAGTGGAGTAGTGCTTGGCATGTGGATGATATACAACATACATGCTGTTGTTTAAAGGAAGGTTTGGGACAGGAGAGAAAGCAGCAGTGCCGGCAACGACAACGGTTGGTTATGGAAATGTTGTATAGTTGCTGGGCGGCCGCGATTTCGATGTAGCCAGCATAGGAGTTTGGATGAGACATCATATGTAAATAGTCTTCCAGGCTGCTGTAGTAACGAGGCGGGAGGCCCAGAATGTGGATCTGTTCGCTGTTGAACCCGCTGGATATGTGTAGGAAGAAATAATCGTGATTTTGGGAAATGTAGCAAACCATTTGTTTCCTTTCGTTCGTCCCTGATGGCGACTATCTGCTTGGCGTATTGCTTCGGAATTCCGCGAAGCCCTGGAGCAGGCGAAATGGAAGGGAGTCTTTTTGCGCTTGATGATGATGTCTCCGTCTTCGATGGTGGAGTCCGTCAGGCGGCAGTTGTAGCACTTGCCACGGACCTGGTCGAAGTAAACATAGGGTGCGCGGGGCGGGAGTGGCGTGCAGGGAATGGCGGGGGAGGGGGGAGGGGGGGGGGGGGGGGGGGGGGGCAGAGTTCATTATTTGTAATGCTCTACAGCGGCACAACAGCAGTACGTAATCGCTTGCTATACGACGGCAGCAGCAGCAGCAGCTGAAGCAGCAAGTACGTAATTTCATTGTCGATACAGAAATATTTACACACACAAGTGTAGTACAGTACACGCACAAATCACGTCCAGCATGATGTACGGCAACAACGCAGTAGCATCACATAAAAAATCATTGACGATACAGAAATATACGTATACACGCACAAGTTTAAGTGTAATAGACACACAAATCATATCCAGCATGATGTACGGCAACAACGCGGCAGCGCCAAACGATCAGGAAACACAAGTATCCGAGTACATACAAACATTCAGTGAATATTGCGGCAGCACTAAAAGCAGCAGCAGCAGCAGCAGCAGCAGCAGCATAGCAATGATATGAAAAGAAGGGAGAAAAAAAGTATGTACCCCGAGGCCGTCCGAAAACTATGTTTGGTACCTCACTATAGACCCACCTCCGCATGCTATACGGCAACAACGCAGCAGCATAGCAATAATACGAAATACCAGGTACGAGAAAAAGTAGTACGCACGCAAAATGCAGGAGAAAAACGACCAAAATATTTTTTTTACGAATCAAAAAAAACATTTGGGTACAAAAACGGCCAATAAAAACAATAATCGGCGTTGGCAGCAGTAGGATAGCAACGATATGAAAATAAGGAAGAAAAAAAGTATGTACCCTGGTACCTGGTATGCCGCAATCGCAAAACCTACGGAATTTCATTGACGATACCGAAATATGTACACACGCAAGTGCAGCATGATGTACGGCAACAACGCAGCAGCACCACAGCAGCAGCATAGCAACGATATGAAAATAACCAAACCAAAAAACGAGAAAAAGCAGTACGTACGCAAAATTCAGGAGCAAAACGACAAAAATATTTTTTCACGCATCAAAAGAACCATTTGGGTACAGAAACGACCAAGAAAAACAGTAATCCGAGTACCTACGAACATTCAGTGGGTATTGCGGCAGCATTAGCAGCAGCAGCAGCAGCAGCAGCTACAGCATTAGCAGCAGCAGAAGCTGCAACGAATCGCCGCAGCGTTGGCAGCAGCAGCAGCAGCAGCAGCATAGCAATGATATGAAAATAAGGAAGAAAAAAAGCATGTACCCTGGTATGCCGCCAGCGCAAAACCTACGGAATTGACGATCCGAAAATATGTACGCTTCCAGCATGATGCACGGCAACAACGCAGCAACACTACATACAGCAGCAGCAAGTGCATAGGAGCAGCACGTGCACAGCACGGCAACAACGCAGCAGCACTACTGCAGCAGCGAGTGCACAGGAGAAGCAGGTGCACAGCAGCAGCAGCACTCATGGCGTGGCGCTGACAGCAGCAACAGCAGCAGCGGCAGCCGAAAACGAGCAAAAACTGAGCACGTAGGGTCACCAAAACATGTACACACAGAAATCGTGTGCATGCATCGAAAATGCACCACAGTAGCAGCAGCACTCACGTCATTCGGTGCAGCGGTGACGGCGACAGCTGAATCCTCCGTTCCTTCGTTCACGTCCCGCAAACAGTTGTGCATGTGCGCGTTCGCGTGCACTGTGTGTAAGAGGAGCCGACCCAACGCACGAAGGGGAAAGAACGAGCATGGACGAGTAAATAAAAAATAAACGCTTTGGCTTAGGTTTGTATCCAAAAAGGCAATTTAAAACCCCACAAAAACGTACTGGCAACATACAGCATGCACAATAGACATAAGACACTCACCACCGTGAGCAGTCTCGAGAGTACGAGACAGTCCCTTCCTTGATCGGGCGAGCACAGAACTCGCAGTCGGTTGCCCTGTCAGGATGATCCCGCCACCAGCGCACGTGAGATCCTTGCAGGTGGCGAAGGCCACGTTGTTGCCACCAGGCACGGAGTTCTTGACCAAGTGCTGGTCCGTGCACTGGTCGCAAACAACAGCCGGCACCAGGTCGGTCTTTGTCGTTGCCGCTCTCTTGCCAGAGGGCGAGGACCACGCGCCTCTCGACGAGGGGGAGGTGAGCTTAGGGGGCGTGGAGAAGGGAGAGGCGGGGGTTGCCGCACCAGCAGGTTCGCCACCGACAGCAGCAGCTTGGCCGCCGACAGCTGCACTTATATCTATGCCGTTCGTCGAAGGCGAGACGCCTCTTTTAGGCGCCGTGCAAAGAGCTGTCTATTGGTTGGCAGTTTGCGGAAGAAGAAAGAAGAAAAGGTTGTTTGGCTGTTTGGCGAAGAAGAAAGAAGAAAGGTTGTTTGGCTGTTTGGCGAAGAAGAAAGAAGAAGGGCTGTTTGCGAAGAGCTGTCTATCAGTCGGTCTGTCTGCCAAGAGCTAGCAAGTGACAACGACCTCAAAAATCGTAATTATAGTTGTATTTACAAGGATTTCCTTCGGAGTGGGTATTCCGTCGTTTCGTGTACATATAACTGCAATTAATTGGCGACATAGCCCAAAGCCAACCAAACTAAATGTATTTGTGTAAGAAACGGTGAAGGATGTAATAATCGCGTTTATTTATGAATGTAATGTAAAACGTAAGATCGGGTGACGCAAGAGTAAGAATGACATTCGTCTAATAATAAGAATAACATCTTTCATGATCAGTGTGGGGAGAGAGTGGAGTAGTGCTTGGCATGTGGATGATATACAACATACAGGCTGCTGTTTAAAGGAAGGTTTGGGACAGGAGAGAAAGCAGCAGTGCCGGCAACGACAACGGTTATGGAAATGTTGTATAGTTGCTGGGCGGCCGCGATTTCGATGTAGCCAGCATAGGAGTTGTGGATGAGACATGATATGTAAATAGTCTTCCAGGATGCTGTAGTAACGAGGCGGGAGGCCCAGAATGTGGATCTGTTCGCTGTTGAACCCGTTGGATATGTGTAGGAAGAAACAATCGTGATTTTGGGAAATGTGGAAAAAAATAGTTTCCTTTCGTTAGTCCTGGATGGCGACAATCTGCTTGGCGTACTGCTTCGGAACTCCGCGAAGCCCTGGAGCAGGCGAAATGGAAGGGAGTCTTTTTGCGCCTGATGATGATGTCTCCGTCTTCGATGGTGGAGTCCGTCAGGCGGCAGTTGTAGCACTTGCCACGGGCCTGGTCGAAGTAAACATATAGGGTGCGCGGGGCGGGAGTGGCGTGCAGGTAATGGCGGGGGAGGGGGAAGGAGGGGGGGGGGCAGAGTTCATTATTTGTACTACTCTACAGCGGCACAACAGCAGCACGTAATCGCTTGCTATACGACGGCAGCAGCAGCAGCAACTGAAGCAGCAAGTACGTAATTTCCTTGACGATACAGAAATATGTACACACACAAGTGTAGTACAGTACACACACAAATCACGTGCAGCATGATGTACGGCAACAACGCAGCAGCACCACAAAAAAGATCATTGACGATACAGAAATATGTACACACGCACAAGTTTAAGTGTAATAGACACACAAATCATGTCCAGCATGATGTACGGCAACAACGCAGCAGCGCCACAAAACGACCAGGAAACACAATTATCCGAGTACATACAAACATTCAGTGAATATTGCGGCAGCACTAAAAGCAGAGCAGCAGCAGCAGCAGAAGCAGCAACGGATCGCCACAGCGTTGGCAGCAGCAGCATAGCAACGATGTGAAAAGAAGGGAGAAAAAAAGTATGTACCCCGAGGCCGTCTGAAAAGTATTTTTGGTACCTCACTATAGACCCACCCCCGCATGCTGTACGGCAACAACGCAGCAGCAGCATAGCAACAACACGAAATACGAGAAAAGGTAGTACGTACGCAAAATACAGGAGAAAAACGACCAAAATATTTTTTTTACGTATCAAAAAAACCATTTGGGTACAAAAACGGCCAATAAAAACAATAATCCGCGTTGGCAGCAGCAGCATAGCAACGATATGAAAATAAGGAAGAAAAAAAGTATGTGCCCTGATATGCCGCGAATCGCAAAACCTACGGAATTTCATTGACGATAACGAAATATGTACGTACACAAGTGCAGCATGATGTACGGCAACAACGCAGCAGCACCACAGCAGCAGCATAGCAACGATATATATGAAAATAACAAAGCCAAAAACGAGAAATTGCAGTACGTACGCAAAATGTAGGAGCAAAACGACAAAAATATTTTTTCACGTATCAAAAGGAACCATTTGGGTAAAAAAAACGACCAAAAAAAAACAGTAATCCGAGTACATACGAACACATTCAGTGGATATTGCGGCAGCATTAGCAGCAGCAGCAGCAGCAGAAGCAGCTACAGCATTAGCAGCAGCAGAAGCTGCAACGAATCGCCGCAGCGTTGGCAGCAGCAGTAGCAGCAGCAGCAGCAGCAGCAGCAGCATAGCAACGATATGAAAATAAGGAAGAAAAAAAGCATGTACCCTGGTATGCCGCCATCGCAAAACCTACGGAATTGACGATCCGAAAATATGTACGCTTCCAGCATGATGCACGGCAACAACGCAGCATCTCTACATACAGCAGCAGCAAGTGCACAGGAGCAGCAGGTGCACAGCACGGCAACAACGCAGCAGCACTACAGCAGCAGCGAGTGCACAGGAGAAGCAGGTGCACAGCAGCAGCAGCACTCATGGCGTGGCGCTGACAGCAGCAGCAGCAGCAGCAGCAGCGGCAGCCGAAAACGAGCAAAATGAGTACGTGGGGTCACCAAAACATGTACACACAGAAATCGTGTGCTTCACGTCCCGCAAACAGTTGTGCATGTGCGCGTTCGCGTGCGCTGTGTGTAAGAGGAGCCGACCCAACGCACGAAGGGGAATGAAAGAGCATGGATGAGTAAATAAAAAATAAACGCTTTGACGTTGGTTTGTATGCAGAAAGGCAATTTAAAACCCCCAAAAAACGTACTGGCAACATACAGCATGCACAATAGACATAAGACACTCACCACTGTCAGCAGTCTCGATGGAGTACGAGACAGTCCCTTCCTTGATCGGGCGAGCACAGAACTCGCAGTCGGTCGCCCTGTCAGGATGATCCCGCCACCACGCACGTGAGATCCTTGCAGGTGGCGAAGGCCACGTTTTTGCCACCAGGCGCGGAGTTCTTGACAAAAGTGCTGGTCCGTGCACTGGTCGCAAACAACAGCCGGCACCAGGTCGGTCTTTGTCGTTGCCGCTCTCTTGCCAGAGGGCGAGGACCACGCGCCTCTCGACGAGGGGGAGGTGAGCTTAGGGGGCGTGGAGAAGGGAGCGGCGGGGGTTGCAGCACCAGCAGGTTCGCCACCGACAGCAGCAGCTTGGCCGCCGACAGCTGCACTTATATCTATGCCGTTCGTCGAAAGCGAGACGCCTCTTTTAGGCGCCGTGCGAAGAGCTGTCTATTGGTTGGCAGTTTGCGGAAGAAGAAAGAAGAAAGGTTGTTTGGCTGTTTGGCGAAGAAGAAAGAAGAAAGAAAGGTTGTTTGGCTGTTCGGCTGTTTCAAAGTAGGAAGAAAGGTTGTTTGGCTGTTCGGCTGTTGCAAAGAAGAAGGGCTGTTAGCGAAGAGCTGTCTATCAGTCGGTCTGTCCGCCAAGAGCTAGCAAGTGACAACGACCTCAAAAATCGTAATTATGGTTGTATTTATATAGGTTTTATGTAGACCATAGTTCCTATTAACTATGGACCCCCGTAATAAGTGCCGATGTGCGATTAATTCAGCAAGTTATTATAAAATCATCATTGATTGGCCACTATTAAGGGGGACCATAGTAAATAGAGGACCAAATTTTGTTAGTAAAATCGGCAAATGCATTAGGTTTTTGTGTGTGCCGTAGGTCCTATTTACTATGTATGGTTTCCCGTAATATGAACAGAAAGGAGATCATGTCAATGCCAAGTGGTTCAGGCAGGACGAAGGCAATATTTTCACTTTAGTGCCTTCAGCGCTATTATTGATAGGCGTTCTTTTTGGTGATGATGGAGACCTCAATAAATGAACGTAGTTAATAATTGGTTTTATGCGGAGATGGTTTATCTGCAACTGCCCTCCTGCAAAAGCAGTGTTTTGTTATCTTTAGCATCTACAGAGTTAAAAACTATCGCCATCCACAATAATAGAGTATTGGATGCGCATCCCAAATAAACGATGGCCTCGCGTATATCGTGGGATGAGTACAAATTATCCTCGAGATGGCCGTCGATAGACCTCTCGCCCAATCTATTGTGGCCAGCAATGACTATCGATCGACATCCCGCACAATATATTGTGGTCAGCAATGGCTATCGACAGACATCTCGCACAATCTATTGTGGCCTGCAATGTCCATCGGTGGACGCGGTTCGACATCTATTGTGTTCGACAATGTCTGTCGATCGACAATAATATCACAAGTCTATTGTCGCCGACAATATCTATCGATATATACCTTCCACAATCTATTCTCACAAACAATATTCATCGATAGAGTCCCCCCCTCGTCTGTTGACGAAGCAATAGACTACTGTAGTGTCCGGGACCTGGTATAAGTACCCCATTTTTTTTTTTTTTTTTTTTTTTTTTTCATCACTTTTACTTTCCAGCCCACTCGTAGGAGGTTTTACCCTCGACGATCTTCTGGACAAGCCGTGGTCACAGGTGTCGTCCCTTCTCCCCCCCGGTACTTGCCTTTATTGTTTGTCGCGCAAAGGGTTCAGAATTCCCACTGCTCGTCGATTTTCATCGAATGTAGCTAACTCACGCTCGCGCGCTTTCCGCTTATCAATTTTTTATGCAAGAAAAAGTCCCTACGAGCATGCACTCGGTGAGATTTGAACCCACGAAGTTGATCTTGATAGGCACGCGGACCACCTACCAAGCCACCGGGGACGCCAGATGCTCGATGGGGTACGTGGATGAAAAGTACCTCTTGAGGTACTTTTAAAAGTGCACGTACCCCAAAGGAAGACCTACAGTAACTATAACATTTGTTACACATGATACATACATACATTCAATATCGACGTCTCCCAAGCTTTGATCTGATCCGGTGCGCTACTGCTGTACAGCAGGCGGCGGCACCACTACATAAGGTCACATACAGCCGCAGCAGTACTATCGTGTCATTTGGTATCTTAAACTACCACTGCCCCGCAATAGTACGTCGACGTCGTTCGTTCGAGTATGATAATCTCACTCGTACTCGTATCCGACAGATCATGGTCTATTAATAGTACATTGATATTGTGTATGTATCTATCTGTAGCCCGTAGCTCTCCCTCCACTCCCGGCGAACAAACAACCTTTGCCTGGGTATGTTCCTGCTGCTGCTGCTGGTTGTCCTCACCATTTGTTTTGCGGAAATGCGTGCAGAAGAGCTATCAAGTATAATAGGTTCCTCCCGTCCTGGCCTCATGATTCGGGTGATAGACACAAATAAATAAGCATTGAATGTATTGATTTGGTTCCTGTTTGTTCGTGAGTTTTTAGCAAACTATTAATATAAATATTATAATACAAACTGCTGTTTTGATGATAATATACCTAATTTTGTCGTATTATAGAAAGAAGAGCAGACGCCATGGTGCACGAACGACCACCCACCGCACGTGCATCAAATGAGCAGCGCGAGCATCAGGCCTGTGCTGGACCTCTGCCGCCTACTGCTCAACACCTTCAGGAAGTATATACCGTGTATCTGTACGTCCTCTGAGTTCCACAGCTGTCAGATTTTGTTCCCCTCAAAACCCGTAGTACGTGCGATTGAAGTATCCCACGCACCTTGCAAAGATGAGTTTCGATTCAAATCCTCGATCTCACAGCTGTCGTATTTTTTAATTTTTTTAATACAATTATAAACAACACGAGTAGCAAGCAGCAGTAAGGCTTCACAACGTACACTGCACATATAATACATTGTCGGATGGTGAAACCGTAAGCTCATGCGCAAGGAGTTTTACCTCCGATGTGTTATTCAGGTTGCCCTCCGAATATGTGCTACTCAATTTCCACTTTTCGACGTACCTTAAATAGCGATATTGGTATATATATCAGCACCATACAAATGGCTGCTTGCTTCGTACTCGATGTAGATAGTATACGCGTTCTGACGTATTAATATGGTCGTCGTGGGGCGAGAGGGTGGTAGGCAACGTAATGCCCCCCGACGACGTAGTACGTAGCGCGAGCGAGTGGTCACGCATTGAAAACAAACATATCTCCAAGGAAACGCTGTTGCGTACCAGGAGATTCTTCAATTCATCCATGGAACACCATGTCTGCCTACCGGCATCTTCTACGCCTCGCGCTTCATTCACCTCGCGTTTTTGCCGGGAAAAAATTCTTAGTTAACCTCACTTTTACTTTGCTGCTTCAGGACAAGCCGGCCGTACTCCCCCCCGGTACGTGCATTCATTTCTATCGCGTAGAGGGTTCAGCATTCCCGACTGGTGGTCGATTTCCATCGAATGTCGCTAACTCACGCTTTTGCGCTTTCCGCAAGTCAACTCTATGCACAAGAAAAAATCCCTACGAGTATAGACGAGCATGCAGTTGGCGGGGCTCGAACCTGCGAAATCGTCGTTGGTCGTTACGCGGTTTACCTACTAGACCTTAGAGGACACCATGACCATAAATGACATACGCTGCGCCCAACATGAACTATCTTTTTCTCTTTCTTTTCCCATCTCATTTCTTTTCTCGCCCCTTCTTAGTCCTAACTGAGATCCGGGGTCACATACCAGGCTTTTCTCTCCCCCCCGATACGCCCCCCCACCCCCCCCGTGCGCACTACCGTGCACATGTTGTATTTCTATCGCGAAAAAGGTTCAGCACGTCCTTCCTGTGTCGACTCGTGTCGAATCCTACGCTCCTCTCACTCGGTCTTCTCGCTCTTGGCTGGCCACCTACCTGGCTTTGGGTCTCTTCCTGGACGAGTGTATCTCCGTGCAGTCTAGATACCGACTCTCCTTCTTACTTCTAACCGACGAATCGGGCGGATTGCGTATGCCCGAGATGTTGTCTGGGTCGCGAGAGGGGAGAGGGCCCCGTACAAAAGCTTGCGCATCCCGTGCGAACCTCGCCGCTACTTCCATCCCTGCATTGTAGTAATTCGGGCGGTTTTGGTCAAAGTGGTCGATAACACTCCTGACCGCGGCAACGCATGTCTCCATCATGTTGGCGCTCAGCTTCCCTTAGATGACCGCACCCAGGGCGCTGCGCTTGACATGGTTGTCATCCTGCATGTCTATCCCCCCCAAATCGTCAGTGAAGCCACCATCGTACGTCCCTCGTTCATGCCCGTCGAACACGCTAAGGTCGGCCCTGTGGATGCTCCACTCGTCACCAGAAGATCGCCAACGAGGGTGGATACAATCGCCATTGAACTCTAGGGCGCGTTGCAGCCGCGTGAAGAGTGCGAATAATACGTGCCTGCATGGCAAGCCACAACGCAGCACCTGCAAGCAAGTGCATAGCTGAAAACCGTCAGGCCCGCCAACAACGATGTGCGCGCTTTCGTCTTGGTACCGGAACACTACTTTCACGACAGCAGTTAGCTGCACGTGCTCAACAAGTT
The DNA here is from genome assembly GCA_031763025.1 of Macrocystis pyrifera. Classification (NCBI taxonomy): domain Eukaryota; class Phaeophyceae; order Laminariales; family Laminariaceae; genus Macrocystis; species Macrocystis pyrifera. Next base: position 7,536,440 of record JASSKH010000018.1, on the reverse strand, counting down.
GGTGAAACGCGGGCAAAGATGTCGCCCCAAACTTGGGGCCCAATGGATCATAGTCCTCATCGAACCCTTCCTCCGGCACCTCGCGACATACATCGTGGTGGTCACTGCTGTGCTCTGCCAACTTCCTCAGGAAGTCGTTGGCACCATTGCCCTCTGCCAACACGTCTGTATCATAGAGGGTGCTCGTCCGTAGTTCTTCCAGCATTTTCTGCACAAGGGTAGATGAAACCGAGCATTGATGGTTACCCAAACTGTTGGAGCGATCGACAGTGGTTGGTTATATAGCGCTACCTTCTGGATCACTCAGTCAGTACTTAGTCAGCGCTGACTGAGTGGTCTAGCAGGTAATAATAGTGCTACATAACCACATTTCACACTGGGCCCAGGGAAGAGAGGTGCAATCTGCTCACGGTTATAAATATATATCAGGATGAGAATATACTGAACTAGATTCTCTGCACCATCACTGTCAAGGACGGAATACCGGCACGTTATACCGTGGTCTCCTCTCACTTTATGTGCGTAGTGGCTGACCTTGACTCTTCCGAGTTCCAGCAGCATAGGCTCGAACGACTTGAGCACTTTGTCCTCCAGGTCCTTGATGCTGACGGCGGGGACCTTGGCGGCACGTCTTTGCGGTCGTTTCGGTCATTGTGGACAGGGCAGTCGAGGGTCGTTCAGGTGAGCATGCACCACCCAAACATGGTGTAAGACTTGACATCTCGACGTATACCCCCCGTAACTGGGCCTAGTGTCAAGGTCAGCAATCTACCGCAATCTAACCAACTTCTTGAGGACCAATTTACTGTTCGTCAAGGATAATAGACTTCTCTCCTCAATCGATGTTTCCTGCCGTCTTTTTGCCCACCATTAATTACGTGTACCACGAAAGAAAAGCAACATGAGCGACTGAACTCAGATCAACTAACTGGCCGTATATTTCGGGACCGCCCTAAAACGAAAAGACACCAGATCGTAGAATAGAAAGCATGTGATGGATGATGTGGAGGGTTAGACATGAAACATTGGCGCCGCCCACCCTCGCCGCATTACCCTTGATTCAAACTCACTCGAGGGATTCCACAGCAAAGGCCCTTGTTCGTCTGGCCAGCTCCTCCTTCACCCAGTTCAGGGTGGATTTCCTGTTGATGACGTGGCGTGTTTTTAGCACACCGAAGATTCCCTCCACCCTCCATGATGCTGTCATGTTCAGGGTCATAGCGGTCGGGTGGTAGCAGCGGGCCCAGTGCTTCCGTTGCCTGTAAGTACAACGATTGAACCGTGCGATAATTTTATCGTTCTGTCTAGCAAGGCATTATGCTTTAGTCTCTGAGCAGAAACCGAAAACCATGCTCGTACCCGTGTGACCGTCGGACTCACCCGAATAGGTAGCCGCTGAGGTACGCTTGACACGCTGTGTCCTTGACCATTTCCATTACTTTCGCCCACACCCAGTCAAAGGCCTGCAACCCGTGGACGAGCGAAACGACGACAAAAACCCACGGAAAACGCTGGTAAGGTTATATGCACCAGGTATTGGACACTCCATTAAACAGAAACAAGCGGAAAAAACGCGGCGCAAAACCGCAGCGAACCGTGGTCGCCGGTTCTTGCAGTCTGGACCGTGCCACTCACATTCTCCGACGCAGCATATGCGCAAGCATATATCAAGCCCTGTAGGTGTGAAGTGCTTTGCCCGAGCGCGCCTTGGCACTTCTTCTTGACTTTTTTCATCAAGTGCCAAAGGCAATGCAAGTGCACTGTGTTTGGAAGATGCTCCGCAACCGCGCTTGTCATGGCAGCGTCGGCGTCCGTAATAATAACCTTCACGGTGGGAGGGAATACACTACAACACGTTAGGGCTCTGCCCGTACGGGCGTGACACGCGAGCACCAAATAGGCAGTGGCACAACATGTGCGATCGACGAGAAGTGGAGGCAAGCAGAGCAACTCATCACCAACTTTCACTGCGGCCAAGACAAGCACCCGAAAAAAACGCAGAACACCTTACGCTTCACGACGTTAGCGGGCAACCCTTCTGTCGACAATACGTGAATGCACACCCCTTTAGCTATCGTCGCGCTCAATAAATCGTTTGTGGTAAATGACCGTTGAATAACACAGTTTAGTGACTGGCCGTCAACTCACCTCAGGGTGCCCACCACAGATGGCGACAAAATGCTTTAAGGCGTACGCGAACGAGGTCGTCTGCTCGTCCGAGAAGAAACCTTGGGCCAGAACTACATACTTGTTCTCGGAATCAACACCGATGAACAACATCAGTTTCAGGTCATACCTGCACACACGAAGAACGCAGGAACACGTTGGAAACACGACGGACCGTTTCGGCGATACCACAACTGCGAAACTGTTAAGACATATATACAAAGCGGTTGTCAAAGTCTGGCGCACCATGGGCGATCGAAGAGCGTTGTGGTTTCCACAAACGAGACTCACTTGTTCGTCCGGCAGGCAGGTGTTATCCTGAATAACAAGGTGGCCGTATTGCTGCGCAAGGAGTTGCTGATCGGCGGTAGACCAGAAAATCTTGTTCAGTCGACCTGAACCGTCCAAGTCCCACTTGACGTAGCAACCAGGCGTGCCGTTCAACGACGCCACTAGATCCATTGCGTCGGTGGGCGTCGACCACATTTCGCGTCCCACTTTCTTTGCCATGTTCCGAACCTGGAACATTGGAGGGAGGACCGCAAGCACTACGAGTAACCGTCATGGTACTAGAGGGAGCAAAATATGCTGAGCGGACTTTTGCAAGCATGCGAATATGTGCGGTATACGTGGGAGGCCAACACGCGACGAAGGAATTAATGGCGGTACCTTGTTATTCAGGAGAACACAGTGGTTTAGAGAACATGCGCAGTGAACGACCCTTTATATGAGTGTTTGCACGCTCAAGCTTTAAAATGATGTACGACATTGGCAAGGTCATGAGCGGCCCCGGTAGCAACGTCAACATGCCCTGCCCGAGAGACAGATGAGCTGGTAGGACGAAGTATAGAAGTTAGAGAGCTGCCGCTTGGAGACAGCGGTCTGGTTGGAGGCTCCACCTCGAGTGTTTAGGGGATAGATCAGTTTGTTGATCATGCCTTCCAGCTCCTCCGTTTTTTTTCGCCACGGTCGTGTGGTACATCACCTTGCCACTGCAATGGAAGACGTGGGAAGGACGGTACAAATCTTAAAGGGAGATCCGCATTGGGCGAAAAATGCGGCATGTTCATCATGCCGATGGCTCCAACAATTGCCCCGGCGGATGCAGGCCCCGACGGTAGTACGGAGCGGCACCCAACCTTTAACCGAGCTTTACATCGCAACGCCCGGTGTGCCAATGCTTGGCGCTATTCTGTACCTTCCTGCGAGTTGCTACGAGAAAATCCACGGCCTTCTTCTTACCTTGCCCGTCTCGCTTTCCTTTGTCGTATTGTCCCTGCGTTGATGCCTTCGCCTGCTGTTTTTCTTCTGAGTTGAATTGTTCTTCTTAAGTCCAGCCATGATGCTGTCCTCGTCCTGTTCCTGTCGTTCAGACGAAGCACCGGACGTTCTTGACGACCCACGAAAAACACCGGTCACTGCATTGTTGCTATGAATCGTGAATGCCGACACTACCTCGAATCAACACGTCAAGTGTGTAAGGATTCATGCACAACGAAAAACACCATTCGTGTCAAATATCACGCGTCGAGACACGCCTGATCATACCCCTACATTATCTACCCGGAATACAACTTCCACCTCGGGTATCCAAGCAGGGTTGTGAAAAAAACAAATAAACGGTGTAAAGCCGATGCTATGGGAATCAATGTTCCTTGTGTGCGCGCGCCTACTGCTGCAGGTGCGAGACCCAACAACAGCAGCTGCACAATGTTGCATGATGGAGCTATTTATTTATTGTTATTTTTAAGTCGCCAGATTCGCACAAAAGTATGTACCTCCTTCGCAATTCCGTTTGACGCGTCCTATTAACTTCCGCGAGCGCAGCGCGCGTCGTTGTCTGCCCGCGAAGCGGAGTCCTTGTACATATTTCAAACTTCAAATTAACAAAAAAAAGACCGGTAACAAACACGTTGGTTGTATCTTCTCTGGCCGCCCGCGAAGCAGAGTATTCTCGGAAGAATGAGAGAATGTGAGTTTTGTACGTACGTAAGAAGTCAAGCGCTTGAAATATTTCAAATTCAAATTAAAACAAAATAGACCGGTCAGCCCGGCACAACAAGTTGGTTGTATCTGCTCTGTTGTGCGAGGAGATAACCCGGAACAAACAAGCTGTCTCGTCGAGGTATTACAACAGCATCAGCATTTAGACGAGGACTGCTATCCTTCTATTGTTGTTGGGGTAGCTTGGCGCTTGCAACAGCAGAACACTTCCCTACCAGGCTTGCTGGCTCGAAGCTATGAAGCCTCTCTCTTTACCGCTCTGGTTGCCTGCAGTGCCCGCCGATGGAGGGCTGTGCGTGTGCTTCTGGCTGCTGCTTGCTCGGCTGGGGGTGTTTTCCGTCTGGCTTGCTCTGCGGTGCTGGCGAGTAGAAGCTGGGACGGGAATGGACCGGACGTGTCGATAGGCAATGGCCCGGCGTGGGGATCTTGCCGGCACAAACGAAATGCACTACCAGTACTGTAGAAACCCTATGGTTTGTTTGGGGTACGTGCACTTTTAAAAGTACCTCTTAGGGTTAGGGTCCCGTAGTGTCCATTGTCCGGAGTATGAGTAGATACTACATTATTACGCATGTAGTGATCACAGTAGAGTATTATCTCTGTGGCGTAGTTTTGTGACCACAGAAGAATGTGTATCTCTCTAGGATTGAAGAATCGGCACGGACACAGGTTGTGCTGGATTAGCTCCCTCCCCTTCTGAGGCGCGCATGCACAGTCACTACGCTCGTCCGGGACAGGTATCCTTGGACGAGCGCAGCTATAAATTCGCCACCCTCGCGGTGCAAATCGTTGGGCGCCTAAGAAAGACAGGAAGCGATCTGATTGACCAGGTAGCGGCAAGTATTGTCGGAGGGACGAACGGATCCTCCCTGGTGCGGAAAGGCGTTTGCAAAGAACGCCTCGTCCAGATCATCTCGGTGACCACCCAGGTCGTGATTTCGCGCTGGGTGCATAGGTATACACTAGCCCTGAGGGACGGCTAAGCCGCTAGGAGAGGGGAGGAAGAGGCCGAAGGAAAGCGGCCAACAGAATGAGCTTCTTTCTCGTAGCAGGTGCCACCACTACTTACCTGTACTGACGTACGACATCTCCAGCAGCAGTGTTTCTCCAGCAACAAAACAGCAGCAACAGTATCAGTAGGACGCACGAGGCCAGGGTCATCGTCGCTGTACGCTCGGATTATCAATATATCCCTTGAACCCTTCGTACACGTACTCGATTTTGTGCTGTGTTGGTTGCGAACTCGAAATTCGGCATAACTTGAAGACGAAAAATCTGCACCCGACATGCTCTGTCCAAGAGAGAGAACTTCTCGTAGCAGGTAGCAGGTGCCACTGATGTACGACATCTGCAGCAGAGCCTCTCCAGCAGTAAAACGGCAGCAACCGTAGCAGTAGGACACACGGCGCCGGGGTCAGCGTTGCTGTACGCTCGGCTTGTGTGTGAACCCTTCGTACGCGTGTTTCCTGGTTCCGCACTGACAAACTTGAAGACAAAAAATCTACAACCTGACGTGTCCAGCAGAGCTTTGAGCAGTGCCACCACTACTACTGCTGTACAATACCTGCAGCAGGCATCATCCTGCTTCCCCGTCCCCCCATTAGTAGGAGGGTGGGCCTGACAATACCACCTGCAGCATGTCTCGGGGACATGGCCCGAACGCACGTTGCTGTGGACAGGCACAGTCTGCCTACGAGTACTCGTAGAGCTGGGTTTCGTTAGGTAGAATTCATGAAACAAAAACAGCTATATAATATTTTACGGTTGTTTGTTCTGTGTTTTTCAACATGGACCAGCACAAACATGTACCTACAGACGCTGCCGCACCTGGCTCGACCCACTGTGAACGACATACCACCGCACCAGCACGAGAAAGTTTCGTTTGTGTGTGTGCGTGCGCAGAGCCCGCCGCGACTGGAATTGGTGCCATGGGCGTTGAGCGCGGTGATCTAACGTGGCTAACAAGAATGTGAAATCACACACACAAACAGAGAAATTCAAAGAAGGCACCCTACCCTCGTATCCGAACCGGTATGAAGAGCATTCTTTTCCCTTGAAAAGCCGAGAAACACAAGGCTCGCTCTGCGCTCTTCGCGCGCCTCGTTATAACACTCTCCCGCCCCTCTGAACATCTGGATCTCTGGGGCGCGGGAACCGTACACGTTTGTACGCTGACCTACCCGATTCGTTTCATTATCTGGGGAACAAGGGAGATGTGTGTGTGTTTGTGTGATTTTTTGGGGGGGGCACGCGGAAGCGTTTCTGTAGAAACGTTCGAAGTGGGGTTCGAACCCGTGACCTGGACGAGGGTTAGGGTTAGCCAAATGTGAAGTTGTTGCCTACTGAGCTATAGGGGTATAAACGATCGATCGATTACGCAGATTAGGGTATTTTGTAGAACAAATCCTTAAACACACACGTATATACAGAGTATCTCACCTCCAAGCGACCCGCTGATGTTCCGGGTTTGATTCCAGGGTGGAGGTTAAATGACGTGGGGGATGGCCGGTAGTGGGCGGTAGTGGGGTAGGTGGTAGTGTGAGTAGTGATAGGTTGAGAGAACTTTTATTGTTCGGGCCACTTTTCTGCAACACGCCTAGTACTTCACCTACGTCGGCATTTTATCCGCGCTTACGGTCGTATTTTCACTCACGTTCCGAGTGTCGCGTTGTATGACACACGTGTAGTCAGCCTGGCTAATAACATCCAAAGTTCCTTCAGCAGCCAGGTGCAGATTACTTTCGCTTGGGTATGTCGGTACGACATCTGACTACCCCACCATAGATCGCCGATCGAAAGTCGCATTTTTGTCACGGATTGGATTTTGTTTTTCTTCGTTGCTCACCACGTGTAATAAAAAGACGGCTGGGCCTGTCGCTGTGGAACGAGTTGAGTGGTAAATAGATCATCCGACGGCTCTTCCTATCGTAACTTCGGACGGCCCTCGCCTTTCCGATCAGGGGTTAACATTGATTTTTCAGTGGTTGTTGTTGTTGTTGTTGTTGTTGTTGTCTTCACATTAAATCGTCCTTTCTACCCAGCTTCATCAGTACACCCATGGTTTCCGTCCTGATTCCTTATCCTAGAGAGATACTGATTCCGTGGTCACAGACTATGAGACAGAGGAAGACCTAAACTAAATAGTAGTCGCAAATTCAATTATCAAGCAAGTGAAATGCCGGCGTACCGGGTACGAGAACACACTAACACAAGCACGATAAAAAAAAAGTACAAAAAGACAATAAATCAGAAAACAAAAATTTGAAATTAAACATAAATATTAATACAAACGACGCAAGGACTTCAGAAAGGCTGCAAGAGGGAAAGTGTACGTATTCAGTATCTCAGTAATTCTTGATGGAGCTCGACGTGGTTCGTCCGACGAAATTGGTTCCGAACTCGAAATTCGGCATAACTTGAAGACGAAAAATCTGCACCCGACATGCTCTGTCCAAGAGAGAGAACTTCTCGAAGCAGGTAGCAGGTGCCACCGCTACTGCTGATGTACGACATCTACAGCAGAGCCTCTCCAGCAGCAAAACAGCAGCAGCAGTAGAGGTAGGACACACGACGCCACGGTCAGCGTCGCTGAACACTCCGCTTGTGTGTGAACGCTTCGTACATGTGTTTCCTGGTTCCGCACTGATAATTTGAAGACGAAAAATCTACAACCTGACGTGTCCAACAGAGCTTCTAGCAGTGCCACCACTACTGCTGCTGTACAATACCTTCAGGAGATCTCCTCCTGCTTCTCCGTCCCCTCATTGGTAGGAGGGTGGGCCTGACAACACCACCTGCAGCATGTCTCGGGGACATGGCCCGAACGCACGTTGCTGTGGACAGGCACAGTCTGCCTACGAGTACTCGTAGAGCTGGGTTTCGTTAGGTAGAATTCATGAAACAAAAACAGCTATATAATATTTTACGGTTGTTTGTTCTGTGTTTTTCAACATATACCAGCACAAACATGTACCTACAGACGTTGCCGCACCTGGCTCGACCCACTGTGAACGACATACCACCCCACCAGCACGAGAAAGTTTCGTTTGTGTGTGTGCGTGCGCAGAGCCCGCCGCGACTGGAATTGGTGCCATGGGCGTTGAGCGCGGTGATCTAACGTGGCTAACAAGAATGTGAAATCACACACACAAACATAGAAACTCAAAGCAAGGCACCCTACCCTCGTATCCGAACCGTTACGAAGAGTTTTTTTTTTCCTCGAAAAACCGAGGAAAACACGGCTCGCACTGCGCTCTTCGCGCGCCTCGTTATAACATTCTCCCGCCCCTCTGAACCGCGGGATATTGGGGGCGTCGGAACCGTATACGTCTGTACGCTGACCTACCCGATTCGTTTCATTATCTGGGGAACAAGGGCGATGTGTGTGTTTGTGTGTGTTATTTTTTGAGGGAGCACGCGGAAGCGTTTCTGTAGAAACGTTCTATGTGAGGTTCGAACCCGTGACCTGGACGAGGATTAGGGTTAGCCAAATGTGAAGTTGTTGCCTACTGAGCTATAGGGGTATAAACGATCGATCGATTACGCAGAGTACGAGTAGGGTATTTTGTATATATCAAATCTTTAAAAAACACACGGACGTATATACAGAGTATCTCACCTCCTAGCGACCTGCCGATGTTCCGGGTTTGATTCCAGGGTGGAGGTTAAATGACGTGGGGGATGGGCGGTAGTGGGCGGTAGTGGGCGAGGTGGTAGTGTGAGTAATGATAGATTGAGGGAACTTTTATTGTTCGGGCCACTTTTCTGCAACACGCCTAGTACTTCACCTACGTCGGCATTTCATCCGCGCTTAAGGTCGTATTTTTCACTCACGTTCCGAGTGTTGCGTTATATGACACACGTGTAGTCAGCCTGGCTAATAACATCCAAAATTCCTTCAGCAGCCAGGTGCAGATTGCATTCGCTTGGGTATGTCCGTACGACATCTGACTACCCCATCATAGATCGCCGATGAAAGTCGTATTTTTGTCACGTTTTTTTTTTTTTTTTTTCTTCGTTGCTCACCACGAGTAATAAAATGACGGCTGGGTCTGTCGCTGTGGAACGAGTTGAGTGGTAAATAGATCATCCGACGGCTCCTCCTATCGTAACCTCGGACCGCCCTCGCCCTTCCGATCAGGGGTTAACATTGATTTTTCAGTGGTTGTTGTTGTTGTTGTCTTCACGTTAAATCGTCCTTTCTACCCAGTTTCATCAGTACACCCAGTGTCCGTCCTGACTCCTTATCCTAGAGAGATACTGATCCCGTGGTCAAATGCTGTGAGACAGAGGAAGACCAGAAGTAAATAGTAATCGCAAATTCAATTATCAAGCAAGTGAAATGCCAGCGTACCGAGTACGAGAACACAACAACACAAGCACGATAAAAAAAATGAGAACAAAAAGACAACAAAACCGAAAACGAAAAATTGAAATGAAACGTAAATATTAATATAAACTGTTATGGTTATATACCATTTTAGGAGTTACGATGACTTGCGTTTTTGTATCAGCAGGGGCCGCGTCATTTACGGCCCCTCCCCAATTTGTGGAATGCCACTCTCTCTCTCCTCTTCGGCGATCCTACGTGTTGCCTCGGTCATCGCTCTCGACCTGAGGCTCAACGCAATCAGTTTACCATCTACGTACCTGAGAGACCTTCTCCCTAGCGTCAGAAGCACGCTCTACCCCTCTGGGACACGTAGGAGCCCACGTCTCGACTCGGTTGCATCGTGGCCAGACTTGAGGTTGGTCTTGTTATTCATTGTTATTTGTATATTGTAGGCATGCGTTGTAATCCTGTTCTATCCTGTATCTGAAGCGGACTGTCAACGGCTGATCCTTCGAATAGGCTCATGCCCGTGCTGCTTGCCTCATCCTGACCCAAGACTTCATGACCTATACGCTCCCGATCCACAACATGGTGTCCAATCCGAGACACGCGCTTGCACGCACTGGGGATCGTTCTACGTATCACACTCTATTTTGTTTTTTCATTGTGCGGGACCCTGAGATCTCTCTGGGTTTTATGCACACGAGGATACGTACAGCTATTAATAGCTGCAATACAGCATGAGATACTTGCTGCTGTGCTGCTGTACTACAGCAGTATTAAAATACCAGTCCTGCCAGTTTGTTTTTTTTTTGTTTTGCCTCCAATGCTTTCGCTTTGTTTTTCGGGGGAGGCAACAGACACACTCAGGAGCATGTATTGCCCTGGCGTGTGTCTTATCTCTTGGCTCTAACGGCTACCCTATCCAGTTCTGTTTGCCCCTTTGCACTTTAAGGCTTTGTTGGGATGGCACAGGTGGGAGTCCAAAGCTTGCAGCACACTCGTTAGGCCCCCGCCCTTTTCTTTCCACCGGCAGCGATAAAAATGAATGAAAAGCAAAAGCCCGAACGTGATGTGACCTGTGGTTTGTGCAGCGCGCCCGAGTGTGCTCGCTTTAGTGACTCCCGGGCCGGGTGTCCACTTGCCATCTGTCTGTCTGCGCGTCCGCCGCTGTCGCCGTACGCCACTCGTCGCTATCGCGACGTGTGGCTCTTCGTTGCTGCGAACGCGGCACTTGCTCCACTTTCTCTGCTGTGGGCACTACCCACAAGTGCCTGCAGCAGGATTCACGGGGAGATACCCCTTGGTCTAATGTACGATTATTTTTACAGAGTAGTTACTCTGTATCAGGTATGCATATATCTATGTTGTGCGAGCTACTACTACTGCTGTAGATCGAGGTCAGGTCTCGAAAGGTTGTTGATTGCGTTCGACGTGAATAAATTATCAAATATCCAGCTCGTACGACGTACCTTTTGGGTCGAGTTGTCACGTATCAATACAACAGAAAAATGACTACGACGTCAAGATCCTACAGATATCTTGCTTTCCAGTGGTACAAGTGACAAGTAGGAGCGACCTACTTCGTCAAAGTTGTTGTCGTTGTTCTCACATTTAATTCATCGCCATAATTAAAAACAATGCAGTTCGTGGTCGCAGGACACGAGAATACCTGGTATCTCAGTAAGGCGCTTATTAATTATTACTCAAGTATACAGCAGTATAGACCTACCAATAAGAACCTAATGGGAGCAAGAAGCTCACTTGTTCAAGGACGCCAAGAAACTGCATCGATATGATGCGCTCCGCGGAGAGTACGTCTTCAATAATAGTATTATACCCGGTTCCTGGTACCTGGTACGTGTTGTTTGTCGCTGTTGGTCCTGTTTGTTTTATAATGTGTTTCCTCTTGTTTTCGCGCTATACCTTTATGCCCTCATGGTGACAGAGGAGAGATAGGCCAGTGCCTCGTGGAAAGCGAATGGTTTCGTCAACTAAGCTTACACGGGGTCTGCGCCAGTCCTACCTGTGCCTGCATTATGATGGATTAAAAGAGATGGGCCTGTACCTCGTGGGAATGGTAGTGATGTATTTTCAGTCGTGGGAGACAACCACGAGCTTCCACGAGGTCTGCGCCTATCCTACCTATCTGGCATGCGTTTTGTTTTTATTGGAGATGGGTCTGTGCCTTGTGGGGACATAGTTATGGTCTTGAACCTACTGTAGCTTTCACAAGGTCTGTGCCTGTCTTACCTTCACCTGTTGTTGAGATGGGTCTGTGCCTTGTGGGGACAAAGTTATGGTCTTGAACCGAGCCTCCACAAGGTCTGTGCCTGTCCTACTTGCACCTGTTGTTGAGATGGGTTGGTGCCTTGTGGGGACATGGCTATGGTCTTGAACCGAGCCTCCAGAGGGTCTGTGCCTGTCGTACCTGTACCTTTATAATAGTTTAGGTCTGCGCCTGTCCTACTTACACGGTCTGTTATAATAGTATGCTCTCTACATTTTTACTTCGTTTACTTTGTGGGTGTGTAGTTGCTGCACCTATCCAGTTTATGCACTTCCAACCTGGATTGTAATTACTTGTCGATTCGTTTATACATTTTTGGTGTGTTATGCTGCTCTGCTGCTGGTTGCACTGATTTCCCGCACGTATCGGTGCTGATATTTGCGCTAATTTTCCCGCTTTCATCGGTACTGATATTTTCATATTTTTTATGTTCCGTCATCGCAACATGTTTCTGCAACGACGGGCGAGCGGGAGGCAGGAACGGCCGCATGCACTAATATTTTTCCTAATTCATCTTATGGGTGCATGCCATGCATATTGTATGGGTTTGTCTCAGCTTGGGAGGACCGTTGTTGCTGTCTCCATCCGGCAGAGGAGAGATAGCAACAAGGTCTCTGGAATACTGAAATGTTCGGCTAATATCCCCCGCCGCTTTCAGCATGCCGTGCGGGCAGTAAAAGATGAACACTCTCGTATTACCGCGTATATTAATGTGCTTACCAGCTGCTAATATGCCGACGTTCTCGTGTTCCACTGTACGCGTTCTTTGTCTTATCTTGACATTCGCTTGCCATTTGCCTGTCTTCCGCTGCTGTCGCCGTAGGCCACTCGTCGATGTCGCGACGTGTGACTGTGCGACGCTGCGAACGCGGCATCTCTTGTTTTATGCTCTGTGTTTGTTTTTTTTTTCGTTTGTCTGTCTGTTTGACTGTTTGTTCATTCCTCGGATAGAGAGTGGATGTCCAGAGTGGTTGGGTCTGCGCCTATTGGGACCGTTGTTGCTGCCTCCCATGCTAAAGGGAGACGGCAACCAGGCCCCTCTAGGTCTGTGCCTTAGCCACGGGGCTTTTACCTGTTTGTCGTTCAGTTTTGTGTCGTTCGTCCGTTTGTTTATTTGCTCCTCTGTTTGTTCTTGTTTGTTCTATTCGCTTTTATTGTTAGTTTGGTCGTTTGTTTTGCTTGTGTATTTGTTTCTTGCGAACCCGCTTGCCCGTGCATCCGATCGCACTGACTGTGACCTTTACTGATGCCCGTACTCCGTCGCATGTGCCCCGCAGTTTACTACCGTCCCGTGTCCGCTGTGCGTGCGTGTCCATCGTGGTTATTTTAGTTCCATATCACTACGTTCTTTTCGCTTCATTTTTGGCGGGTGAAGGACACATCAAGGAAAACATTGCCCTGACATGTGTCTAATAGCCTGGACCTGACTGTTAGGCTCGCCAGTTGCCTGGACCTGACTGTCAGGCTCTCCACTTCTCTTTGTTTCTCCCGTTCGCGTCCTTTTTCGTTTCCACTCTCGTTGACGGGGGGAGGGCGACGCGTTCGTCGGAAGCCTGCAACGGCGTGAAGTCACCGAGACCAACCAAGTGGCTCAGATATCACCACCCCGGTATCCCTTACGCGAAGGCACCGGAACGACACCCATCTGGGTCAGCCTTGCCCCTGTTTCCGTTTGGCAGTAGGTGTCGCTCTATGAAAATACTTTAATGGCGATCTCAGACCGCAGAATCAGGTGTACGATTGCAGAGACCGCTACTGGCGAATACGCTACAGCAACCAGAACTGGGAGGAGCTGACCCGCCGCGAGATGGAGCAGTTGAAGAGCGGAAGCGATTATCGAGCATCAAGCGCAGTGGACCTTTTCCTCGCTTCCCGTGCGCCGTTTCGTTTCTGTCTCGCTTGCCGGTACACCGTTCCCTCGCTTTTCCGCGCGCCGTTCCCTCTATACTCGGCGTACGCTATTGCCTCGCTTTCCCGTGTACCGCTCCTCTGCACCGATGTCTTGTCCGTGCGCCGCTCCCTTGCTTCGACGCCGTGCGTTGTCTCGCTCCGGTGTCTTGCCCGTCCGCCGCTCGCTGCGCCTCTCCCTCGCTCCGGCACCGTGCGTTCCCTCGCTCCGGTATCTCGTCCGTCCATCGCTCGCTTGCGCCCGTGCGCTGCTTTTATGCCCCGATGCCTTGATCGTACCAGGTACTGCCCAACGACCAGAATTGGAAGGAGCTGACCAGCCGCTATACGGAGCAGTCGAAGACCTAAAGCGATACTGTGCGTTCGTCGAGGAGGCGAAGATCTTCGACTCCTGCCCTTCGTTGTTTTGTGTTTTTGTGTGAAACGGTGGGGGTCCTGCCCGCAACAGCTAGTCGTTTTGGCGTGAAACTGTTAGGTATAGACTTTTGGGGTGTTGGATGTACGTTGTGACTGCGTGAATGTTTGTGTTTTTGGGTTGGGAAGAGGCGTGCTCTTCCGTGCCTGGTGAGGTTAAAATTTCGTAGTTAAGTGATGTGAGGAGCAGTTCCAGACCGGAAGCGATAATGAGCGTTCGCCGAGGACGCGAATGTCTCTGTCTCTGTTGTTCGAGGTTACGTGTTTTTGTGAGAGTTTGAGAGGTACCTGCTTGTTACAGCCAGTCGGTCTGGCGTGGATTAGTCGGGTATTTTTGTATGGGGGTTTACTCTTAGGTCGACAAAGCAGGCGTTTTTTTAAATAAGTTGAAGAACCGTTTTGTAAAAATAATTCAACCAGAAATCGTTTGGGACTTATTTCGCTCTTCGTGTTGTTCAATTTGGGGGTTTTATCCAAGTAGACCTGGTATGTACTTGAAACCGAAGAAAGCCACGAAACCTTGAGACGTGTCGTCGACTGCGTCGAAGGCGAAATCTACCATTCACGAGAGACAGGGCAACCGGAGCAGCCGATACGCCGGGTCCAACGGCCTCTGGCACAGAGTGGACCATCCGCGGAGCCGAAAACGATACACCGCTGTCGAAAACCCAGGATTTTATCCCTCATTGCCTCGCGAAGCACATAAGCATCGACAATATCACGACTCCGATCAAACCTTCAATCGCTGTATCCCCGTCGCTGCTGCGTTCGTGAGGCTACGCGGCTACGACAGCAATCCAAGACATCCCAAAAGCGATAACCTGTTCAGAGGTGCCGACAGAAACTCTCGGTTGCTGGTCGCGGAGCTCCGGAGAGGACGCTGGCCGTTGCTCGCCTCGTTGGTTGCCCTCGCATGTTGGTTGACCCTTGTTCGCTATTCCAGATACAACGGCCATTCGTCGAAATGACCATAGGACCCAAAGTCATATTTTTCACGAATTTCTGTTCAAATTACATGATGTTTATATATATACAAATATATTTACGTTCTAAAACGCTGCTCTTTCATACATTGTTGGCATTGATTCCGCTATAGGTATACGTATGTTTTTAAAATAGAACGATATGGATTTGCTTCGATCATGAACGTGGACGTATTTTTCGATAGGCGCTAACCTTATCCAGAAAAAAACGTAGCACTGACAACTTCTTCCGCAAGCAAAACTGTACCTTAACCCCCAGGGAGTGCCGAAGAGGTCTTCGTTTCACTCGGCCACATCCTACCCAGTGCCAGACCCCTGCACGTCGACACTCACGAGTAGAGCTCCGTAGTATATGGTACTTTTCTGTTGTATTCTGTCTCTCTTCAGTGGATCATTTTATATAAGTATTGGATTCGACGGAGCCTCTTGCGCCCGGCAGGGGGTCTCGTCTGGTATTTCCCCCCGCGATGAGTAGACTAGCGTATCACGTAGTCTGCGCGGGGTTAGTACCTGTAAGTGATCTGGGTATACAAGCAAAAGAATACTAATCCTACTGCCGGGTGGGTGGGATGGTCTCAAGAAATGGTGCGACCAACTCTACTCCTGAGGTTTCGGCAGCAAAAAGAAGAAGTGACCTCGTTGCGATACAAATTCCGAGCTATTTCGATATCATCGATGGTTCCATTATTAGTGACAATTTCTGAGCCCATCGATTGGATCGCTATTTTACTGTTGTATTTTGTCTCTCTACTGGGCATCATTTAATGTAAGTACTGCACTGGATGAGGCCTCCTGCGCCGGGCTGTGGTTCCGCCCATGCTTCGTTGCGCCTCTTTAAACTGTATTTGTAGTTTACCCCTGGTCAGGGGCAGAATTTTCTCACCCAAGCTTCTTTAACATTGACTCAGCTCTTTTCTGCACGCGCCGCAACATCGTTTTCGAACACTGGAGACAGTGATACTCCCTAGCGTCGGTCCATCCACTCGAAAGGCATACGTCGTGAAGTGGTTCGGCGGCTCTGCCATCCGCAGATCGCTTTGCAGGTTCGCCGTCATTCGGGTTGCGGAGAGAGAGACGGCTGCGACCCCTTGCTGTCGTGACAACTGGGAAGAGGTACCCGGCGTATAAGTTCCCCCAAATCCGTTGTGCGGCTGAGATGTACGCCATAACCGACCGAAAAACACAAATCGCCGGACAGTCCCGGTCTGCTAACACTGCCACTGCCTCACTATAGAGGCCCGTGACGTCTTATCCAACTGAGCGTTGTATTCCAAGTCCTCAGACGCCGGGGGCTTTAGGATGTGCGACCCTATTGTAAACGAAACTCGTAACCCCTACGCATCGAAAAGAAAGCCAAAGTATACAAATCTATATATCACGTCAGAGAATACGTTCAGCCACAGAGTTGACGACCTGTGCGCGCTGGCCACCTGTGCGCGCGACCGCATATCGATTAGCAGATCTATGAGCGTGCGGTTCAACATCGATGTGGCCCAATTGACCTGAACCCTGACCTGGTTTTGTTCCTCAGCTACGAAGGTAAGGTACGAACCTACCGGGTTCGAGGAAGGATTGCCTACCCGACGGACGGGATCCCATTATTTTCTTGTCCCGTTTTCTTTCATCGTCCTTCTCACCCTAGAGACAAACACTTTTCAAATGGACTCCGCCGCGTACTCTCTAGCGCACGAAGACCCCTCCAAGCACATATTGTCGCCCCCATGGCCCACGCCGGGGCATGATGTTTCATGAATCATCTTAGTGCATTTTCCTTGAGTGTTAAGGAAGCCGATGAAATTAAAGGCATCGTCTGCAGTAACTGTTGGCCAACCGCGGGACAAGACCGGAACGCAAACGCGTCAAAATCGTCATGTCGTTTTCGGTTGAAAGGAAACACCAAAGGGAAGGGGACCGCGAACGTAGGTGAGCGTTGGATAAAGTTCGCAAACGACTAACTATGCGCGCTCTACTGTGAGACGCATGCAAGCCATTGCGAGATGGTTGCCGAAACATGGGTAATCGATACCCTTCAGTACGGTCTAACTAGTACGCTACCATCCCCCAGCAAGGGTACCGCAAATTCATGAGGCCACCATCCGAACTGCGTCACTGAAAGCACCCTTCCGCAGCCGCGTGAGCCACTTCGCTGTGGCGAGCTGCACCAAAGGGAACCAATACGCCTTAACAATAGGCAAAAGGACAACCGAGCGGGCCTATCATTCTGCCAAATGTTGCACGATGTGTCCTGCCATGATTGGGGGTGGGGAACAAAACCCAAGGCCGGGACTATGGTACCCGGATCAAAATATTCGTGCGCCAAAACGTCGGTCCCCCCGTGAATGGAAATCGCAGAACCGACCCCGTGCATGCTGCGAGGTCTACTTTCATCTCGTCCCAGACCGCTTAAACCGATGCCGGGGCTATGCGGATGATGGCCGTTCGTGACAGCCGCGAAATGGCATCCATGACCTCGTTCTCCGCCATCGGGATCCACGTCAACAACAACCTAAAGCCGTACTCCACTAGCAACTAGAACAACTGCACCGGAAACGCGTGAGTCTCACGGTTCTTAGCACTTGCACGGTTAAAAGCACCCACTATTGACGGGTTGTCCACGTCTATGAGCACTTGTTTCGCCGCAGCACGTCCGGGTATCGCGTGCAAAACTATCGAAGGAAATGGTAGAGGCCATACATCTCCTTCTGGTTGATATGCTTCGACAACCACTCTGGTGGGAACACCCCCCCTCCGCGGGTAAAAAGCTCAGTCTCGGAAGGGACGCGTGGTCAATGGTCAAATGACTAAGGCAAGCTTCAAATGTTCACATGAGTACACCCCCCCCCCCCCCGGCGGGGAAGGTAAACGAGGTCGTATTCACGGCATCACCCCATGCGACGGATGACGCATCCGACGACCCTTTCATCAGGACTTCCGCGAAGTGTCGCGCGCGCTGCCACGGCTCCTCCTGCCAGGTAGCCGATACATTCCACCACTGCTTTCAAATCGCCTCAAACGATCAGCCCTGGAGTCTCGCGTACGATCGACAATGCACAAACCTGACTTTTCCCGGCCAGCGAGCACCGTAAACATAGCGTGCGTCCACAGCGATGTCGGCCTAGTAGCCACCGTCATGCTCATCCACTCTCTTGCGAGATGCTGAAGCTTACGGAAGGACAGGCATCCCGCGTAGAGGGCTGCTTGTAGCAGCTGATGCAGTGTACTTCGCTCATTATGTGGAACCCGGACGATATCGGTGTCAAATTCTTACAACATACCGGGATATTGCTGCAGACTAGTCGGGCGGAAGTCGCACTTCTTGGCCGACCGGAACTGACCGCACGGGAACGACACCGACATCGCTACGTGTGTAGCGTCTCGAGCTGCCAGCCATTGCTCGCGCGCAGTCTGCCGGTGGAAGGCGACACGTGTGCATGACGTCGTTCGAGGCGTTAGAGCCAACCGTCGGCGACCATCTACAGCGCAAAGTGGAGGAGAGGATGTATGGATACCTATATATGCATATATGGAACATTGAATAGAGCTAAGATAAACCCGCGAAAACGCACGTGTACACAGTGTTGAGGTAATCGGTCCAAAGTGGGGGCAGAATGCTGATACCTTTGGTAAAAAATAGGTAATGCTTTGTTAGCAAGCGTCGAAGCGAAGCTGTGTATCCAGGCGGGTGGTCGAGAAAACATGACGAATGCAGTCAACTCCGAGCGTGTGTACATGAATGTTAATACAGTAACAGAAAGTGTGAACAACGAGTTGCGTTGGTGTCTGAGAACGCTTGTACTGTAACCAAAATTGTGGTTAACAAATTGCGCCTGTACCGGCCCAGCAAATATGATTAGGCCCACCGTTCGTTCGAGAAATGTTCGACACAGGTGAGCCGACGGTCGTCATACGTACGACCGAAATATCATCGTAGTTTAATATTAACTGGAGTCAAGAAATCAACCGCCACACAACGGGGTTTCTACGCCAACGTTGTCGGTAGCAGCCACCCGACGTATGTGCGCTGAACTAGACAAATATGATCATGAGTCGAGTAAAATAAACGCCAGAAAATAAAATGCTTGCGTCGAAACCAGGTGGTCTCCACCGCCTTTTCGAGAATCTTCAACCTGAGCCCAGCGAATTAACCGTCAAACGGCGGGGCTTCTACCGCAACGTCCGCGGCCGCAACCGCCTGACTGATGAGCGCTGAAGTCTACCAAAATATTTAACTAGTCTAACTGAAATAGCCGCTAGAAACGACATGTTTTCGGCCATACCAAGAGATCGGCAAGGCCTGATTTACATGTGCCGACGCGGACGTCGAAGCCCCTAACTCATACCAGCTTTTTGGTTTTCACAGTCGGGCCCGAGCGAAGAGACCGAACTAAGATTGTAAGCCAATGCTAGTATCGAGCTCCGCAGGAACCCCGCCCCCGGGCACCGCCCGTGCGCGCCGTCCCAACAGTAGCCCAGCGTCTCCTTATTTGCACGTCCGTCCTTAAGGTCCTGATCGATCTGGCTCTTGGTCAGGCCGCGCGTGCTGGGAAGTTTGTCGGTAAACTCTCCCAAGGTTACAAACTACGCCCCGGTGAATATCCGCTCCAAAAAGGCTGGAGGCGAACTAATTCGTTGGTTGTTTCAGTCATGTGGCGATTGACGACGCATCTCTTTCGAGACGGAGCGAGGGGGGAGTAAGCTCCAAAATAAAGGCGGGGATGCATCAATATAGTAGAGCAGCCGCGTCACTCTGTTGCCCATACGTGTAGCTACAGGGGGGGGGAGATCTTGATGCACTTCCCTTCGCCGCGGTGCTGTAAGCCTCAATAACTTGCTACGACAGATTTATCAAAGGTGTGCGCCCCTTGCATCGGCTGTGGGCGTCTTGCCAATGCGTCATAAGCGGAGTTTAGACAGGTATACGGGATGCGCAGGCTGTTATCCCTACCCTCCATCGTTAGGCTAAAGCTGGAGAGGGCATACCCGGTTTGGTCGTTTTCCTTTCAGTGGTTTCCGTATATTTACGTGTATTTATGCCGCAACAATGAAATGTACATTGCACGACACACTCATTCAGAATGCAAGGGGCCCGCTGGTGGAGGAATGAGCAGATTAGGGAGAACGTTCTCGGACTGGTCTCGTGTTCAACGGTTAAGAGGCCCTGCTTGGCAGGGTAGCCAGCGTTGGCAAACCAGAGACCTGGTGGAAAGTTTTGGAAACAAACGACAATGGAGACACAGCTTTTTTTCGCATCTTGTCATTTAGTTTAGGGGACGGCGGAGCTCTCAGGAATCTGCTGTCGAGTTGGCGCGCGTCGGCGTTCCGCCAACCAAACGAATTGCTATTAGAGCAAGGGGTTTTGCAGAAAATATTAGACGTGTCGTTTTTTACAAACTCATATATATTATCACATCACCCGTCCTGGCCCTTCTCCGTTTTGCACGAATTCGCTACTCATGGTGTTGACAAGGTGGAATGCAGTCTTCCCCCTGCGATTCGTGACTGGTTTGTCGGTACCCGCTTCGAGAAGCATGGATAAAGTGAGCGGATGGCCGTAGTCTGCGACCATGTTGTAGCGCGGTCAGTTTCGTTGGGGTTTCAGCGCCATGGACATGAATGCCTTCCTTGGCCTGGATTAACTCCCGCATAACCTTCACGTTACCAAACATAGCCATGCCACAAAGCCAATCTCCGTGGGCATTGGGGCCGAGCTTTTAGAACATCGAACCTCAGCAGCGCCTTCGCCACCTTTAAATGCCCGACCCTCAAGCCGATCGTGAGGGATGTCTGTCTTACGCGGTTTGCGGCGCTCGGGTTCACCCCCCAGTTGTTTTCTTGCATAAAAGGGATTATTAGCGGAAAGCGCGAGAGCGTGAGTTAGCTACATTCGATGAAAATCGACGAGCAGTGGGAATGCTGAACCCTATGCGCGATAAAAAATAAAGGCACGTACCGGGGGGGAGAAGGGAAGGCACCTGTGACCACGGCTTGTCCAGAAGGTCGTCGAGGGTAAAACCTCTTACGAATTAGGATGGAAAGTGAAAGTGATGAGTAAAAAAAATATATATATATATATATATATATATACAAGGTTCCCCAGGTTCCCCTCCGGGAGGTGCCGTATTAATAGGGGAGTGGCGCAAGAGCGAAATAATAATACTCGTATGAAACCCTGCACACTTTTTTAGAAGTAGCACCTGCACCCACCCATCATTTTAACGCGAAGAACACCCAGCATATTTTTGAGGACGGACTATATTATACTGCTGTTCGCGGAATCAGTGTGGGATCATTACTATAATAATATATAATAGGGTATCGGTAAGTTGAGATATAATGATGCAGCTGACTCGCGGCAATTAATTCGTAAGTACATAAAAGTTGCGCTAGGTCGAGGTTGCACCATAATCCATTGTGACCGGCTGAGTAATAAGGTGCAGCACATACATACATGCTGGTACTACAATATATATGTTCCCCCAAAATAAATGTTTCTTGGTGCTCAGGGTATAATATCAAGGTTTCACAGGTAAATGCTCGAGAACAAATCGTAGTCCGAGTACTGAGAGTATTGGAGTACTGGCGGCAAAACTACTGCGAGTACTGAGAAGGCCCAAATACTGAGAGTAATGAGAGTGTGAGCAGTACCGAACCCCGAGAATACAGGTTGCTTAAAGTATGTACCCGCAGTAGTAGTATCGAAACACGACATAAATACTTGGGGTAAACGCAATATATGCCCAGTATAGAACCTCGAGATACTGAGAGCATTCGCAGTCATGCATAATATTATACCTGGTATCGAAATACCGAAATACTGGCAGACTGCTTTGGGTGCTCAAGTTGTCTCCAGCGCGAAAGTAGTTTGCTCCAACTCCCACTCGTGTGGGACTATCTGGGTGTGTTTTGTGCCGAACGCTGGGCCTGAGACTTGTCGACACGGTGCACAAACGATTGAAGTATACTTTATACTCGAAGTATACTGGGCATATTGAGGGTATTTCACTACTGCGAGTACTGAGTCTCGCAGAAAAAGCAGCAGTACGAACACTACCAATGGACGAAATACTGCTATAGACTAGTACTTACTGGTATACTTGTAGCACCCGCGGTACAGCACCCCGAGATACTTGAAGCACAACAGGCGGTATCCATGCCAGCAGCAGTAGCGAACCCCGCATTAGTGCGAGCCCGAAGAAAGTATAGGCAGTATAGTATCTACAGAACCTCAAAATACTGCCAGTCAGTACTCGCAGTATCTCGAGTACAAAAACCCCGAAATACTGCGAGTGTACGAAGTACCCACGGTAATAGCAGCAGTATTTTCTCGAACATACTTTGCTTTACTCCCATGTATTCGGAGTATAATAGCTGTGAAATGTTGAGGTATGAACGCACGCCACACGCAAGCGCGCCCAAACTCTTTAATTTGGACTAAAACACACAAGTGTCATGTACTCTATCATATTATACGTTCAGAAAAGCAAGGTGTGGACGAATGCATTATTATTACTGTAGTACTCTGTTGTAGTTCTGGTACAAAAATAGTCAAAAGTGAAATTACGAAAAAAAACGTGGATGGTGCGAGTCGAACCTCGGAAACGAAAATGTGATCCAGCGCAGTTTAAACGTATACGCTAGAACAGTGCTCGTACAACTGGCATGTCGTGTTTTTGTGCGATCTAAAACACTTTGCACGATCTCCTACAGCAGTAGAGTAGCTTGTACAGGTATGACTGCATATTCAGCAGTACTGCTGTAAAATGCAACGCGAGGAACACACGTACGTGTTGTACTACTGATCCCCTTTCAGCTGGCTCTAGGATCTATCGGTCAGCATTGTAAGACACACTGCAATCAGAACTACTGTACTGCTGAATGTATGTTACGAACGTTGCTGTACGAATGAGCCGCAGTACGATCATCCATACGCGCAAGGTGTGCTCACTGCTGCTGCTGGGCAGCAGGGTTGGTTGTGGTGCTGTAGGAAGCTGTAGGTAAGCACGCTCTGTGCACTGCTGTGGGTATTTTCATTGTTCTCTAGGCGGTGGTCCGTGCTCCGTGCAACAACACAAAAAAAATGTATGTACGAGTATGGGATATTTTTATACGTCATCCTGGGTACATACGGATAAATATATATATATGGCAGACGATGGAATGCGGACGACAGGCTCTGACAGAGACACAACCAACCACAGCAACACTGCGCATATGGGCGTGTCGAACACGCACGGTGTGGGCGGCAGCGTTGGAACGATGGGATCTGTGCATGTTGTCTGTTGTGTTCCTGGTATATGCCTGAGCTGTGTGCTCACAGCTCATGAGAGCCGGGGGGAGAAAACAGAGAGCATGACAATGTACCGATACGTACGTACAAAATAATAAGGCCTCTATACCGAAACCAGGGAAATCGTCTTATCCACTCCCGCCGGAAAAAAACTTTAAGCGCTTGCCATGCGCTTCAGAGTGCACGGATCGCGCCGAGACCTAGACCAATGTGTCCGGCAGGGCTTCCCGTGTCCGTGTACTTACTGTTTTGCCTAAAAGTGCTCGTGCAAAGAGAAAAGTTGGCAAAAGTACGAAAATTTGACAAATATACGTACACATATAACGGAACTCTCGGAACGTGAGTGAAAATACGACGTTTAGCGCGGAAAAAAAAAAAAAGCCGACGTAGTAGGTGAAGTACTAGGCGTAGTGCAGGAAAGTAGCCCGAACAAAAAAATTGCGTCAACATATCTTTACTAACACTACCACCTCGCCCACTACCACCGCCCACCCCCCACATCATTCAACCTCCACCCTTGAATCAAACCCGGAACATCGACGGGTCGCTAGGAGGTGAGACACTCTCTATATACGTATGTGGTTAAGGATTAAATATTTGTAGTGAAAAAATACCCTATTCTGCGTAATCGATCGATCGTTTATACCCCTATAGCTCAGTAGGCAACAACTTCACATTTGGCTAACCCTAACCCTCGTCCAGGTCACGGGTTCAAACCCCACTTCGAACGTTTCTACAGAAACGCTTGCGCGTGCCCCCAAAACAAATAACACACACAGCACACACATCTCCCTTGTTCCCCAGAAAATGAAACGAAG
This sequence comes from Macrocystis pyrifera, assembly GCA_031763025.1. Classification (NCBI taxonomy): domain Eukaryota; class Phaeophyceae; order Laminariales; family Laminariaceae; genus Macrocystis; species Macrocystis pyrifera. Next base: position 7,512,238 of record JASSKH010000018.1, on the reverse strand, counting down.
CGGGTAGGTCAGCGTACAGACATATACGGCTCCGACGCACTAAAGATCCCGCCGTTCAAATGGGCGGGAGAGTGTTATAACGAGGCGCGCGAAGAGCGCAGCGCAAGCTATTTTTTTCTCGGTTTTCCAATGAAACAAAGTCTTATCATAACGGTTCGGATGGGATAGGGTGGCTTGTTTGAGTTTCTCTGTGAGTGTGATTCCACACTTTTTTAGCCACGTTTGACCACCGCGCTCAACGCCCACGGCACCAAATCCAGTCGAGGCGGGCTCTGCGCACGCACATGCACAAACGAAAATTTCTCGTGCTGGTGCGGTAGTATGTCGTTCACAGTTGGACGACCCAGGTGCGGAAACGTGTCAAGGTACATGTTTGTGCTGGTCCATGTTGAAAAAACACAGAACCAACAACTGTAAAATATTATATAGCTGCTACGAGTATTGTTTGTTGAATTCTATCTAACGAGACCCAGTTCTCCGAGTACTCGTAGGCAGACTGTGCCTGTCCACAGCAACGAGCGTTCGGGCCATGTCCCCGAGACATGCTGCAGGTGGTATTGTCAGGCCAACCCTGCTACTGGTTAGGGGACGGAAAAGCAGGAGGAGATCTGCGGCAGGTGTTGTACGGCAGTAGTAGTGGTGGCACTGCTAGAAGCTCTGTTGGACACGTCCGGTTGTAGATTTTTCTTCAAATTATGAGTGCTTCAAATTATGAGTGCGGAACCAGGAAACACATGTACGAAGGGTTCGCACACAAGCCGAGCGTACAGCGACGCTGACCCTGGCGTCGTGTGTCCTACTGCTACTGCTGCTGCTGTTTTGCTGCTGGAGAAGCTCTGCTGTAGATGTCATACATCAGCAGTAGCGGTGGCACCTGCTACCAGGCTACGAGGAGTTCTCTCTCTTGGGCAGAGCGTGTCGGGTGCAGATTTTTCGTCTTGAAATTATTATTTTGCCGACCTTCGAGTTCAAAACCAACACAGGACAAAATCGAGTACGTGTACAAAGGGTTCAAGGGTCAGATTGACAAACCGACCGTACAGCGATGCTGACCCTGGCCTCGTGCGTCCTACTGCTACTGCTGCGGCTGTTTTGTTGCTGGAGAAACACTGCTGCTGTAGATGTCAGTACAAGTAAGTAGTGGTGGCACTTCCGACGAGGAAGAAGCTCTTTATATAATATGTTGGCCGCTTTCCTTTTCGGCCTCTTCCTCCCCCCCCCATAGCGGTTTAGCCGTCCCTCAGGGCTAGTGTATACTTACGCACCCAGCGCGAAATCGCGACCTGGGTGGTCACCGAGATTATCTGGACGAGGCTTTCTTTGCAGACGTCTTTTGGCACCAGGGACGATCCGTTCGTCCCTCTGACCATACTTGCCGCTCCCTGGTCAATCACATCGCTGCCTGTCTTTCCGAGGCGCCCAAAGCTTTGCACCGCAAGGGTGGCGAATTTGTAGCTGCGCACGTCGAAGGATACCTGTCCCGGACGGGCGTAGTCACTGCGCTTGCGCGCCTCAGAATTGGAGGGAGCTAATCCAGAAGGGAGACAAGTTCTTCTGTGGTCACGAAACTACGCCACAGAGATACTACTCTACAGTGCTAACAGCATACATAACAATGTAGTATCTAATAATACTCTGGACAATGAACACTTAATTACTATATTGCTTCGACAATAGACGAGAGGGGGACTCTATCGGTGTATATTGTCTGCGAGGATAGATTGTGGAAGGTATATAATATATATATAGTGTGGGCGACAATCGACTCACTCGTGACATTGTCGATCGATAGACATATTATTATTGTCGAACACAGTAGACGGCGAACCGCGTCCTTCAATGGCCATTGCAGGTCACAATAAATTGTGCGAGATGTCTATCGATATCCATTGCTTTCCACAATAGATTGTGCGAGAGGTCAATCAACGGCCATTACCGACCACAATAGATTGTGCGATAGGTCTATCGATGGCCGTTGCCAGCCACACTAGATTGTAAAAACTGTCCATCGTAGCCATCTCGAGGATATTTTGTACTCATCCCACGATATATACGCGAGGCAATCGTCTATTTTGGATGCGCGTCCAGTAATCTATTTTTTTTTTATTTTTTTTATTTTTTTTTTTATCATCACTTTTACTTTCCAGCCCACTCGTAGGAGGTTTTACCCTCGACGGGATACTGAAGATACCCTGTCCATTATTTACCAGTGCGCACGCACCAGGTACTGCTGTACATGTGTGCTGCTGGCTGTAGATTCTGTACGTACGTAATACAGTAGATCCACGATGCGCTGCTTGTTATTGAGACCTATTATTATGCAATATGCACGAGTGCACAGCAGTAGATATTATTGTAAGACTGCTGCTGCTGTATACTGCTACAGTAATACTACTCACAGACTGGAAAACTGTAAGCGGTACTTAGAAATGCGTAAATGTATACCAGATGACGCAAGTGTTATCGAGTAACGACTATGATGGCTACTGACAAGTACCATCCTTAATACCTCCTCCCGTTAAGCATACACTTTCTTACTCTGCGTTACATGCTAAAATTTCTCCAAAAGAAACACATGCAACATCAAGAGGTGATGTTTCTATTGGGAACAAACACTATGTACCATGATGTACCTACCGCATGAGATCCAAGGAGTGGATTCAACACGTACAGGACAACAAAATAACCGAACATAGAATCGTTCTGTTCTTCTATACTGTTGTAACACCTGCTTGTATGAGATGGGTGTATACCTAAATTATGGTTGCTACAGGAGTACCTGGTAGCCTTGTGTTATGCAGCAGCGACTAGATGATACTGGTTTCTGCTGTAATAGGTGTCATCCCTAATACGACCCCTCGATGCGTTAACACATCGCACTGAACTGGATTTTGAAATTCAACTCTGGAACAATGTACTCGTTGCTTCTGCGTTACATGCCATACTTCAAAAATGCACGCAACAAGGCCATAATTGTTGCGGTGAAAGTATTCAACTTAAACTACTGAGAGCCAACTCATTCTGTTAGAATACCCGGGGGGTTACACAAAACTAGCTGATGTAAAATATCCAGCTCTGCTACTTTTCTGCACATGTTATGCAAGCTTAGCTACCAGTCCAAGAATCATCAAACCGTGAACTACATTCCAGTCAGTTAAACGACAAAGGAATACTAAATATGTGAAGTAGTCTAAAACAGTAAATTTGTTCATCATTCCGCAACAAGAATAGGAGTGAACAAACTATTAACGTTCCTGCCGCCCACAATACAAACAAAGGAACATGTTTTGGATTCTGCCAGCTTAACGCTGTAACAAGACATACTGTTATCAGAGACATCCCCCTCGTGTATGCTAATCTCCTGTTTGGACTCATCTAGGTGGAAAGTTCTCCTGCCATACATCCTGAAGCTCCGGAGATGACGTACTCTTTTCAACTACACATTCGAACCTAATGATTCGACTTGGTTACAATGCACCCTTACTTGGTACTGACTGCACTTTATCTTTAATATTGCACAACACCGGTCATTGTACTGCACTGTAGGGAAGATGGACGGGATGCGCTACCAATGAATGCAAAAGATCCAGTGATCAGTTCGTTGACCCAAGGAAATGAAATTCTTATCCGCCCCGTACAAATTGAACATGCGACAACCTACAGCTTCGGTAAGGGAGACAATACAGTTCACGCTTCCAGTGGCTTGACCTTGTTGGTGTAGACGTCGGTGGCCGTCCGATGTGCTTGGTCCGTCATTCCTTGCTTAGGACTTGAGGCTCAACTTATGTTGAAGTTGGAGAGGTAGTCTTTTACTTTCCCTCAAAACTGATTGTCGTCTCAGCTCCGCCTCCACTTGTTAATTAAGCAGTCAGTGTCTGCTTCTTGGTCCCGATGTTGATGGGCTCTCCGTCCAGCAAGAAGATGATTCCTGAAGTTGGCTTGCGGTTGTACACGAAGGCCGTAGTCGCCAGTGGTTCTTGATCGTCCTGTGTCGATGCCGCAGATCCTGTCCCGGGGTTTGCCCGTGGTTGTCCTTCCGATATCGTGAGCGTGTGGACCTCCTTCAGCTGACGGTTTGTCTCTGTCTGTGTTCTCTGGTTTGGGCTCGGCTCGTGTGGAGGCACGAGTCAGACACAGCCCTCGAGAAGCTGACACCACCCCTGGTGAAACAGGCGGTGATGTCTCCGCTGATACTCCGGTGATGCCAGACGATGATGATCCAGCTGATGATGCGGTGATGCCAGACGATGATCCAGCTGATGATCTATCTGGTGATCCCAGATGATGTTGATCCAGTGATCCCAGACGTGCATGCTCCGGTGATCCCAGACGCTGATGCTCCGATGATCCCAGATGATGATGTCACGATTATCCCAGATAGATATTGATGCTCCGATGACCCCAGATGTCGATGATCCGATGATCCCGGGTGAGGCTGCTCCGGGAATGAATGGCATCGTAGTGTTTCGGTGGGGATTTTGATCACCCAGTTTTCCTCCTCCGAGATCCGAAAAGGGTCTCTATTGGTGTAGGCGAAATCCACACACGTGTCCGGGGGGTCTTCCCCCGATGCCCTCTTGGCGTGCATGCTGTCGAAGGTCTCCTCGACGCTTGGAATGTGTACCGTACTGGCGGTCTCATGATGCGGTGCATTCAGTGTGACTCCAGCCAGAGTGGAAGATTCAACCCCCCGGGCGAAGCAGCAGATGCGTCCCAGGGTGAAAATGAAGATGTAGCTCCTGATGATGATGACGACACTCCAGCTTGTTGTGGTAGTGTTCTAGTCTCTGATGATGGCGTTCCGGTCCCTGATGAGGAATATTTAGTCCTTGGTGATGGTGTTCCGGCCCCTAGTGAGGATACTCCAGCTCCCGTCGATGATGCTCCGGCTGTTGTTGTCGATGACGTGTCCTCTTCCAGAAGGTTGCTTGCGGACGGCTTCTCGTCGTCGTTGACCGGAGGTGATATCGCGCTCAGTACAGCGCCGTGACTTTGCGGCGGGTAACGTTCCGAGTCGTCGTGAGATGTAGTCTTGTGTACAGAACACCACTTCTGCTCAGCTTCATCGTTGGATCCTGCCTTGATCTTGGAAGATTCCTTGGTGTACTTGTTGACTAGTTCTTGAAGAGCCCGCTGACCATCCCGGCACGTACAAGTCGAGTAGTCAGCAATTACCCTGTCAAAAGACGCCTGAGCTCCCCTGCCGGTCGTTTCTTCGGTTGGTCGGGGTTTACCTCTGATCAGGCTTGCAACCTCTCGGCGCGCGACGCTGAGCACTGCCGCCAGCCTCTTGCGCCAATCGCGAAAATCCCCTGGTTTGTCGCCGTCGGACTTCGTCGGTCCTTTGATAGCATTGGCGAGGTTGCCGCTGTTGTTGTTGAAAGCTGAGTCCCCCATGATGATGAATAGTACTTGGCCAGGCGGTCTTGTAGGATACTACGCCAGCAGTACCGTAAGTACAGCAGTATCTCTTGGAGTGGCTGCCGCACAATGCTCGGGGATCCCGAGGCTTTTAATTTGTCGTACGTACGTATGATACAGCAGTACAATACTCGACTTTGGGTCGAGATTTTGGAGTCCCACACTAGCTTCGTATGAGAAATATGGCACGAGGTGAAATGTACACACACCTTCAACAACGCAGTGATGCTCGCTGGGTATCTCGCATAGATGAAACAGTCCTGACTGCAGTAGTACGGTAGCAGTTGATAGCAGACACCTATCTATGCGGGACCCTCTGGATGCGCGCAGTGTAACTGATACCGCTCACTTTACGTTTGAAGTTGGTGTCGTACTTGTACGATTCTACAGCAGTAGTACGAGTAGTGCACTCAGGTACAGTCTTAGTAGTACGTAGCTACCAGTACTGCTGTGTGGATAACTTGTCGTATCCTCCTCGCAGAAACTATTGAGAAATAGTTCTCGTTCCAACAAACAGTCGTGTGGGGTCACAGACCTACGTGAAGTGCTAGTGACGACTGCAAAAAAAAAATAATCTCTGTGGGGCCGACGACCCTCTTGGAATTTATAGAAGTTCAGCGCTCCTTTGACTAATATCAGAATAATTGTCGGGAGTTAACTTCTATGTCGCTGTAGTAACGACCGTCATGTAATCTCTCTGGGGCCGATGGTCCTCTTGGAAATTTATAGAAGTTCAGCGCTCCTTTAACAGATAGCAGAATGCTTATCGGGAGTTAACTTCTATGCCGCTGTTGCTCAGAGTGACTGAGGCTTATGATCCACGAAATGGACTACACTAGACAGAGCTCCTTAACCCCAGCGGTGCTGTGGGTTGTGGCGAAGTTGTCCTTGACAGCGTACAGCAGAATCTTACTCGACGCGTTGATCGAGGTTTTTGTATTTTCTAGGCTCCCTCGCATTGGAAGGTCCTGTCAGAAAATGGTGAAGTCAGGGACTCCTTTGACAGACAGCTATCACGCTTGTCGGGAGTTTGCTTCTGTGCCACTGTTGTAGTGACGACCAAAAAAAAAATCTCACTGGGGCCGACGCCCTCTTGGAAATTCGAAGTTCAGCGCTCCTTTGACAGATAGCAGGGTGCTTATTTATCGGGAGTTAACTTCTATACCGCTGTTGCTCAGAGTGACTGAGGCTTACGATCCACGAAATGGACTACGCTCAGCAGAGCTCCTAACTTTCAGGCGTGCTGGGTTGTGTGGATGTGGAGTTGCTGTTGAGCAGCGTACAGCGGTTACACTCGAGTTTTGCTCGAGATTTTATTGGTCCTCGTCTATGAAAAGACAAAGGGGAGCAGGTGAGATTTTCACAGCTCCTTACGCGGTGGTGCTCTGTGGGTGTCTCTATCGTAGTTACAGCAGTTTGACTACAACAGCAGTAGTGAACTACAGCAGTAGTAGAATGCCCTACGCAGGACCCTCTTAGAAGCACGCGGTGTCCGTACCACGTGTCACTCACGTTTCAACGAAGTATGTAGATCTTCGATGTTTGGTTCCTCTCGTCGTGGAAGAAGCTCCCTTTTTCGTACGTAGCAGCAGGTTTCTTGATCTAGAAAAAGTCCAGTCCTCCTCCTGCTGTATAGCGAGCCAGTAGCAGTTCAGGGTGGCGGTCTTGGGCCACCGTTGCTAGTAGCTTGCCGCGTTTACGCGTTCCGAGGCCTCATAACCTATTAGGTATGGCGATTGGCGTGTATACCAGCTCGTAGCTGGTGTGTACGCCTAGACTCGATTGCCGATGGCCGGTCAATACACAGTCAAAATAAATGTTCGAGGCAAACGTATAGCCACTGTTAGGTGACTTGTACGAGAAGCTTCAATAGAAGAGAAGAAGATGTGGTGACCCCAAGCCACAGTGTTGGTTCATTTGCTCAGCTGGAAGCTGATGATGGTGAGCAAAAGTAGAGTGAGCTCAAAGGGGAGCGATGCGCGTGTGCGCTCACTGCTCGAAACAAAGGACGACCCCTACAAATTCGTTCAAAAACAAAAATAGGGAAATACCCTTTCATTCAGTTCAATATAAAACAACACGGAGACCCGCAATTCTACTGCTAAAAACAATAAAACTTGGGGTACGTACTCATGACCCTCTTGTAGCCTATATTGTTACTTCAATCACAACTAAAACTATGCTACTGGTCCCGACGGGATACTGAAGATACCCTGTCCATTATTTACCAGTGCGCACGCACCAGGTACTGCTGTACATGTGTGCTGCTGGCTGTAGATTCTGTACGTACGTAATACAGTAGATCCACGATGCGCTGCTTGTTATTGAGACCTATTATTATGAAATATGCACGAGTGCACAGCAGTAGATATTATTGTAAGACTGCTGCTGCTGTATACTGCTACAGTAATACTACTCACAGACTGGAAAACTGTAAGCGGTACTTAGAAATGCGTAAATGTATACCAGATGACGCAAGTGTTATCGAGTAACGACTATGATGGCTACTGACAAGTACCATCCTTAATATCTTCTGGACAAACCGTGGTCACAGGTGTCGTCCCTTCTCCCCCCCGGTACGTGCCTTTAGTTTTTATCGCGCATAGGGTTCAGCATTCCCACTGCTCGTCGATTTTCATCGAATGTAGCTAACTCACGCTCTCGCGCTTTCCGCTACGCGTAATCAATTTTTTATGCAAGAAAAAAAGTCCCTATGAGCATGCACTCGGTGAGACTCGAACTCACGAAATTGATCTTGATAGGCACGCGGACCACCTACCGAGCCACCGGGGACGCCGGCTACTGTTGTGGATGGCGATGGTTACTGCTGTTGGACACAATGATTAATCGCTTACCCGGTTTTCCTAGTTTAGAATTAATTGCCTTTCCGATGAGAATGAGGTTTTATCTTTTGGAATGCACAACAAGTTCCCAAATATGGTACCCGTCATGTTCTGTGTGTTTGTGGTAATAATGTGAACCGACGTCATGTTGTAGAGACCGTACGCTCTCACACTCATGTGAGGAAGGCGTTCTATTACGGAGGACCCACGGAACTTCTTTCTTTGTTCCAAAATTATGAACTTGCGACATACACTCAGAACATATTTTACGAAGCCACGAATTTACAGCTGGACTAATTCGCAGCCACAGAGACACACTGCACAGACAGACAGATGCTCAAAGCATGGGTAGCCTACCGAAAGGTGAAGACTCCAGCTTTCCAATGGCGCTATAAATATTATACTCATAGCCGCAGGTGTTTTTTTTTTTTTTTTTTTTTTTTTTTTTTTCATCACTTTTACTTTCCAGCCTACTCGTAGGAGTTTTACCCTCGACGATCTTCTGGACAAGCCGTGGTCACAGGTGTCGTCCCTTCTCCCCCCCGGTACGTGCCTTTAGTTTTTATCGCGCATAGGGTTCAGCATTCCCACTGCTCGTCGATTATCATCGAATGTGCAGCTAACTCACGCTCTCGCGCTTTCCGCTAATCAATTTTATGCAAGAAAAAATCCCTATGAGCATGCACTCGGTGAGACTCGAACTCACGAAATTGATCTTGATAGGCTCGCGGACCACCTACCAAGCCACCGGGGTATACCAAACTACAAGTAGTGATTCCTATATAAATACATGTGTTACTATAATTTTTACACAACTTCCGTCTATAAATGAAATACGGTTACTGCATTACGACCAGTCTGGGCTATTCGCCATCTGGGGCGCGGCCATTTTCGGAAGCATAGTTCGGAATAAATCCGAATAGTAAGTGTCGAGTTGTCGGGTTTTCCAAGCACACATGCCCACTTAACACCTTCTAGCGCGCCCTCCACAGTGTCCGACGGCGCCCCATGCATCCCAAAGTATAGTGTGGACCCACCCCCTGGTACTGGCCCAAAAATGAAATCGGCCATGAGCACCGCTCGCACGAAGCATCTAAGAAACGCCATTTCTTCCGGCCTCCAATAAGTGTCGCAAACGGTAATAATTCTGCAAGATGAACGTCGTTTCGACTGATCTGAGCGCAGCTGCAACTCCTCGGAGACGCCACAGAGAAGAGTTGCCAAGCGAAGTAGGGAAAGCGCGCCAAAGCACCGCACACACGCCAAAGTGCAGCCTGTGTATACGATGTGCCGCTGGCGCAAAGATGTGCTTGATCGGCCGCGAGCAGCGCTCACACGAAGCATCTAAAAAGGGTGTAGTTTTTTTCTTGTTTTGGTCCACAAAAAAGTGTGTCGCAAACGGCACTAAATCTGCATGATGAACGTCGCTTCGACGGGTTTTGAACTCAACTCCAACTCCTCGAACACGGCTTGGAGAAGAACTGCTGCACGAAGTAGGGAGAGCGCGCGACAGCGCCACATCCAGACAAGTGCAGCCTGGGGACACACTGCGCCGCTGGAGCAAAGACGAGCTTCATCGCGGCCTTGAGCAGCGCTCACAAGAAGCATCTAAAAAAATATACCACAGCAGTAAACTAAAGGCTAACCCAGGAGCATGGCATGGTGATCACGTCTTCGAGCGGCTTCGCTTTTTTCATTAATAATAATATCACTATTAATACTCACTGTAAGTGTAGCTACGAACGCGATCACTGCCTTAGAAAATTGACATACGTGGTATATATCCGCGACAAACGAGAGAGAGTATATTATATGTAGCGTATTTGTTTTTTCATCAGTCTAGGAGTGATAATGATGAAATACATGTTCTGCTAGAAGAGTGTCTATTGATACCGTTTTATAAGTATATTACACAGAAGGGAGCTTGGGATGTGGCACAAACAACAAACACCAAAGAAAGCGTGCCGCCTCGACGACGCTGCTGAAAGGGCGCAGCAGGCTCGCGACACATCGCGAATGTGGCATGCATTTACAGAGCCCTTCTCCCTCGTACAAATGGCGGGTCCATCAGCGCGAGCAGCGCCTGCCCGACGCATCTTGTGGTGGTTTGTCTTTTGTTTTCGGGTCAACCAGAAAAGGCCACGTACACGTACGACCAACATGGTGATTATTATCAACACTATATTAATATATTTGTACGAGGACCCAGGGGGCATCTTCCACCCGCGAGCAAGTAGACCGAGACGGACAACGTGACGCTGCCCGCGTCCTGCTGCCGGCCAGTTCCTCAGGAAATAAGCTGCGTTGTTTTTGTCACCACGCCATATATTTACAACCAAAAGAGAGACCTACCTTGCACAACAGCAGTATATACATCACCTTCGGGAGTGCAGACGCTTGCCTTTTCTGCAGTGAGAGGATACATACTGACTGGTACCTGGTGTTTATACTCGATTTTTACCTCGAACCACTACAAGATACTCGTGTATATACCAGTTTCTCCTACTTACCACTTCTTTATATTTATTTTCGTGCCCAATATCCTTTTTAAAGATCGTCCACCCACCAGAGAGCAAACCCCACAAATCATCCAGTTTGTCACTCCCGGCCGTTCACGCAGCCCTCCCCGCTGATCATGGCCACGACCGTTGACTTTGCTGCCTCAGAACTGCAGCAGGGTGATGGTCACACCGCCTTGCCAAAAACACATAGATGTGAACACCCCGACACGTATTGTCCAAAGAACTTGGTTCATCTTTGCCTAATAGTACAGGTATAGTATGATTTCATTGCACGTATTATCTGCATCATTGTCTTTAGTTATTATGACTATAAATAAGTGCTGGCAACGACGCAGACAGCAGTAGTAGTATCCTGTATTGATACCCCGGGACAAAAAATGCACTTCAATTATAAAATATTTGAAATACACGCCAGTTTGAATTTCAATTTTTAAATGCTTTAATTTGTCTGCCATACGCCGGGGAAAACCTCCACCAAAACCCGTGCGACGAGTGCCCAGGGGGCCCAGCAGACTGCAGTAGTATTAATAGTAGCCAATCAGAGCGCCTAATTAGCTACCGCAGGAATATCTACTATCAAGGTTTGTCCACTACTACTAATACTGCCAGTCAGTAGGTACTACTCAAAAAAATGTTTTTTGCCGGGAACCCGCGATTTACTCGACAGGACTGTCAAAAACACCGATTGACTCCTCAGGATGCTCCCCTGGATTTTCCGAGAGCCTTCTCGAGCACTTTTTTCCGTTTCTCCAGAGTCGTAGTTTTGAGTTGGACTGCTGTTGTTCTCCATATTTCCAGTTCTTCTGAGGACGTCGTGATTTTTCAGCAAAAATCCTCCAAGATCCACTCTTATTATTTCTGGCCCCAGTTCTGACTATTAATAACAGCCTTATTTCTGACCCTCCAGAGGAAAGTGATTGTCTGCTCCAAAATTTAAAATATGACTCTCAGAAACGGGAAATTGTTCCTGAAAGCTCGCGAAAAACTACTGGGAGCATTTTGAGGAGTCTATCGGTATTTTTGGCTTTGCCGCCGAGTATAACGCTTAATATTTATTGTATTCGGCCTAAAATCCCAGTTCTGAGAGCTCAGAATAATTTATCATAAAAAATTTTAAGTTGATCTCATCCATCCGCATATTTTTTCAAAGGCTGTTTGTAGAGAAAGAGACTGGGAGAGCGAAATACCGAAGAATACCGTCTCACGGGCATTTTTCGGTATTGATCATACAACCGATATGTTATTTGTTATTTGTGATATTTGCAGTGAGTGCTATGTTACGCTGTACCTGGTAAGAGTTAATGATTCTTTGCGTCATATTCAGCTTTTAGCACAGCGGGGATGACAAATATGTATGGGTAAATGCCAAAATCAGGTATACCTGATTCGTTTGGATGCTACATGCCAAAACCAAGTAAAAAACGCGCGCCACGAGCGGTGTGATGTCCGTGACAACCCGGCAAAAAACGAAAGCGCCTACAGCGAAAGCGTAACACATGGCTTCCAAAATCTGAATGGTTTTGTTTCCCTCAGGGTGTAGGTACCACGGGCTCCACATGGACCTGCAGAGAGTCACTATTAATATGCTTCGTTTGTTTCGCCACGGCGGGAGCGCCAAGAGTATTTACTCTGGCGCCCCCCCCCGGTTGACAGCTTTAAAGGTTCCAGACCGTCCTCGCGGTACCGCCTGCTCCATACGAAATTATCTTGACGTACCAAACCTGGGACCACCTCGACGCGGGGTGGTGCAGGCGAAACGCAGAGTGTCCATGGTGCTGTAAAGACTGCCATGAACATTTTTTTTTTTTTTTTATTTTTATTTTTATTTTTTTATTAATTTATTTTATTTATTTGTTTATTTATTTATTTATTTATTTTTTTATTTTTTTTATTTTTATTATTTGCCTTCTGACAATGTACAGGGCGTTATTCATTCAGGATGAAAAAACTAACATAATTCGTCGAACACCCTCAATTTTATCCAACCTTTTCTCCTTCCTCGAAGGGCGAGCTTATATCGGTGCACCCGGCGCGAGATCGCGACCTGGGTGGTCACCGATATGATCTGGAAAAGATGCTCCTTACAAACCCCTTTTCTTGCTAGAGATCCCCCGTCCGTTCCTCCGATGATGCTCGTTGCCAGCTGGTCAATGAAATCGCTGCCTTCCTTCCCGAGGCATCCAAAGCTTTCCACCGCGAGGGTGACAAGTTTATGGCTGCGCTCGTCGAAGGACACTTGTCCTGCACGAGCGTAATGGCTGCGCTTTCGCGCCTCGGAAGTGGAGGCAGCTGATCCGTCTCGATCAGCGCTGCCAGCCCGCATGTGGACTCTCGCTTGGGGGTCTGCGTGCGTGATGTCGAGGAGTATCGCCTTGTTACGGTACTCTGACGACGCAGCGTCTCGGAGGCCTCCCCTCTCGATCACTATATCCATGCGGAGGTTTCTGTCGGCGTTGAAGGGCGCTCCGCTTTCCGTTTGATGGCGGATGGACAACCGCTTGAAGGTGCGGGACAGCGCGTGGACTAGCGGCTGATGCTGGTTTACCTGCGCGCCTGCTCGGTGGCATGTGCGCGCGTGACGCGTGGTGACATCCGTCGCTTCGCAGCAGGGGCACCTCGTCGCTATGGGCTCCTCCATTCTCAGAAAGCGCCGTCCCATAGACACGAACTCTGAAGCCGGTATGATTCGTGCCGTGTCCACAGGCCTTGCCCTCAAACAGGCGACAGCGCCTGGTCCCGATAGGCTCCGTTGCCGAGCGTTGGCAAGATCTCTGGTTTCGATTCCCCCGAACACGTCGTTCCGACTCGACGGGCCTGCTGCCTCGGGGAGCTGGTCCAGAGACGCAACGTACCGTTGGTACCGTACCCGGTTTACCTGCTGCGCCAGCTTGTTCTGCGCTTTGTGGGAGCTGATCGTTTGGGCTTCATGTGCTGGCAATGCCTCCATATCAGACTGCTCTGAGACTCCTCCCTCGTTCGCGCGAAACGCCCTGTTCCGCCAGCTTTCCGGGACCACGTTCGCCATTGCCTCCTCCGATACCCCATGGATGTCACGGAGGTCCCTGACGCTACTCCATATGCGGCGAACGAGGTCCGAATTGGGCAACTCCCTTCGGACTTTTCCCCCCAATGGGCCGGAGAGGTCAGCAAGGACCTCTGGCACCGTCGCCACTAAGCTCCCAATGGACGCTGACATTCTCCTTGATTCAGCCGATGACAGTCCAAACCCCCCGGCCCCTGTGGAGAGGCTCGCCTGCGCTTTCTGGTGGGGCTGTAGCGTCAACCGGTTTGCCGGGCATCCGTCCGCAAAGAACGGCGATTCGTCCGCTATCCCTGGAAGCTCGAGAAGGCGCTCGAGCATCCATATTGCGCTATTGTCTGCCCGCTGACACACGGGTAGTGACAGCTCCGGGTCCATTACCCGCTCAATGTAGGAGGTCCGCTTCACCATTGAACTGGTGGCGATGAGGTTCGACGACTGTTTGTCGGGCATACGCTCTGCTCCCCCATCTCGGACTATCTCGACGGCGCTGTTCACCGCGAACGCATCAGTGCCTATGGGCACGCCAACCACCTTTACCCCACCCCCTTCCGCAATGCGGACACCTATGCCCCCCAGAAGTGCTATCTCTTCCGACGTAGGCACATGCCCTTTTGGAGGCAAAGAAACCGTCTTGCTGGGGTTAATTGCAACGCCTATTTCGCACAGCTCGTGCTGGAGAAAGGGCACTACTCTCACCGTGTCCGGTGTAATCTCTGATATACCGATTCTGATGTCATCAAGTAGGCAAAGGCTTCAACACCCCGGGGTTCAAACTCCTCACGGACCCGTTTGAGTATTGGCAGCAGTGGCATGCAGAACAGCGCCGGGCCCATGGTATCCCCTTGCTGCACTCCACTGGAGCAGTCAATTTTACGCCGCTCCCCCGAGTCCATCTGGAAGAACGTAGGGGCGGGCCTCTCGCGCCGTAGCATTTAGCAATGAACGGCGTGAGCGCGGGCACGCAAGTGGCCGCCTCGGCAAGTACTGCCGTCCGCTTTACAGTGTTGAAGGCGTTGGAACAGTCGGTTAGGATGAGCCAGTTTCTTGCCTCATGGTGCACCCGTGCGCCTAGAGCTACCTGCTCCACCCCCCCTCGAACCCCTACCCCAAACTGTCTTGCCTCACGATTAATCTCTTCCAGCCGTGGCCGCCACTGCCGCATAGTCCCGGCTGCTAGAAGACGTCTCCATGTCATACCTACACATACGGGGCGACATTTTTCCCCCAAGGCAGTGAGGTTGGACTGCAAGAAGAGCTGCCAGAATTCCGGCGGGAATGCACCGGGGTCGTCGAAGATCCGCCTCCAAAAGGCCTCGATGCTAGCTCCAAACTTCTCGCGACCGAAGCCGGTCCTGATGACCGACTGCAGGTGTGAGAAGCGTAGACCGTCACTCCTCGCGCCTGATAACGCATTTCGTGAGTTGATGACGTCGAGGGCCACCTGCGAATCGAACTCTTGCTCTGGACGCCAGTTGGGAACACTTCCTTCCTCCGGTTCCGTGGAGCTTGCTGCCACCTCGGCCGCTGCCGACTCGGAGATGGAGGCACGATCTTCCCCCGGGAATTTGGCTTTCACCCGCTCCCATGTCACCTCGTTGCCGGGCGCTCGCGCTTCCGCGAGAAGACAGCGTGCTGCTACTGACACCCCGCCCGAGTGGCGACAGGCTGACGACGCTCTCTCGTACTTAGCCGCGTCTGTGGCTTCGTAGGTTAGGCCCCTAAGCCGTGACGATGCTCGGCTGGGTGTACTCCATCAACCACGGGAGAATAAGCGTGATGTCACCACGTTCGACGGACGCGAATCTCTCGCGTCGCTTCACGCGGCTGTCCTGCGAGTGTAGCAGTGCTGGCACGATGTACCACAGCTTAATGGCCCTCAGGAGCGACCTCGGCGTCTCTGAGTGTCTGTTTGGCCAATGCGCTCCGAGGGCGTGGTTCAGGAGACCGAGCACGTGGGTGAGAAGCTTGGCGTGGACAGTAGCTAGCCCCGGCTGTACCTTAACCACGGTGATGAAACGTTGTTGGAGCTGTTCAAGAGAAACATCATCTAGTGGCCCTGCTATTCCTAACGAATCCTGGTCCCACGGGTAGCAAAGCTCTTCCCTCCGTTCATCGTAGTTGTTGTCCTGCCTTCCTCCAAGTCCTGCGACCGTGACACGGAGTCCAGGATCAGCCTGAACTGCTGCCTCCAGTGGTTCCCGTCTCCCATGGCGGGCCATGCACCCTCGTATAGCGCAAATGAGTTTGTGCGTGTGACCCACTCCTTCGGATAGCTTCCACCACACACCGCGCGTGCATAACGTGCTGGTTTCCAGACGGCAGCCCTACCACTCGGTGCCCCCGAGCGATTGCCGATCGGCATCCCCCGCACATCACGCCGTCTTGACTGGCGCCAATGAATGCACGGAGTCGCCCTACGCTCCCCGATGCTGATCCTCCCCCCTCGCTACCTTCTCCTTCCCTGGGGAGTTCTCTCTCTTCACCACCGCTCCCTCTCGATCCAGGATCCGAACGAAGCTCGCTGCCCCCTCTCGATCCAGGAGTCGAGGAAGACTCGCTGCCTCCTCTCGGTTCAGGGGCTGAGGGCGGCTCACTGCCGTCGGGTCGAGGGATTATTTCCCGGTTCGTGACGGCCCCTCTCTCAGTGCTTGTCGCTCGTGACCCCCTCCCAGACCCCCGCGGTCGGCCCCGTCCGCCTCTTGTGCCACCCCCCTCCCTGGCTGCGCTACCAGGTTCAGAGGGAGTATCTCCAGGTGTTGCTGGGGTGGCGCCGGATGGTGTCATGGGCACCCTCAAGCATCCCGGTGGCGTGACATCCCTGTCTCTGGATGTTTGAAGGTTTTCCATGGCTACTACAGCAGCATTTCCCTGATCTACCTGCCCCCTTATCCGCGAGTCGCCCTCCGACGCCAGAGCTTCTCCTCCCAGCGGTGTCGTTTCTGCCGCCGGAGGCAGAGGCCGCGCAGCACTTGGACAGGGACCTCCAAAGTTTGCCCCCATTCCACCTTGGCCGCCCTCGAGCGAGGGCGATGCGCTTCCAGCTGATCTAGGAGACGTTGCCGCCGCAAATGTTGCAGAGGCGGTACTGGGCCTTGCCTGAGGGATCTCCACTTGTCCCGCTAGCGCGGCATCCCTACCCCCCTCGGTGTGGCGGCTTTCTATGGCACTCCTAGCGGCGCCTCCCTGTTCCACCTGCCCCCTAGTTTGCGGATCGCTTTCCGCCGTCGGGACCGTTTCCTCCGTTGTAGACACCGCCGCCGTCGGAAAAGGAGTCAAATCGTCCCCTACCCCCAACGCGTTTTGGGCCCCGGGGGTCCACTCTGCCGTCGGAAGAGGAGGTAGCGCATCACCTGCTTGCCGCACGTTTAGTACCCCGAGGGTGCACCTGGTCAGGGAGAGGCTGGATGTTGTCCGGGGGGTTCCCACTTGTCCCGCTGACGTAGCGTCTCTGTTTCCCGCGGCCTGACGATTCTCTATGGCATTTCCAGCATTGCCGTCCTGATCGTTATGCCCCCCTGTTGATGGCTCGCTCTCCAGCGCCTGGCCCGTCCCTCCTTGCGTGTCTGCCACTGTCGTCGGAAAAGGAGGCACCACGTCACCTGCCTCCAATGCACTTCGTACCCCGAGGGTCCACCTAGTCAGGCGTTCCTCCCATTCGGCGTGGAGGCCTGCCAGAAACTCCTGTACGTGTGGTGGGATGTAGATCCTCCGGTTTGGGAGTCGGAGCATGATATCCCGTGGTCGGATGGCATGCGCGGCAAAACGCTCACGGTAGTCTGCGGCGGCCGCTTGCCATTCCCTCGTGCGGGGGAAGTCGAGGTACGCCGCTCGAGGCATGCCCAGGGCATCGCTGAACAGGGAGCACAGCAGGAACGAAGAGGTTGGGCTCCTTCCATGGGTTCTCACCATGTGCTCGAACGTGGGGTGATGACCAGTCGTCACATATCTGGCCGGTACCAGATGGGTGCCCTCCTCCTCAAGAAGTTCGGCGAACTGCAGGGCACCTCCTACTGCTGGCCACCTTCCCCCCGGCCGGGGTCCGGGAAGATCCTCAGTCAACTCTGCCGGATGGGGAGGTCGGGTTCTTACCGGCCATTCAGAGCCACACTCGACGCATGGCTGCGGGTCTGTGTGTCCACATGCGAGGCGTTCCGCACGATCCAGCATGCAGCCGGCGTGTACCAACTGTCTGTTGTCATGGTCACAAGTGATGGTTGTCCACAGATGATCGACCTCTGGATTCCTGTCTGAGTTTTGTATGTCCTCACCGCAATAGGTACATAGGCCTGCTAGCGCGGTGTCCCTTGTGGTCTCACGACTCTCTGTTGAACCTGGAGCGGCGCCTCTCTCTTCAGGCTGCCCCCTTGCTAACCGGTTGTCCCCCTGCGCTGAGTCCACTCGCTCCGGTGGGGCCGCCACCACCGTCGGGAAAGGAGGCAGTGCGTCACCTGCCTCCAGCGCCCTTTGGACACCGAGGGTCCACCTCGTCAATCGTTCCTCCCATTCGGCGTCAAGGCCCGCCAAATACTCGTGGACATGAGGTCCAATGTAGAGCCTCCGGTTTGGGAGTCGGAGTAATATGTCCTGGGGTCGGATGCCGTACGCTGCGAACAGCGTCTGATAGTGGGCGGCCGCCTCTTGCCATTCCCTCGTGCGGGGGGAAATCGAGGTAAGCTTGTTGCGGTAGATCCAGCGCATCGCAGAATAGGGAGCACAGCACGAACGAAGAGGTTGGGCTCCTCCCCAGGGCGCTCACCATGTGCTCGAACGTGTTGTGAACCCCGGTCGTCACGTAACTGTCTGACTCCGCGCCGAGGTCACCCCGCTCAAGGAGGGCGGCGAACTGCAGGGCACTACTCACCGCCGCCCACCTCCCCCCCTGCTCGGACATGGGCAGCCCTCTGGCAAGTTCCGCCGGGTGGGGAGGCCTGCCCCCCTCTGGCCACGCAGACTGGCACACTACGCAGGACCTCGGGTCGGCATGTCCTCTCGCGATGCAATCTGCCCGGTCCAGCATGCAGCGTGCATGCACAAACCCTCCGTGGGCGCACGGGATAGGTATTCGCACGTGGCTGCCCCCCGACTCTCCAGCAGAGTCATCTAGAACCTGGCCGCAATAGGTGCACGATGTTTCGACGTCATCTCCCCTCCCTCCTTGCGCTTGTTGGCGGCTTTCGTCCTGGCTTGTGGCCTCCTCCAAACCCGAATTCACCGATCGCCATAGAATTTCCAACTGACGCTGTTGATAGGCTCCCCGGGCGGAAGCGCGGTCGTACGTCAGATGGATCCTCGGCAGAATTTCCGCGAGGAGGAACGTTCTCCGCCGCGACGGTCCTGTCCCTTCCCGAATGGCCACCCCAAACCGGTCGTCTCCCCAATTGTCTGCCCCCTCTACGCTTTCAACGGCGCATCTCCTGTGGACGAGCCAACCGGAGAAAGAGAACCTCTCGTCGTCTTCCATATTCCTATCGCAGACTCCACATAGCGCATACGGTTGTGGAATCATGCTACGCCAGTCCCAAGAGAGGTTCTCCTCGTCTCGCGCTGTGATATTTAGTGTCCGATCCACCCTTTCGGGCACAATGTGTTATTCATCACTTTTACTTTCCAGCCCACTCGTAGGAGGTTTTTACCCTCGGCGATCTTCTGGACAAGCCGTGGTCACAGGTGTCGTCCCTTCTCCCCCCCGGTACGTGCCTTTATTTTTTGTCGCGCATAGGGTTCAGCTTTCCCACTGCTCGTCGATTTTCATCGAATGTAGCCAACTCACGCTTTCGCGCTTTCCGCTCATCACTTTTTTATGCAAGAAAAAGTCGCTACGTATGAGCATGCACTCGGTGAGACTTGAACCCACGAAATTGATCTTGACAGGCACGCGGACCACCTACGAAGCCACCGGGGACGCCGGCATCATAATCCTGAGCAAACAACAGAGTATGCACACAACAACTATTAATAACTGAAGCATATCGCACACCCCAAAGAAAAAAAAATGAAACCGGCGTATATACGCGCATGTATGCATGTATACACGTACTTTTACGTACGACGTACGAGTACAGAGTTTATACGTCAATACAGAAGAATTCCAACCGAGGGAGGGCAGACGCATACGGAGAGAAAACACAGTGTACGTATGGCCTCTCTGATTAACACAAAGTTGGCCAAAATCAGTTGAAAGCTAGACAGAGTAGAAAAAATCAGGTGTACCTTGGCCTTTTCGTGCCGAAATCAGTTACAATGTTTTGTCAGCTTGGCCAATAGCAGGGCTCCTGGTGTATGTTTTGTACTTGATTTCAGCATGTATCTGTTTCTGGCACAAAAGTGGCCAGGTATACCTGAGTTTGGCAAAAACCCTAGAATGAAACGAACACATACAGAACAGGAAACTATCTGTATGCATACGTGTATGTGTTGTGTTGTGGTTTTCATAGGACTACGGCGTAGTAAAAATACGAATGGCCAAGTACCCAGTGAGAGCAACATATTAACAATAAAAACCCCCTCAGAAGATCACTCGTGCGGCGGGTGGATGGGTATTTTGTGTATTTGTGTACCATGTACGTACGTACGTACATTAAAAAAGAAAACATACACCACCTGCTCTATTATTATTGCGGGGGACCATAGTAAATAGGACCTACGGCAAACACAAAAACCTATACATTTCCCTATTTTACTAACAATATTTGGTCCTATTTACTATGCCCCCCCGTAATATAGTAGAAGATATGTAGCTGTTAAGTACCAGGGCGCAACGACAACACAGCTCAACACAAAATGTGCATAATGCCGCACAATGCTTATTCGGAAGAACTTGTGTACGTACTCACGATCCCAACCGTCGCCCCCACAAAAAAAAAACAAAAAATCCCTTGTCCTTCCTGCCGAGCGCCTCTTGCGAGATTCCGCTTGTGCCCATGCCAATCCGTGCGAACCGTCTAAAACCACGGGGAGGGCATCGACAGTGTCATCTCCCAACCTATTACGCTTGCCGTGTCCCCTGTCCCCCGTGGGGGCGTTCGGCTTTTTATCGTTTTATCGTATCGTTATCGTTTATCGACTTATCGAAACCAATATCGAAATACCGAACTTTTTCGGTTCGAAATATATATATATATATCGAACGATATATAGAAAGTTTCGGTACGATATCCAACACTATATCAATCAAGGTTCCCCTCCGCGGGAGGTGCCGTATGAATAGGGGAGTGGCGCAAGAGCGAAATAATATTCGTATGCAACCCTGCATACTTGTGTAGAAGTAGTAGCTGCATCCACCCATCATTTTAACGTGAAGAACAGACACAACATATTTTTGAGGACAGACTATTATGCTGCTGTTCACGGAAGTATTGTGTGGGATCATTACTGCAATAACAATATAAAATAGGGTAGTAGCGGTAAGTGGATATATTGATGATCCAGCCGACTCGCGGGATTAATTCTTAAGTAAGTACAAAAAAGTTGCGCGAGGTCGAGGTTTTGCGCCATAATACTTTATCACCACATAAATACTGGTACAATATATATGTTCCCCCAAAATTAATGTTTCTTGATGCTCAGGGTAACATCAAGGTTTCACAGATAAATGCTCGGGAACAAATCTTAGTCCGAGCACTGAAACAAGTATTGGAGTACTGGCGGCAAAAATATTGCCAGCGCTGAGAAGGCCTAAATACTGAGAGTAATGAATGAGAGTGTGAGAAGTACCGAACCCCGAAAATACAGGAAAGTCTGTGCCCGCAGTAGTATCGAAACACGAAATACTTCTAGTATAGTAAAGGCAACATGCGCAGTACAGAACCTCGAGATACTGAGAGTATTCGCAGTACATGCATACATATATATTCCTCGCAAATTAAATGCGTATCTCGAAATACTGCAAGACTGCTTTAAGTACTCAAGTTGTCTCCAGCGAAAGAAAAGTGGTTTGTTCCAACTCCCACTCGTGTGGGACTATCTGGGTGTGTTTGGTGCCGAACGCTGGGCCTGAGAATTGTCGACACGCTGCACAGACGGTTGAAGTATACATCCTACTCGAAGTTTACTTGGCATATTGAGGGTATTTCATTACTGCGAGTACTGAGTCTCGCAGACGCAGCAGTACGAACACTACTACTACCAACGGACGAAATACTGCTACTACTACTGTAGACTAGAATAATACTTGTAGTACCCGCGGTACAAAACCCGGAACACTTGAAGCACAACAGAGGGTATCCACGCCAGCAGCAGTAGCGAACCCCGCATTAGTGCGAGCCCGAAAGTATACAAAGTACTATCGATAGAACCTCAAAATACTGCGAGTACTCGAAGTATCTCGAGTACAAAATCCCAGAAAGACTGCGAGTGAGTGTACGAAGTACCTACGATAACAATAGCAGTATTTTCTCGAACATACTTTGCCTTACTCCCAACTATTGAGGGAGTAGCTGTGAAATGTTGAGGTGTGGACACACGCCACACGGAAGCGCGCCCAAACTCTTTACCTTGGGTAAAAACACACAAGTAACTTGTATATCATATGTATACGCTCAGAAAAGCTAGGTGGATGAATGCATGTACCCTGGTACAAAAAAAGTCAGAAGTGGAAAATAAACACAAAAAACCTAAATGTCTACGTATATTAGTCAAATTTTCGTACTTTTGCCAACTTTTCTCTTCGCACGAGCACTTTTAGGCTAAGCACTAAGTACACGGACACGGGACGCCCTGCCGGGCACATTGGTCTAGGTCTCGGCGCGATCCGTACACTCTGAAGCGCGTGGCCGGCGCTCAAAGTTTTTTTCCGGCGGGAGTGGATAAGACGACTTCCCTGGTTTCAGTATGAGGCCTTACTTTGTACCAACGTATCGGTACATACTTTTCATGCTGTCTGTTTTCTCCCCTATAGACTCTCACGAGCTGTGAGCACACAGCTCAGACAAATACCAGGTAGGTCATATTAATACAGTATACCTAGTATCATACCACACGTTCAGAAAAGCAAGATGTGGACGAATTGAATGTATTATTATTAATACTGCTGTTGGCACCAAAAAAGTCAAAAGTGAAATTAAAAAAAAGCTTGGATGGTGCGAGTCGAACCTCGGAAACCAACATTATATCGCGCGCGGTATAATCGTCTTCGCTAGAATAATCTTTAATAGCAGGTAGGTGCTCGTACAATTGGCGCGTCGAGTTTTTTACGCGATATAAAACCCTTTGCACGATCTCCTACAGCAGTAGGCTTGTACAGGTACGACTGCATATACAGCAGTACTGCTGTAGAATGCCAAGCGAGGAACGTACGTGTACTAACCCCCTTTCAGCTGGCTCTAGGATCTATCGGTCAGCAATGTAGGACACACAGCAATGAGAACTACTGCTGTAAGTATGTTTTGTACGAACGCTGCTGTACGAATAATAATTTGTTGTACTCGAGTCGACGAAAATATCGATCCGGGGATAATGGGTCACACACTGCCGAAGGTATGTGCATCGGCCAATGACGATGACAACAACAACGAACTACAGTAGTACTGAGCTTACAGCGTGGATCTTCCACATGCGCATAGTACCCTGCCTGCTGCTGCTGTTGGCACACTGTGCTGAGCACAGCTGGAGCAGTGGCAATGTTGGATCACACACAGCAATAAGCAGAAGACGATTCTGAAGCAGGGAGAGAGGTGTGTGATGCTGGTTGGTGTGTTCGTGGCATGGTCAAGTGATCGATTGAATAAACCAACTAACTGCTGTGATAGCCGCAGTACGATCATCCGCACGCGCAAGGTGTGCCCACTGCTGCTGTTGCTGGGCAGCAGGGCAGCAGGGTTGTGGTGCTGTAGGAAGCTGGAGGTAAGCACGCTCTGTGCACTGCTGTGTGTTTCTATTGTTCTCTAGGCGGTGGTTCGTGCTCCGTGCAAACACAAAAAATATGCACAGGGATATATACATCATCCTGGGTGCGGATCGAAAAGTATATGAAAGACGGTGTAATGCGGACTGCAGGCTCCGACAAACGCAACCAACCACAGCAACACTGCGCATATGGGTGTGTGTCGCACACGCACGGCGGGTGGGTGGGCGGGCGGCAGCGTTGGAACGTTGGGATATGTGAATGCTGTCTGTTGTGTACCTGGTATATGTCTGAGCTGTGTGCTCACAGCTCGTGAGAGCCTGTAGGGGAGAAAACAGACAGCATGACATGTATGTACCTATACGTACGTACAAAGTAAAAGGCCTACTGAAAACCAAGGAAATCGTCTTATCCACTCCCGCCAGAGACAAAAACTTTGAGCGCCCACCACGCGCTTCAGAGTGCACGGATCGCGCCGAGGCCTAGACCAATGTGTCAGGCAGGGCTTCCAGTATCCGTGTACTTAGTGTTTAGCCTAAAAGTGCTCGTGCGAAGAGAAAAGTTGGCAAAAGTTCGAAAATTTGACTAATATACGTATACATATAGAAATACTTAGATCTCGATCTCTGAGCGTGCTCGGTTGGTACATCCCTGGCCCCTCAGAGCTCCCACTTGGAAATCGCCTCCTTTCATTACTTGCCGGACCCTTGCAGCGGGTCTTTGTTTTCTCCTTTTCTCGTCGTACGTTCAGTCCTTCTTTCCTTTTTTCTTATTTCGTTTCGTGTGCGTGCGTGTACTCCGAGCACGGTTGGGCGGGCGAACCCGGCACCGTCGCGGGTGTCAGCGGATGCTGGCGGGTAGAGGGGGGGTTGTAAGGAGCGCGGTCGACGCTTTCGTGCCTAGGCGTCGCGTGTGCCTCGAGACACGAGGGGTGCATCAATAGGCTCTGTCTGGCCTCCATTTGTGATTTTTTATAGAGTACGTACGAGTATTTAATGGTCGTTCGGTATTGTAAGATCATATTCAAGCGGTGCTTATTTTTGCGACTGGGCTAAAAGTCACAAGACGGAGGTACCCCGAATGAGCACCAACATTGTCGAGCTGGCGTCGAGGTCCACGGTAAGCACCGGGCTTCACGCGAGGCGGGCGACGGGGCTCACTGTGGAAGAGAGGGAGGAAAGCTTTACCCGGACTGAATCGGTGGCGAGATGGTCGCGAGAGGGGCGGGCGGCGTACAAGGCTGAGAGAGCAGCTCTGCTGTATGGTTTTTTGTTTTTTTTCATTTTTTCTTTTTGACTGGTGTAAGGTGTTCCAATCAGGTAATAAATTATTATACGAAAGGGGACGGGGATTTTTTTTCTTTCAGAAATTTTCGGTTTCATTTTCATTGTTGTTGCTGTATTGCTGTGCCGTGCTGTGCTTTATCTTTCGCACATACAAGTACAGACACAGAGCATATCGAAAGAAGAAAATTTGTACCCTATCTGGGGTATGTACGTATGTACGACATGTGAGCGAGCGTAGCGGAAAACCGCGGCGTCCGAGCTGTTTTCTCTTGAAGCATGGCGGCGGGACTCTTGGCATTATCATGTCGCCAGTTTGCAACCACAGGGGTCGTGAAAAAAGCAATAATATCCGATCATGGACCTCTGTCCGCTTCGCATAGTTTGATGTACTTTTCCTTCCTGAGCGAGCGTAGCGGGCGGCGTAGGCCGCCCGCCGAGCGAAGCGCCTTGTACTACGTACCAGGTACCAGGGTATGTCATGTATGGTAAGAGAGGAGCTGCAGCCTGTTGCTCCAAAAGGGAGGAGCAGCACACCACAAAAAACACCACGACGAGCGCTTGAGCAGCAGCGCACAAACCGGCGCGTGAGCGTGAGGGGGAATTACTGGTGAACCCTCCGCTTCGATGGCTGACAACCCGCAAGTGTAGCCCCTACCGGGCCTGGTTGAAGGTGGATCTGCTGATTCTGATGCGGCTGCTGGCGGTACTGACCCAGCTGCTGCTGCTGCTGCAGCGGTGCAAGATGTTCCCATTAACAGCCATCGAGCCCGGTCGCGGCTGTCCTCCGCCCCCGCGATGCCACAGCAGACAACAGCATTCGCTCCGCACACGATCGCCGACGCCTCGTGGACCAGGGATGGGAATGGATTCGTTTTAGTACGTAAAAAAAAACAAAGGATGTCGCATGGTCGTTATCGGGGGGGAAAAAATCTTTACGAAATAAACCAATCCGTGATTGGGAAAAAAAAAAAACAATTGCAACCAAAAATCCGCTCTATGATGCTGCCTCTCAAAAACAAAATAAAAAGCAGTGCCAGCATCGATGTTGTGGCGTTGAGCTATAGTTGGAAAAAAGTCAGCCTTGCTTTTTGCACGACACGTGTTGCAGGACAGCGCACAATCAAGCCCAGAGGATGGAGTTGCAGCGTAGACACGGACGCGCGAGCGTGAACGAATCGCACGTTCCTGGGGAGGCCTTGGGATTGGCGACCGCCAGCACGAGTAAGCTGCCCCCCCCTGTGAAACACATCTTGTACAGATCAAGTCGCAGCATGCGGTCCTGTTTTACTGCTGTTGGACACGTAAACAAGAAGAACATACTTCGTACCTACTCACAGCATCGACACTCGGCTGCGTGTTGCTATACTGCACTTCGCCGAGACCGGGAGTTCGACGGCGCTGCCTGCACCTCCGTGGCAGCGTGCCCCACTTGTAGCTCACGGGCAAGTTGTTGTTGTGCGTGCAGCTATGCTTGAACCTTGCGGCCAAGGCTGCATTCACCACGCGCCTGAAATCTGCATGCTGCTGCTGTATGTACTCGTACGTACGGCGTACCATTCTGTCCGGAAATGTAAAGAACAGCTTATTTTCACATTTATGATTAAACCATTACTATATTTCCGGACAGGATGGTACGCTAGAGTATTTTTTACTCCGTCGTTTTCTCACGTGAGACAACAATAGTGATGCGTTCGCATCTGAACGATAGGGGTAACTCGCTTCCTGCTGCATCAAGGCCCGATCACAGACGGTCTTCGCTGCTGCGATGACACCGGGTGTGATTGCGATCGCTCGGCGTGCGGCCGCTTTCATGTCTGGCACCGTTTGGCTGATACCATGAAGACTGTGGACGTCCTTTGTTTTTATCTCGGGATATTTGTTGTCGAATTTCCCATCGACAATTGACTCTTCAAAAGAGGGTCAACTGGTGCAACAGATTTCATGTCGGCTACTTGTCGGATTCAGGTGCGGATTGCATTGCTGTGTGCGCAAAGTCATTCCGCATCGATTGGCTGGTTTAGATTTTCGAGTAAAGTCAAATAGACAGAAAGATACGAATACAACCTAAAAAACTCGAGTTTTTTCCACGTATTTCCATAAAAACTTGGCGGAGCAAAAATCTGCAGATCAAAACACAACCAGTCAGTCGATCATTCTACATCGATGGGAGGTGTCTGTCGAACGTTTTAACTTTATCATCTAATTCGTTTCCCTGGTCGAGTAATCAGGTGCTCGGTGCTACACGTGAATGTAGTTTAAAACCAAGTAAATAGGGTGGTGGCAGACTATTTTCAAAAATTGTTCTTTCGACTTTTTTTGAACGGATTCTCGAATAATAGACTGGACATTTTTTTACGTCTAAAACGAATCCATTTCCATGCCTAATAACAGTAGTAGGTACAAGACGGCACTTACTTACACGTACGAGATTGACTGTTAAGAATTTCACGCTCGAGGGTCGAACGAAAATAAGAAAATGACTTTTTTGTGGTACTGAAAATTGGGTGGGACACACCGTGCCTTACATATGAATTCCAGGGTGGTCAGAAATAGGAAGAAATATTTCATAGCAAGCCTTCGTGTCTGGATAGTAAAACATTTTATTTCTCACGAAGTTGGTAGCGTCGCCCACGATCTGTCACTACTACTGCTGTGCTTAGGTTGCTTTTGGTTCGGGAGAAGGGGGGAGAGAGGGCTGTGTTAACTTTGGCTGAGAGAGGAGATGAGAGGGAGGGAGGGAAAGCGATGGTTTGTGTGTGGTTGGTACAAAACAGCACTCAGCGGCAGAGAGAGCGAAAGAGAGAGCGAATCAACGAGGATTACCCCAATCATGGACAACACGCTGATGGTTGTTCCCCGTCTTCGTCCAGACAAGAGGCGTAGAGGCATGAACCCCGAGGTGGGTGGTGGGTCGTTGTGGGTGGTCGGTCGTTGTGGTCGAAAAGTCTAGCCATTTTTGGGTAGGTTGGTACAATAATCGGGGGGGTAAGTAGGCAAAATCGAGCATACCCGGCGCAAATGTGGCCAACATCGGGTTTAGGCCGGCGTTGCCCATGAAATATCGTCCTGGGGCCGTGGTGGTCACTGAAATAGAAAGATACCGATTTTGGACACAAAGGCATCGGGTATACCCGATTTTGGCCACTGCTCCTATAGATACCTCCACTGCTAGGAGCCGAGGCTCTACTCTTTTTTGCATGTATTTGTTTGGAGCTGCATTTAATCTGAGCACGTGAGTGATCAAGAAGAGTCAAGAAGATTTTGAAACATCTGATCTGGAGCCAAACCGGGTCCATTTTTGTTTGGATTTATTGGCACGCGTAGACTGTCGTGTATTCAGGATCCAGCGACCGCTTTTTTTTTTGTCTTCACGACCAGCAATGACGCCTTAACGCTGTAGGCGCTAAAGATAACAAAACACTGCTTTTGCGGGAGGGCAGGTGCTGATAAACCATCTCCGCATAAAACCAATTATTGACTACGTTAGTTTGTTGAGGTCCCCATCATCATCACCAAAAATAACGCCTAATAGCGCTGAAGGCACTAAAGTGAAAACATTGCCTTCTTCCTGCCTGAACCACTTGGCATTGACTTGATCTCCTTCCTGGGTTCGTATTACGGGGGACCATACATAGTAAATAGGACCTACGGCACAAACAAAAACCTAACAACATTTGGTGCTCTATTTACTATGGTCCCCCGTAACAGTTGCCAATCAATGGTGATTTCATAATAAGTTGCTGAATTAATCACAAATCGCCACTTAGGTACATTTTCCTATCCGTAGCATGGGTGCCGAATACATTTTTTTTAACCTACTGCTGTAGACATATATGTATGTGTCTTCTCGACAAATTAGATATCCTCCGGGCGCCGTCTTTGAATTTTCTTTAGATTCAGAACAAAAAAAATTTCAACGTTTCGCGGTAATTTCGAGGTAAAAATTAACAATTTGTTTTTTAAAAATTAAGGGCCATCAATGATTGTTGATTGATTTTTTTTAGACTTACTTGGATTTCTTTCCGCCGCGCGATTAGTACTTTGTTTCACATGTCAATTCTCAAAAATGACGGGGGAAAGAACGGTACCCCCTTTAGAAAAATTGTACAGCCTGGACCTTAACCATCTGCGAGATATACGGAAGAAATACAGCTACATGAATTACACCGATTAGCCAAATCAAAATACGTCGATCATTTGCGGGTCTATGAGCAACTACGTCACGTATGTCTTTCAGCCCCCCCTACGTTTTTGTATGGCCAAAAACGATTTGGTAGTTTTTCATATACAACTGATAACATCTATCAGACTTTCGAGCAGGCCTCCTTGACACAACGATTTAACTACATACACATCGAATTGCAGAACGAGATAAATATGATAATATTGCTGTCGCTAGGGACTCGTGCGGTAAGATGTTCGTATCTACACTCATAAATCCGACAAGCCGGGGAGGAAAACGGTGGCATCCGGGGTCAATACCGCCCCGCACGGTGTGGAAACCCCAACTCCAGGTTCGCTATTTGTGGGCGGAGTTTTGTGAAGCCGGTGATCCTCACCATTAGTGGAAGCGAAAAAGCTCGACAAGTTCGGTAAATCCAGTAAAATGTGCCTCATATATTTCAGGAAACTGTTGTATATTCCACATGGATCACCCCATGTACAACCCTCCCTTGGCGCAACCCAATAGGAACAAATATGGCGCTTGAAGCGCGACGATTGCTGCGCTTGCATATGTGGTACGTTTGTATGTTTTATGGGAAAGCAGTATAGACAAAAAAAAAATATGCACGAGGTATCAGTCCTTTGTTACCTACTTTCGACCTATCATCGATCTGCCCCCCTTGCCATATTGTATGCTATGCCAGGCGCTTTGCGTCGCGGACGGTTCCGCCCGGTACGCTCGCTCACAAGGGAGAATGGAGCGTAACCGATAGATGGTTGTATTCTTGTGCAAACAGGCGACTTACAAATGCCAAGAACTCCATGCATGCATGTGCATTCTCTTTTGGTTTGTACGGGGGCAAACCACAGCACGACAGAGCACCGCATGACGCTGCACCGCGCTGCGCTGCTGCGTGGACTAGGTGTGCCTTTCATCTTTTTTTTGCGGTACTTCGTAGTATAGGAGCGGCGATATCGCCCAGTTTTGACTGCTTTTCGATTGTGGCCCCAATTTCGAGAATCCATATTTTGACCTTTTTGGACTGCTGAACAACAAGTATCTTGAAATTGGTCTGATGTTGAAATTTATCTTGGATTTCGTGTGAGCTGAGCTGCGCTGGGTGTGAGTTCCGAAAAAGCGCACACTCAACAAAAAAAAGGGGACAGCAAAGAAAGAAAAAAACAGAGGAAACCAAATGATTTCTCGGTCAGCAGTTACGGGCTGAGGAGGGCTGTGAGGTTGGAGAATACACCGAGCACGACCGTTGAGGTTCGGACTATTAATAATTACAGTATGTATGTTTACGTGTACACCTCGCCCATGACACGGAGGAATTGATCGCGTTTTCCCCAATTCAAACTATAAAAGTATCGATGTGTCAAACCTATAGTTTTATGTTAATCGAGCTTAATTTCTAACATGTTGGGACT
This sequence comes from Macrocystis pyrifera, assembly GCA_031763025.1. Classification (NCBI taxonomy): domain Eukaryota; class Phaeophyceae; order Laminariales; family Laminariaceae; genus Macrocystis; species Macrocystis pyrifera. The sequence continues at coordinate 7,481,687 of JASSKH010000018.1, read as the reverse complement.
CGCAGCCATTGTGTCTACTTTGTTCGGTGTATCATGAGCGTCATAAACGTAGAAACTCGTGTGCCTGTTACATAGCCATCGTGGTGCTAAAACACACGTACATTACTGTGGCACTGAATGCAATTTTGCTTGCATGCTGTGTTTTTAGAGCTTCCCAAATGAAACAACCTAGAAGAAGATGAAGAAGAAGAAGACCACCACAGAGACAGCCAACCGAGCCCGTGTCTGTCCGCTCGTGGTGGTTTCAACACCGAAGCGAGCACCAATATTCCCTTTTGGTCGCACCAACCTCCTCCTGACCAACGAATCTATCAAATCCGCGCCGTATGTGTTCGACTGACCTGCAATGGTCGTTATCGCCCACACCACAGGCTTCAGCACCGCATCCAGTCGGGTCGACAACATGAAGTGGTTGACCGGGACCCTTTCAGCCGCGTTGGCCCTGTCCTTCACAAGTATCGAGGTGGACGGTGAGCAATGTCTGGCACCGCTACTGTCCCTTGTGCACGACAGGCTGCAAGCGGCGAACTGCAGACAAAATGGTTCGCACCTTGCCCTGGGTCGAGCTAGTTTGAATGAGTTTTGTGCCGCGATCCTTTTCGCGGCCGGCGAGCCTGCTTTTTCTAGAGGCAAACCTTGAAAAGAAACCACAACTGGAACCGTGACCGCGATACCTAAATGGTCCTGGTGGACGTGAGTGAGTAGTGTTGTCGAGGTGTGCTCTTAACCAAACAACCCCCCAGCCGAAGAGGAAACATGACGAATGTTACCATCCGACCGTGAACAAGGCATGAACAACGAGCTGACACGCCCCCCCCCCCGCCCCCATACACACATTCGTATGGACGCCTGCCTGTCTGATCTTGATTCAGGTCAGACCCCAAATTCATGTATTGCTGATGTTTCGACATGCAGTGCCGGCCAAACAACACTGTGAGTGAGAAGCGTATTTATTCTACGCCAGATAGTGTTACAGTTTGAACTACACAACACCGACACTGCATTCTGTCGGAGTGTCCCTGCGTAAATATATGCACGCGTAGAGCTTCAAAGCGCAATAATGAGTTCAGCGTCTACCGGAATTCTGGTAGTGTTTGATTAACCTATGTCCTGAGCTTTCGTTGCTAAGGTTAAGTTCCAGAACTTGACAATATGTACGAAGCGTTTAATTAGGGTTCGGTATGAAAGGAATTCTGGCCGTCTCCGCACCCACCTGAGCCACAGAAATCCTACGGTACCATGATAGGGCTAGGTACAAGCAAGGCTATGAACACGGTCACACCACGAAAACGACAATCGTCGATCGCATCGACTTGCAGCGTCTACTGTAATTCTGGTATTGTTTGATGAACGTATGCCCTGAGCTTTCGTTGCTAAGGTTAAGTTCCAGAACTTGACAGTATGTACGAAGCGTCAAATTTGGGTTCGGTATGAAAGGAATTCTGGCCGTCTCTGTACCCACCTGAACCACAGAAATCCTACGGTACTATGATAGGGCTAGGTACAAGCAAGGCTATGAACACGGGCACACCGCTAAAACGACAATGTTCCCTACCACTTCGACCTCACAGATGAGCCGTCTTATCTTGTCCTTTTCCTCGACCGCAGCAATCTTCCTAGGTGCAACATCGACGACTCTCACGTGCCCGATCTGCGCGCGTGTTTCGATACCATGGGACGCGGCGGAATTACCGAGATGTAAGTTTTTCTCTACTTGGAGGGCGGGCAGGGGCACCGTGACTTTGGCTGCAGTAGCGATGTCACTTGAAGGGGCTCAGTTTTCAGTGCGCCGGTGTCAATCGCGGGAAGGGCCACGTGGCCACCCTATGTTTATTCCAGTTTCATTTTTTTTTGTGCGTTTCGGTCTCGCGACATGTACCGCCGTATATTGGTTTTTGTTCGCGGAGCGTGCAGCATATATATACTCGCGTCTGGTGTCGAGAGAGGTACAGGGCCACTCTCACGAGTGGACTAACCTGCGTAGTGATAATATCGGCGTACCGCCCCCCTCCCACCCCCTGCCGTATATAAGGGGTTTCTCTCCCCCACTGCGCTGAAAATGGGGGAACCCTCTTACCGTAGACGTGGTCTCGTCGTCACTCTGAAGTGACGGTTTCGGCTTGTAGCGGAATGCTAACCAGCTCAGTTATCTGGGAGCTATTACGGGGGACCATAGTAAATAGAACCTACGGTACACACAAAAACTACACATTTCCCTATTCTTACAAACAATATTTAGCCCTATGGTCCCCCGTAATAGGCGCACCCCCGCGATTAACCGTGGAACCGTACTTGGAAGTGCGTATGCTAGCATGTGAGCGGGGTTTGTTACATTGGCATATATTTTTTGTTTTTCCTTTTGAAGCTGAGCCCGATCTATGTCGAATCGTTTGAGCTACAGTGGATGAAACTAGGACAACTGAATACCTCGCTGATCATACAACACCTGCCCTCCCCCCCCCTCCCTTGAAGTAGACGTCAATCGTAGTGAGCAGCGGCACGAGACTATGGCGATGAATACGGTTTAGGCCGACCCCCCTCTCCTGTTGCGTGGCGGGCGGGCACAATGTATTGCACTACAACGCAGTTGGATGTTATACACTTAAAGCCACATACACGTTTCGATAGCAATGACGCATGAATAATAATATATGGAACACTCAAGTGCACGGGCTCTGGTGGAGTATATACCATGTTGATTTGGGCACGGTCTGCCGTGAGAAGCACTCATTCTAAAGGAAGTAGCGCGTGCGTCAACACGTTATAGATTTACGTCACAGTAGTCCGTGTTAGTAAGCGAGTCTCTTCCGACCGTTAGTCTCACATTTGTATGCCGTCATCCTTGTATGCAAGTGACGGGCCCGTGCTTCTGCATACCCCGAGGTATGGTCACATTCAATTGTTAGATATCCCATAAATGGCAAACACTCGGCTTACATTTGACCTCCACTCGTTCTCCGCTATGATGCATACCATTCTCCAGCTACCTCAATGACAATCAGATAACAACGATACCTTCCGACCTGTTCGAGGGCATGGGGGCTTTGGTGGAATTGTGAGTGAACGATCCACGTCATTGCTTCTCTGCGGGCCGGTGGCTTGAGCGTTGCGACTGGCGGGGGATGAGAGGGTAGCCCGGGATAAAACGTTATTATCGTCTTCCCGGCCAGTTGTTGAAAACGCGAAGGACACTGCATCCCGCGCTATGGCAGCAACCGTTTTGGTTTTGTGATGCTGTGCCTTCACGTTCAAGAACCTTGGGAACACCTTTTTTCAACATCATTAACAATGGGTGCTGATTCTGCTCGGATAGGGAATTGCTCCTAACGTTACGCGGACTACAACATTGTCATCCTCATAGGTTGTTTACCCAACAGACACATGTCAGGATATTTGCCTTGACCCAATATTCCTCGGGCGAAGAAACTTGGTGCGACATCACATTTTTGGCAGAAGAGTTTTCGGCGGCATTGTACTGACGCGCGGCAATGCTCTTCGAACCGGCCACGGCTGGCGATCGATGCCCCCCCCTCGAATGCGAGTATCGGTTGTACTTGTTTAGCGGTGCTCACTAGCCTCGTCATTCACCTGGCAAATAACCCCTTTCCGGCTTCAGAGGATAGTAGGTTGAGAGTAAATTACAGTTACAGAAGCGGCAACACGTAGAGCTCGTCACCATAAGGTATATATGCCATGCCCATATATTTTCCGGTTGACCCACGATTCCTGTGACGGAAATACAGAGTAGTAAACGTGGGTCACACATACGTGGCACTGTTTAGAGATCAGTGAAAGGCCGATCGCGTCCAGGATACGAAACAGATAAATAGCGATGGTTACTCTTTTACTTATATCGCCTCGATGTATGTCGCTCCGTTGGATCTGTGGCCGTGTCGCAATAGGAGTCTTCTACTTAATGACATCACGACCATCGGCACAGGAACCTTCGATGAACTATCGTCATTGGAAGAATTGTGAGTACAGAAGATACGGCCCCCACAGTACACGATATTTTTGGAACGTCCGGTGTTGCAAGACCCGTATCTTACCACCAAACTTTGTTTTTATCCTCAAAGAAATGAAAGGGGACTTTGCAAAATCGGTCTCGGTTGGAATACCGGCGCTCTACTTGCTACAAAAACATGGGCGTGAACACATCCTTGTGGAGGGACTGGACATTGTAGAATTCCATTAGGAGTACCGAAATAACAGGTTGTCCCCACCTTGTGGAGCTTGCTACGTTGTTTAATGTCTCCACAAATAGTTTTTGCACGCTCTCAGTGTCCACCTGTGTTTTATTAATGTGCTGGCTTGTGTTAATTGTTTCTCGATGTAAAAATGAAGCTAATATATACCAGATACATCTTTGTTGTGCACACACAAGAGAACGACGACCAGTGATGTTGCATGTTTCAGAAAACCGCCCGAGGTTGTGCTTGCACTCACCAACAGCTGAACCTGATCTCCGACAGGCTCGATCTGGAGGCATTCCCCTGAGGCCATCACACAAGAGGCCCACCCCCCTCACCCCCCCCCCCCCTTCCTTCCTTTCGTCGGAACACATATGCTTAGCGTGCCGCCGTGATTAGTACCTACCCGTATGTACACGTGGCCCCCGTCCATAGATATACGGTACATATGATCGCGATTCGCGAACATGGGTGGAAATGACATACTGTTGGCATACACGCGACGTTGATTTCGAACGTGCGGCTCCCACACTCTATTGAGCTTCCACCAAATGTACCGCAGAAAACGTTGACGACTTTTGCCCCGATTCGCGTATTATCGTCGCTTAATCTCGTTTGCAAGGGACTTAGCTGCAAATGAGCTGAAGACCATCCCACCGAACCTGTTTTCTGCTTTGGGATCTTTGCGAGTTCTGTAAGTACCTCAATACTATGGTTCTTGAGACTTGGCACATGCGCTCCCCTGTTGTAGCCAAGCTGTGGCCAGCGAGAAATCGACGAAGCACTACAGTAGTTCCAGCGTGGCCGAACCACTCCGTACTCTCCACAGTGGGCCGAGCTGAACGGACGATGACGACGACCGCAGTTAGTTATCAGGTGTAGGGTAGATCATTGCCTCGTCGTATTTCGAAGTTGCACAAACATGTCATGGTCCTACGTAGGTATAGTATTTGATATTGGCGTACCGGTTTGTTCACCTGGAACTAGCGTGGTGTCTACGAACCTGCTGTCGAATCATTCCGTGGGTGGGCCTTGTTCACAACAACCTACTGATACCCGTCACTTGGCGTGAATATTCGCGTCCAGTTTCCACGGTGCCCACCTCTCGCCGTGTGTAGCTTTACGGGAGCTGTGGCGTACACGCGCAGCACGATATATGGTCTCGTGCACCCAGACACATATGCGGACGGCTATGCCGAGCCATCGCAACAACCAACGGATCAATCCGGTGCAGCAGCCCATGTTAGCCTTGCTGCGGTGGTACTACGGTCCACGTCCTCAGGCAGTAACTCTTGCTTACATTCGTGTTAACGCTTTTGGGCCTTCAGAGGCGGAAACGTGTCGAAAACGAGTGACGGTTGCAGCATGCGCCCCGCGAGGATCGCTTGGGGTGCCAAGAAGAGGGTGTCTCAGAATAGCACTACACATTGTACCGCGTGTGTGCAGTATGTATGCCTTTTTTTTTTTTTTTTTTTCCCCATCACTGTTGCTTTCCAGCTTAACTCGTACCTGGTAGGAGGTTTTACCCTCGCGATCTTAAAGCCAGGCCGTGGTCACAGGTGTCGTCCCTTCGCCCCCCCGGCACGTTCCTTCGCTTTAATCGCGCGTACGGTTCAGCATCCCCCCTGCTCGTCGATCTTCGTCGAATGTTGCTAACTCACGCTCCCGCGATTTCCGTGTATCAGTTTTTGTGCAACAGAGTCGTTGCGAGTATGCACTCGGTAAGACTCGAACCCACGAAATCGATCTGAGTAGGCACGCGGACAATCCACCAAGCCACCGGAGACACCGGCGACGCTTGAACGATTGCACGCTCTTGCTCGCCGCTTGGTATAGCAGCGCACCCGTTGTGGTTTGGTAGTATAGACAGGGGCATGCGTTGAACAGTGACCGCCCAGCTCAAATTGTACAGCTTTACCTACCGAACAAACCGGCAAAGAGAACCCCCGCCAGATACGTCCAGCGTATATCCCGCGCAAGTGTCTGTACCCTTCCTTCCCGAGTTGTGACGCTTATTATCCGTTGCTGGTGTGCACTGTACTAGGGTTCTGAATCGCAATGGGTTGTTCAACCTACGCGTGGACACCTTCGTGGGTTTACCGAGCTTGCAACAGCTGTGAGTGCACCCTGGACATCACCCCCTCGCTTAATCATGGCAACACTAGGAGATAAGAGGCATTCGAACGTTTAGGGTGCTGCCTGCGTTTGCGTGTCCGCCGTATCATCAGGAGGGAACTCACGTTCGACCTGGACATCCCGATATGGGATGCAAATATGAGCCGGAACCCATTGGGCGATACGTGCACATACGTAACAAGCCCCGTGACTCTATCGGGTGTTGGCCGGTCGCGTTGTCTCCCAGTATGATTGACTTGAAGGTCATGATGTTTATCCTTGGTTCGCAGATGACGCGGGTATCGACGGTGCCTAACGACTGTTGAGTTCTTGCTATAGCAACCTCCCCGAACCATGTTTAGGTGAGTAGGATTGCACTACGGTGGGAGTACCCGCATCGATGGAAACACCGCTTTAGCGCTCCGGCGGCCGTAGACAAGGCTCCTCGACATGACAGCAACGTGCAGCAGACAAAACAATATTTGGTGGACGAGCATTTGTGGTGTCGGATGTGGACCGCGCCAAGGTCAGCGTGGAGTACTTTGTAGTCGCTTGGGAGAGATTCCCCCCGAGGAGAGCGAGCAGGGGGGGTGTCTGACTATGGGGGTTACGCCAGCTTTGAAACGTTCCTAAAATGTCCATCTACTAATTGTAAAACACCAATTCTCAACCCTTTAGCTGAGACAACACGCAGCTGTTCCCATTGTCGTGCGGTCAATCACTGTTGACCCTTTCTCTCTTCGCCTCAACAGGTATCTCAGCGGTAACGAACTAACAACGCTTCCCGCCGGACTTTTCGAGAATGTGGGGCCTGACGAAACCCTAAGGATTCTGTGAGTGTCTCAACGCCTTGCCGCAGACAGGTCATTGTTGCTCTAGAAATACAAGCAAGCCGCAGCAAGCGTCATGTACCTGTCTTTGCGAGGGTCACAGGTCTTCCTGGCGTGAAGCTAGTCGGCATACGGGCATGCGTTCGAAACTGAATCGTGGTTCTTGCATACTGGCATGACTTGGTTGAGGTGTCGTTAGCGAGGAGGTCGGCGGAGCCTCACGTGTGTGCACCATGCTTGTGTGATTCACAACATACCGAATGGCAATAGCGATGGCCCTGTTGTCATCCACCTGCTTCATGCGGTTCTCCCTGTCTTCGCTCTGTACCCGAAACGCCTTGTCCTCGTTTCAGACATCTGGGCGACAACCCGGGCCTGCAATGCATTCCCCCCATGTAAGTCGCATGTGCGAGGCGGCTTCCTGTTATGTATGTACCAGTATGCGTGGTAGGTGATTTAGCGTCTACCCGCCGTTGGACCGATATTCAATTTAAGCAGACAGAGGTGGTTTACTCCGGATTGACAGAGGGTCGATCGTGGGCTTCGCGCTCGCGCTTTCTTTGTTCGTTGTGTGCCCAATTAAATTCGTATATTACGTACGAGGCATGGGCAATTTCGAGTGTACGCTGGTTGTACCGAGCATCGCCCACCTTGCATATCGAAGTCCAGGCGCCGATGTAGACTCACGTATGGATATCGACCATCAGGGTTGAAATCAAGTATTCCACGCGTCGAACAGATGGATCATCTTCCACAATGTCCCTGTATATAATAACCTTTTGAATATTAACCCTTTAATCTATTGGTCCTTAAACGGACAGAATGGTACGAATCATCTGTCGATCTTAACCTTCTCTTGGAGACTGTACATGGTTTGTAGGGTACGCACCCAACCGAGAAAATGCGTGCCACATGGTGCAGATTGTACGGCCCCCACCGGCAAAATATGAGCTAGATGATACACATGAGGAAATATAGCTTCCCAGAAAGATTTTGCCCAAGAAGTGAGAACATGTTGTCTGCGACGTGTGAATCATTCCCTGTAACCGCCCGCCCCCTGCCCCCCCGTCCATCCGTGCGTACCGGCTTATGCAGCGGCGTGATCAATGAGTGGTACGACGATTCTTCCGCATCCTCCTACACTACAGAACTGCCTGTTACCGCGAACTTATGCGGTAAGTACTGGTCGAGAGGAGGGGATTGTCGAACGCATTGAACATAAGTTTGGGACGAGGAAGGCCTTCTATCGATGCTCGCGTCGACCTGTCGCTCCGACGGGAAGACCGATGCTTTTTTTCTGGTCGAGAGCGACAACAGCGCACCCAGACGCGTTTCAGCAGCGGGACGTGGCAGTATATTTCGAGAACGTACGGTACATTGTTCACTTCGGTCGATGTATCAGGTGGGCGACGACGTGAATTTGCGCGGTTCGACCATACTACAAGAGTGACCAACAAGAAATCAGCCTTCTTAACGTTATGTTCCCGGCCGAACGCGCTTGTTGCCGAACAGAATGCACCCCAGCCATCGCGGTTACGTGCGAGACTGGATCAACATGCGCTCCTGGGGTTAACGGCTACATCTGCGTCGGTAAGAAGGGACTGTCCCGAGCGTTCAATTAACCACCTCGCTACAGCCGCTAACGTGCAGCAACTGGTATACGAAGACAAGTATACTATGCGTTCAACCTTGAGCCTCGACGCACGCTTCGTGGCCAGGTACGCTCGGAACCTTTGCCGATAGTTTTCTACTGATGTATAGGGCTTCGCGTACGGCACTTAAGATCTTATTGGGCGTTCATCACCTGCTGTCTGGTCTGCTGAGTATCACGGCCTTGCCAAACGCGTCTTCGACTGGTTTCCGCAAACATCCTCACGATGGCGCATTTGTTGGCGAAGTCGGAGGTGTAGACAGCCCTCAATTCAAGCAAAAGAGACAGTTCAGTGCGCAGTCTATATATTGAACCTCCACGTACACGTGCATACATGTTATGCTCATTTATCCACCCTCTAGGTCGTGATGATCATCACGTCTCCGGGGCTTTTTAAGCGAAAACCCTTTTTCCGTTTTTATCAGGGATGCTTCTATTTGCAGGTTACAGTAGATGCATAATGCGCAAGAGGCAAAGGAAAATGATCGACTCCAAAACCGAGCCGTGCTACGGTATGGGCTGCGTATCGTTAGCTTAACTTATATCAACCGTGGGGCTTCAAAAATGTTCGGAACCGATGCGTATGTTACGCTACTATTCGATATATACATGGATCATGGCAATGCATATCGGACGTAGCTTGCCACGTATAGACTAACTCTGCTGTTGCTACGGCAGAAATTGTGTTGGAATAAGGACGTTGAGATCCATACGTATTTATTTGACGTGCAGTCACTACGCACGATTTCGTGCATACGAGTAACGTTATTTGGACAGTCGGGCAAATGCGAAATGCGCATATACTATTAATTCGAGTTGACTTCACTCGTAGTAACGTCTACTGTAAATCCAATGCATGAACAGCAGTAACGATGCTTCGAACGTTGTCAAAACGTTACTCAAACGTTGTAGAGAACAGTACCGGGAGTTGTACGGGCTATGGTAGAGTATACCAACCGCTAGCATGGGCATTGGCCCGAGGTGATCGAGTGTCGGTCATGCCCTCATATTCGCTCCTCTCCTCCCTTTATCTCCTCCTCTTGAACCTTTGAGACCAGCCTTCTTTCCACAGTGGTCACATAAGGTAACCGTCTTTTCAAACCATCCCTTTTCTTCTTCTGCATAGGTGAGATCTTCACAGATACTTTGGTGCCACCCCTGACGTGCCTCTTCACAGACACAGAGCCTCGACACATATGTCATTCTCTCGAATAGAGTTGCTCGCGTAAGGAGGCCGACGGAATGAAAGGGCTACCCCTATCATAGCACGCGAAATAAGCATAAAAAACATGTTCAACAAGTTATCGTTTTACAACGCCATACAAATATGGAAGTGTGCGTTCAATCACGCTTCACTCGTGGTGATAACTGTTTGCCACAACATCAACAAAATCAAAAAAACGTTATGTACACTGTTGCCTTCTTTCTGACCTTACGACCTTATACTGCTGGGTAAAAAAAGAGCTTTCACATGTGCACTGAACACTACCGTTCATTTCAACCTTCGGGAGACTGTCATAATCGACCCCGCACGTTGACCAATTGTTCAACACGCCCCGTGTTTCGTTTTATGCGCAACACAGAGGACAACGGTGACGTGACTGGAGACCCGCACATGTCCGGTCTGCGAGGTCAGCACACGGAATGGTCAGGCGTCGACGGTGGCTGGTATAGTCTGATCAAGGACGACGACAGCCAGCTATACATAAACGTCCGCGTGACGGCGCCCCTTGCTGCGGAATTTCCCGACAGGCAGCTTGTGACAGGGCTGTCCATCGTATCGGACGGACACTCGCTCGTGATAGAGGTGAAATATCCCTACACAGTTGCGACTCTAGGCTGTCTCGAGGGAATAACACCCTGTCTTGCGGACGGTGCTCTACGGATCACATCAGACGGGAGTGAAGACATCGATCTCCAACGCCCTATGGACAACAAAATCATCCACTCTGGAGCCATGGTGCTATCCGCGGCGAACCTGCCTGCGGAGTGCACAAAGTTCGGAGGGGACAAGATTTGGGCAGAAGCGTTTGCCGACATGCAAGCGGATCACCGCCTGCTAAACGACTACGAGAGCTTCGAGGACTGGGTGGTCAACTCGAAGGCCCTAGCAGCGCCGGAATGGTGCGCCAAGTACATATCTGAACGTGGCCTCCTCCAGGTCCAATCCAAGTTTGCCATATTCAAGATCCAAACGTCGTCTGTCACGCTACGCCTGAATGTGGGGACGAACTACCAAGGCGGCGGTGAGACGGACTGGGACGGGCGCCTGCTGCCCGACATCGAGTTCTGGCAAATGGATGTAGGCCTGGCCAACCTCCACCTCGGAGACGCCCTGACCGGTATCCTTGGTGAAACGTCGCGGCCTGTACTCAACGAGGATGGCGTCGAGATTATGGACGGACCCAACGTGATCCGTGGTGCCGTGGAAGACTACCGTTTATCGGGACCTCTTGACCAGAGATTCGCCCTGCCCTCCTCATAGATTGTCGGTGGAGAAGTATGGTCATATGCCCTGTTGGAGGTCTTGTTACGGTGTAAATTAGGGACAGTCGAGACATGGTTCCGGTGATTTGCTCCAGCGCGGCGGGAGTATCAAATATATTTGAGGTGACGCGGTGCGTACTTCCACCGGTATGTACTAAAGCAGGGAAGATTGGTACGCATTCTGGTGGAGACGTTGGCGCTGGCTGGAAGGTGCCGCCGTCACATATCAGACGTTTAAGCAGGCACGTAGCAACAGGGTGCAGAAAGTACGGCACACAAGCGATTAACGTAGCGGCGGCGCGCTGTTGGAGAAGTAGTTTGTTTGAAAAGAAGCCAACAGACGCTCAACGTCTGTACGTAGGAGCCGCTCTATGAGCACATAGCAGGAACCAGGTATCAATGCCTGCTCTGCTGAGACTGATCAGTTCTGAAGCTAAAGAGTGGACTCAATGGGAGAACTCGAGGGGAGGTATACTGAATCCAATCAGGCTGCTTATTTAACGTAGTAGTTACCGGCATGCCACATGTATCTACGTGCAGCATGGAATAAGTACCCCTTCGACCTCTCGGGGTCATGAGCCAGAACGTATTTTGTTTTAGAGAGCTGGGCGGGGAGGGGGGTTATACGAATTGAAGGAAAGAAGTGTTGATAAAAAAAGGAACCTACTTTGTTCTGGTACAGAGGAGCAAGGCGTTGTATGAAAGAAGGTCGTACGTGCTCCATTTCACAGCAATAGTCTATGCAAGGGTTCGCATGCGTTCGTGCATTTACCGGCACGAATTCTATGCAAGCGTTTGCATGGCTTCTGGCATATTCCGGATCGCATTCTCCGAGGCGAGGGGTTTGCTAGATGTCGAAAAGGACAAGAAGCGAAACAGCAGGAAGGTGCTGTGAAGGATTCAGAGCGAGATATCATGGGCCGGAAAGAGAGAGCGCGTATCTATGATTTGTTTTACATATGGCTGAAGGGGTGAGACTACGATAGGTTAGACATGCCTATGGTCTGATTGATATTGACATATATGCGTTGGTCAGAATTATCATAGCACAAACATTGATCGCGATCCTGAAGTAGCTAGGTATGTATGAACTCAACTTTGCCCAGCTGCAGTTGTTACATCTTCACGATGGTGTCATTGACGGAGTAGTGGACCCCCTGACCTGTTTTCATGACAGATATTTGACGCCGGAAAAATCCTGCAGCAGATTGATCAGTCTTCGTACTTGCTTGAGCAAATTATATTTTCCGGGTGTTGGGTCTAATTTCTCGTTTTCCTTTAATCGGGTTGAGCTTTCGGAAATCGGGTGAGATTTTGTGGTTGACTGAGGTGTTTCGAACGCAAATTTCAAATATACTGAAAGCACGATATCTCCGGTTTGGGATTGAGAGTTCTGGGCGGAGAATTACGTATATCCTGAGGTATGCGACGATCTTGGGTTTCGATTTGGATAAGATAAAGCGGCAATAACACTGGAATATATTGATTGAGAGGTTGCCAAGTTTACAACTGGATTTAATTTTTCCCGATGTATTTTAGGTTCTGCATTATATCTAGAAAGTCGGATTGCCTTAATGTTTGCATGACCGTCGATTGTGCCACGAGCAGGGGGGGTGATGCATTTGTTTGTACGACAGGTTGGAGCGGTCTTATATCTGCAGCTCTGCAAGGATTGTGGCGGATTTACGTTTCCACGAATGGGAGCCTTCATAACGTCCCACGGATTTATGGTTGATAAAAGAGGATCCTCCTACCCTGAGTGTTGGACGAAGAGTCTCTCAGTATTTGATTATCTTTATGTTCGGATCGAGTTAACGTTCGACTATTCAACGAGCAGGGGGGTGCTGAATGACGTCGTACGAAAGCTTGATCTGTCTCATTTCTGGAACTCCAATTGATCTACGAATATTGACTTGGTGTTTATTTTTTCCCGGGTGGGATACCGCTCACAGGGCCCCACGGATTTATGATTGATCAGACACGATCCCCACGAAGGGATGGCCTATATATCTCTGTAATTTTCTTATTCCTGAACGAGACCGGGTTTAGAAATTCTACACTGTCTCATGGCACCCTTGTGCCGATACCGAGCCATCCACATGGCCAATCGCAACCCGTGCGCGACGAATCCTCATATCACAGATCTCGACGCTCACACGTGAGTCGGTCATCGCACATTCACTTTGAAACATCCTGCGAGACACACTCGCGGTCAAGGGTCAACGGGCAGCAAAGTTCGACAAAATATTGTAATAACTCAAGTTTGTAAATGTGTGGGGTAATACCCCCCCAACCCCTAGTTCGTAGCCAAAAGACGGGATCCTTGTGAATTCTCTTAGGCCACGGTGTCGTCAGCTCCAACACATTTTGCCATAAACAAACAAACCAAAGATGTGCGTACTGTTCACTGGCTGTGGGCGCGATTCATACGGTACACCAGACGCCTCATTGGTGAAAAACATTTCGGCGCGATCCAGTGAGTTTCTCTGGCACCTGCCGTAACGAGCGCTGCCGACATTGCTGCTGCCATGGGCCCCAACACCACGGGCAACGCCATAGAGCTCTATATTAATCTCAACTGACACTGACGTAACTCGATGATGGTTGTAGCTGCTCGCACCAAGTACCAGGTACAGGCTCTACCGTGTTTTACAGGTTTCGACGTTGGCTCTGCTAGCTCGTTTCAAACGCAACTGTAAGGACAAATTGCAGAAGGGCCGTTTGCGCGTTTCGGCAGCGGCGGAGAAGCGTGTGGGAGGGTACGATTATCGCCCGTTCTAAGAAGAATTTCGAAGCACCGCGTATTATCCGTTCACAAGGTTCGAGAACCGAAGATAAGGGACGTTTGGGCGTCTCAGACGTGTCTAGCTTGTCGTGCCGGCTCGGTGCAGCGTTTCTCACGTACGACAGACGTCGTGCGTCAAGATGCGCTTTGACGGCAGCCCAAAAACATTATCCGTGATGTGCGAGCGTCGAGCGCATGGCCCGTGTTATTGTCGCGTCGTAGTGCGCGCCGTGTGCAGTAGACTGCTTTCGACATAGGCCTTCACGCCAGGATAATCCGAGCAGTTACGCCTTCTGGTGCGCTTGTGGAAAAAGTCCCAGGTGGCCAACGGAAGCCAAAACAAAAAAAACAAAACCCCCAGCGAAGTGCACAAAGGGTCATGTTTAGTGTGAGAAAGAGGCAACGGTAGAAACGACGCAGCAAGCACTCTTGTATAGGTGTGGGACAACAGGCCGTACATAGATATACATATGTATTAGTCGACGATTTGTTGAGGGCGAACCTCACAACACGTGAATAATCGTCTCGGAGATAACTAGGGACGATAGAGCTCAAGGCCACCGTGAACATGATTACCGCAGATCGAGCCAATATCCCGCCAACAATTTTACGGAGATTACGGCGCCTTTTTGTTCCTTGGAATGGAACCCCTCACAGGATACCACGGATTTCGAGTGGATGGGAGAGGATTCCAAGGAAGGGATACTCGTTTGTTCGGATCGACGAATGATGCCTTGTTTGCAATTTCTTCATCGCGTCATAGCGAGCTCGTGCTGTACCGAGCTTTTCACGTTTTCTCTTGGACCCCGTGCACGACATGCCACTCCACCAACAGACCTCGACGTCTTCTCGAGGCACTGTCGGAATTGATTTGCGGTGAGGCATCACGTGAAACATGTTTTTATTGGAAGGGAGGAGGGAAGGGGGGGCGAACTAATTCTTTGGTTGTTTCAGTCATGTGGCGATTGACGACGCATCTCTTTCGCGACGGAGCGAGGGGGGAATAGACGCCATAATAAAGGCGGGGATGCATCAATATAGTGGAGCAGCCGCGTCATACTGTTGCCCGTACGTGTAGCCACAAGGGGGAGAGATCTTGATGCACTCCCCTTGGCCGCGGTGCTGGCAGCCTCAATAACGTGCTACGATAAATTTATCAAACGTGTGCGCCCCGTGCATCGGCTGTGGGTGTCTTAACAATGCGTCGTAGCGGTGTTTAGGCAGGTATACGGGACGCGCATGCACTTCCCACGGGTATGTTCTACCCCACCGTTAGTCTAAACATGGAGAGGGTATACCCCGGTTTGGTCGTTTTCCTTCCCGTGGTTTCCTTATATTTATGTGGATGTAAGCCGCATCAATGTAATGTACATTGCACGAAACACTCATCCAAAATGCAAGGGGTCCGGTGGTGGGGGAATGAACAGGCTACGGAGAACGTTCTCGGACTGGTCTCGTGTTCAGCGGTCAAGAGGCCCTGCTTGGCTCGGTAGCCAGCTTTGGCTAACCAGAGACCTGGTGGTACTTTTTTGAAACAAACGACAATGGAGACACAGCTTTTTATCGCATCTTGTCATTTTGTTTAGGCGGCGGCCGAGCTCTCAGGAATCTTCTGTCGAGTAGGCGGGCGTCGGCGTTTCGCCAACCAAACAAATAGCTAGTAGAGAAAGGGGTTTTGCAGAAACGTTTAGACGTCTTTTTTTTTTCTCGTGCCGTTTTTTACAAACTCGTATATACAATCATCACCCGTCCTGGCCCTTCTCTGGTTTGCACGAATTCGCTGCTCATGGTATTGACAATGTCGAATGTAGTCTTCCCTTTGCGATTCGTGACCGTTTTGTCGGCACTCGCTTCGGGAAGCATGGATAAAGTGAGCCGATGGCAGTAGGCTGCGACCATGTTGTAGCGCGGTAAGTTTCGTGGGGGTTTCAGCGCCATGGACATGAATGCCTCCCTCGGCCTGGATCAACTCCCGCATAATCTTCACGTTGCCAACCATAGCCATGCCACAAAGCGAGTCTCCGTAGGCATTGGGGCCGAGCTTCTAGAACACCGAACCTCAGCGGCACCTTCACTACCTTTAGATGCCCGAGCCGCGAGGCGATCGTAAGGGGTGTCTTCCTGACGTGGTTTGCGATGCTCGTGTACGCCCCCCAGTTGTCGCCACGATACTCGACGAGTATCGAATGGCCACACATGCATGCGACGACAAGCGGTGTCATTGAGTTGTTGCAACGCCAAGTATGCCTCGACCCTGCGCGCACAGGTTCGTGCAACGCCCGGAGGTTACCGGTCTCCGGGGCGTGGTTGGTGTGTACCCGTCATCATCCGTGACGTCAACCCGCTTCTCCGCCCGGATGAACTCCTTCAGAGTCTACATCGATGTTTGCGAACAGCAACGACACGCGCGAAGGAAGGGGAAGATAGCACGACGACGCGATGTCTATTGGTTCTTGCCCTGATCTTCGTAACCGATGGGACGAAAAACATCTATCTCGCGAGTTCACCCATCGTTGAACGTTACCCACCCCATTCTTCGCGTTGTGCACCCACTCAAATGCCGGCACTCGTTCATAGGGCAGAGATACATAGACTCAAGATGATTACTGCGGTAAGCAATCGAGCACGGGTTTTCTTCTCTTACACGTCTGCCTTTATGACTTCAATCGTGGAACTCTGTCTTGGATCGACTTCCAAACTGGACCGGGTACTCACACCTCAATGCTACCACCACGCGCGAGAACTTCCCAGGCACGGAAACGTTCATGATGTCTCTCGTCGAGGTCTGTGCCGGCGTCTATCCTCTCGGGCAAACCCTCAAATACCCACGCAAAACGAAGAAGAGGCTCCCCGTCGGACGTAGCTCGCGTTGTCACGTCGGCCCCGTGGCCGAGCAGGGGTTGAACAAGCTCGAACCGGCCCAAGGTAGTGGCGACAAGGAGCGGGTAGATGCCGCCTTTTTGCCCCCCCCCCCCGCCAACAACGTGTGTTTAGGAACAAGGGTAGTGTAGGTGCAGGTATCTGACGCTTATGATGGTCGATCTCTGTGTGCTTTGTTTGATGTAGGCTTGCAGCTTTGTGCATTGACGCTGCTGAGAAGCACCTGGTGAAATATTTGACATGTGATATATTGTGTAGAAACACTTTAGTATCAATTGCAGCACAGCAGGCTACTTTGTGTGCTGTCAATACCCAGTAGCATAGAGTACTACTAAAAGAAGCGTAAGCGTAACGGCCAGTGTTTTTTTCGATCTGTCATCGTGCTACTTGGATGCACACATGTCAGGAAACAACACCTTCTCCCCTTGACAGAGCCCGCCAAGGCAGACGCCCTGATAACCCAGGGACATGAGATGCGCATCTCCGTTTGTTTGGAAATGCCTGACCATATCTTAGAAAATAGCGTTTGTCTAACTTCCGCTGAAATGCGCTGATGAACATGCTGTCAACAACCACTAGGCTGTGAACTAGGCCCTGCAACACGCAATGTGAAGAACATAGTTTAAGATGTATTTGCTCTATTGGGCCGCAAATAAGTATTAATAGACGAATGAATGGGAGACGGCGACGTGAGTATGTGGGTCTACTCTCCATCTCTCAGAAATGACCGCTCGTAATCGAAGACCATATGTCTCCTCGCATTGCATACTCCTACATACCCATCGGACTGCTCGTAAGTGATACCATGAGACAATCCCTTGAACTGCTACTACGTGACACAGCGTATGTGCTCAGCAACAACCGCTCGTAGTTGAATAATACAGAATTGTGCAGGGTAGGGGGAAGGGGGTGGTTTCGAAATCATGCATGGCCGTATGGCCGTTGTGCAGGGGTGTCTGCGCTTACACCTAGCTCTGTCGTGAATTGTTCGTCTTGTTTCCCTTTCATCAACAGATGCATGAAATACATTTCATCTAACCCCCCCTCCAATCCTCCTCGACGTCCTACAAGACCCCTGGTGAACGACCTTCTCTCGGTCTTAGACTAGATACCCTTCTCTACTCTCACCATGTTCCGTCCATAACAAGCCTCAAACGGCTGCGAAAATCTCGCCACAAAACTATATCTCGGTTGATATTTATCTTCTCAACCAAAAAGTGTGATTTTGATTTTGAGCAATAGCGATCGAGATCTCAACCAGTTTTTGAACCGACAAATAAAACTCCGCAGCAACTCTTTATTTGTCAGAGTCGAGACGCAACACTAATGCTTGGCATTTGCAGTCGTTTTGTGTGCCTGGTTCTCAGTTCTGTTCTCACTCCCGATCACATACACTCGTGTTACGGCTTGCAATGTCTCGATTCGCTGCTACGCAATCAATCAATACGTCCCAACTCTGTTTGCATGGCACACGCTTTTTGTTGAGGGTTTCCTCTTGATTTGGATTGATTCGCTATCACTCGAGGGACTGCCTACGCTGCGCGTGTAGAGACGACGGTACTTCCGTACCACTGAGGGTCAATCTTAGCGTCACGTAATATATATTCGTTTCTTCCTGAAATTTCAGCATTCACCGTTTTCAGCGAGGGTTAAATCTTATCGAGTATGTGCCCTAGTTGGCTCGCGAAATAATTGTCCTTCCGCCACAGAATCTCCACTACAGCAGCTGCACTCGAAGATCCCATCCGTGCGGTGATACTACTGTCTTCGACCTGGCTCGTAGGCAGGTGTCGGTTCCATGGAGAGTGAAATCCATCACCAACTCGTCATGCTACAACGCTCAACGCGACAAAGTCTCAGCTATCGCCCTCATCGAGCTCAGTCGGTTGGCCACCTCGGTGTGGTCACCTTGTGAACACGGCCAAGAGAGCCCAGAAGTCTATTGCGCCTTCTGCCATCGGCCATGACCTGCGAATGACCTTAGGAACGACCCTTGTCCGCCCAGTGCGCTCGCGAGTGGTGGCACAGTTCGAGAAGTGGGGCTGCCCGACTCTCTACAGCCTTGTACCCAAGTTTTCTGAAAAACATTCAAAAGTTGCAGACCTCATTTTCGGGGTCGGAGTTTGTCTGCTTCTCCCGAACAACAATCGGGGCAACACTGAAATTACCGAAAACCAACATCCCCGTTAAGATCGATCCTTAAAGGGGCTTACTTCGTTAATCACGCCGTTGTAAACCCATCGAGAACCCATACCTGGTACCTCGTGGCTGGTACCTGGAACATGGTACCTGGTACCTAGTACTTGGTATCTGCTGCGAATACTTGTACTGCACGTACCGCTGTAGACCATGTTTTCAGCACTTTCATTCCTGGCTTGCTCAACCAATCAACTCAGCTCATTTTAGACGTTGGGATCAGACCCGCCTGCGAGAAGAGTGTCCGCCCTTCAGGCATTTTATTGAGAGTTGCCGTCAAAAAGCATGTCTATTTAATAGCGTCTGCACCTTGTGCCTGGTGAGCCGTTGGCATATTGAAACGTTCCTGCAGACTTTGTGGTGAAAACCAGTGAGCAGAACCAAGGTAGAAAGTAGAGAGGGTTGCGTTGTCGGGTAGGCTCCTGAAATATTTTTTTATTTAATATTATTAATAGTGTAGTCTGATGTGTGCTACCGTCCTAGTGGTGAGCAGCACATCATGGGCTCCCGGCCGAGATATAGGAGTTAGGGTGAAAAAACGAAACGGTTGTTATCAGGGCAAACACAAAAATAATGCACCAGAGGTTATGTACCGCGTATGTCTGTACAGGTATAGCACTACAGCAGCAGTGCTGCGCCTATCGCTTACGACCTTGTTGTAGGCTGTAAGGGATAATCTCGGTGCGGGACGATATGGGAATCGAAAGATCCGTACGATGTCGTAGATGGGCACGTGCAGAGGAACAAAAAGAATATATATATATATATTAAACCACCCTGAGCATGATGGCCCCGGGTAGAAAGAAGAGAAGAAAAGTAAAAATGGGAAGTCGAAGCCGAGTGAGAGGGGTGGGCCCCTCTCTAGCCTCCTGCCTTGTTCGTCCCAACGCCCAAACAAACACAAGGGGACCAAGAAAACCACGCTTGACCCTATTGTACCCAACCTCTCCCTCGTAGTAGTCTATAAAATTTGTTGTGCGCACCGGTACATCGTCTTTGATGTATCGTCTCCATTTTCTTTCCCACTGGCAATTCGAGGAATTATAATACGTGAAGGATCTTCCGCTTTACATACAACAAATGCAAGACTCTCACGTCACAACATCACTGCGGTGATCTCTCGTCCCATATATTGTTAATAATGTAAGATTCACGTACCACATCACTGCGATGACCTCTCGTCCTATATTTTGTACCAACATGATGTTATCACCATTACCGAGGGAAGTTGCGTGCCATAAGGTATTAGAACACCACTAAACTGAGGTGTCCCTCCTGTCGAATTATATTTTTAATATAATACCTACAAGGGGGCTTTCGCCGGCGGCGTGACGGCCGCCGTCGACGCTTAAGGCCCCGCACTGCAAACTTAATGGCAGTTTTCGATGCCAAGGGCCCGTAACACATGTTGGACGAATCCCTGACGGGAATGAGTTATAGTCAGAGGGAAGAATAATGAGCGACAGACGCCTGGTGACCCGGGGCTCGGCTGATGGACATCGATACGAATTATTGCACTTATATCATTATCGCTGACGCACTTGAGTGATCAAACTTCCACACCTCGGATAACGTAACAGTCGGATAACACTTATTATCTACTATATGGGGCCTAACACAGGAACGTGGTAACGTACTAACATAGTCTTAGCACTAGAGGAGCGATCACGGTAACGCGGTAACACATTGTTATCTGGAAACCCACGAACGTGCACGAGCCTTGACAATATGTTGCTTCTCGGTGTCGTCCAGCTCTAATTCAGTAACATCATGTTATTCTGTGATCAGTCCTACGGTGTTAGGCTGTGACCAAACACGTACGTTATCACTCTAACATGCCCAGATCGTTATCCGCATATTTACCATTACGAGGGACCATAGTTAATAGGATTTACGGTACACACAAACACCCATATATTTCCATATCTATACTAACAAAACTTGGTCCTATCTACTATGCTCCCCCGCAATAACACGATAACATATTGTTATTGTCGACGCAGCGTTATACGTAACACACTAACATTATGTTACCCTTAGGAGGAATGTTACACGTAACACCCTAACATAACGTTACCATGTTCGCCAGCACTACTAACACATAACATCGTGTTACAGATAATACACTAACGTGACATAACGCAATGACCAGCACTACTAACACTACGTTTTCTGGACCCCCCATCTGGTTGCCTCAGGGCCGGATAACGTAACACTTATAACGTACGTTAGAAACGTTACAGTCGCAGCCGGTCCATACGTAACATTATGTTAGGATGTTAGCCTTAAAGATGGAGCATGTAACATTATGTTACGGTGTTACCGTCAGTGAAGATCTGATGATGGTAACATTCCGTTACCGTGTTATTAATACCATAAAATCCAATCCGGGTCTAACTCCATGTTACTGAGTTACCGTTGGGGCCGAAGTCGTTCTAGCGCAATGTTACTGCGTTACCTTTTGGATCTTCCCGAGATCTAACCTGTGTCAGCTGTGTTAGTGGTAAAGCGGGCGTGTGGGAGTAACATAGCGTATCCGTGTTATCCAATTTCGCCGACATCCCAGTAGGGGATACCTACAACGTATCCCCGGGGGGGGAGGATAGCATGGCTTCCCCGAAAAAAAAACTTCATATTTTAAAACCCCGAATCAGGGGATATTATGGAGGGATCCCCCCAAAAAACGCATCATTTTTTGTGGAGCCTCCAGGAATTTCTCTAACACACTAACATAGTGTTATGTACGCGTTTATTTGACTGTGTACGTTGGCCGTCGAAAGGGTGCTACGGTAGCACGAAAAATCCCGCTGGCACACCAACATAAAGTTACTCGCTACGGGCTGATGCCGCTAACACGGTAACATACTGCTGTTATCGTTTAGTTGACCATGTACGTTATCCCTTCAACGTGTGCTACGACAGCCACCAGGAATTCCGCTAACAACACGCTAAGATAGCGTTACTCGCTATATGGGCTGCATACCCTAACACCGTAACATATACTGCGGTCAGTACGAGACCAAGGTGACACTCGAACTTAATGTTACGCGATCGCCCACCAATATCATATCACACTAACACTATGTTATCACAAAATCCAGAAAGCAGTTATCGTAGTAACGTAATGTTACGTTTTCTTTTCGCTGACGCCTAGCATTTCATAAAACGTTAAGTGTTACGTTATCCGAGGTGTGCAGACTTCACAACAGCGGGGAGGCAAGGGAGAACCTGCTCTATGACCGACCCCGGATCTAGGTTATATACGACGCCTCCCAGAAGGGAGCAAAATAAAAGGAGCAAATAAATGAGGGCGAATATAAAAAATGGATTGTGCGAAAGATCGGAGGGAAAAAACCTCAAAAGAGCGTATATATATGATATACAAGTTACTTGTGTGTTTTTACCCAAGGTAAAGAGTTTGGGCGCGCTTCCGTGTGGCGTGTGTCCACACCTCAACATTTCACAGCTACTCCCAATAGTTGGGAGTAAGGCTAAGTATGTTCGAGAAAATACTGCTAGTGTTATCGTAGGTACTTCGTACACTCACTCGCAGTCTTTCGGGGATTTTGTACTCGAGATACTTCGAGTACTCGCAGTATTTTGAGGTTCTATCGATAGTACTTTGTATACTTTCGGGCTCGCACTAATGCGGGGTTCGCTACTGCTGCTGGCGTGGATACCCTCTGTTGTGCTTCAAGTGTTCCGGGTTTTGTACCGCGGGTATCGGCATATTGGCAATCCTGGTCCAAGGGTTGCATACGAATATTTTTTCGCTCTTGCGCCACACAGGCATATGCGCATAGTACCCTGCCCGCTGCTGCTGTTGGCGCACTGTGCTGAGCACAGCTGGGGCAGTGGCAATATTGGATCACACACAGCAAAATAAGCAGAAGAGGATTCTGAAGCAGGTAGGGAGGTGTGTGATGCTGGTTGGTGTGTTCGTGGCGTGGTCAAGTGATCGATCGAATAAACCAACTGTGATAGCCGCAGTACGATCATCCATACGCGCAAGGTGTGCCCACTGCTGCTGCTGCTGCTGTGGGCAGCAGGGTCGTGGTGTTGTAGGAAGCTGGAGGTAAGCACGCTCTGTGCACTGCTGCTGTGGCGATTGTTCTCTAGGCGGTGGTCCGTGCTTCGTGCAACACAAAAAATATGTACAGGGATACAAGGCTTTCCTTCGGAGTGGGTATTCCGTCGTTCTTGTACAAATACATTTAGTTTGGTTGGCTTTGGGCTATGACGCCAATTGCAGTTTTGGTTGGCTTTGGGCTTTGACGCCAATTGCAGTTATATTGCAATTGGGGCAATACCCAAAGCCAACCAAACTAAATGTATTTGTGTAAGAAATGGTGAAGGATGTAATAATCGCGTTTATTTGTGAATGTAATGTGAAACGTAAGATCGGGTGACGCAAGAGTAAGAATGACATTAGTCTAACAATAAGGATAACATCTTTCATCAGTGCGGGGAGAGAGTGGAGTAGTGCATGGCATGTGGATGATATACAACATACATGCTGTTGTTTCAAGGAAGGTTCGGGATAGAGGGGAAAGCAGCAGTGCCGGCGACGACAACGGTTATGGAATTGTTGTATAGTTGCTGGGCGGCCGCGATTTCGATTTAGCCAGCATAGGAGTTTGGATGAGACATGATACGTAAATAGTCTTCCAGGCTGCTGTAGTAACGAGGCGGGAGGCCCAGAATGTGGATCTGTCCGCTGTTGAACCCGTTGGGTATGTGTAGGGAGAAATAATCGTGATTTTGGGAAATGTGGGAACAATTTGTTGCCTCTCATTCGTCCTGGATGGAGACAATCTGCTTGGCGTACTGCTTCGGAATTCCGCGAAGCCCTGGAGCAGGCGAAATGGAAGGGAGTCTTTTTGCGCTTGATGATGATGTCTCCGTCTTTGATGGTGGAGTCCGTCAGGCGGCAGTTGTAGCACTTGCCACCGACCTGATCGAAGTAAACAGGGTGCGCGGGGCGGGAGTGGCGTGCAGGGAATGGCGGGGGAGGGGGGAGGGGGGCAGAGTTCATTATTTGTACTGCTCTACAGCGGCACAACAGCAGTACGTAATCGCTTGCTATACGACGGCAGCAGCAGCAGCAGAAGCAGCAAGTACATGCGTAAAACCCAGCAGGAAAACGGCCAAAATATTTTTTTAACGTACCAAAACGACCATTTGGGTGCAAAAACGACCAAGAAAAACAGTAATCCGAATACATAGGAACAATCAGTGGATATTGAGCCAGCATTAGCAGTATCAGCAGCAGCAGCAGCAGCAGCAGCAGTAGCAACGGCTTCGAGCAGTGGTTGCGGCAGCATAAGCAACATTAGCAGCAGCAGAAGCAGCAATGGATCGCCGCAGCGTTGGCAGCAGTAGCGGCATAGCTAATATATGATAAAAAAGAGGAAACAAAGTATGTACCCTGGTATGCCGCGACCGCAAAAACTACGGAATTTCACTGGCGAAACAAAAATATGTACACACAAATGACCAACATGATGTACAACGCAGCAGTAGCACCACAGCAGCGTAGCAGCGATATGGAAAGAACGAAGCCCAAAACGAGAAAAAGCAGTACGTACGCAAAATGCAGCTGCAAAATGACCAAATATTTTTTCCAGGTACTCAAACGACCATTTATGTACAAAAACGATCAAGAAAAACAATAATCCGAGTACATGCGAACATCCAGTGAATATTGCGGCAACATTATTATTAGCATTAGCAGCAGCAACAGCAACGGATCGCCGCAACGTTGGCTGCAGCAGCAGCATAGCAACGATGTGAAAAGAAGGAAGAAAAAAACTATGTACCCTGGTCTGCCGCAATCGCAAAACGTACGGTAATTATTGACGATACAGAAATATGTACACACACACGAGTGTAATACACACACAAATCACGTCCAGCATGATGTACGGCAACAACGCAGCAACACCACAAAAAAAATCGTTGACGATAGAGAAATATGTACACACGCACAAGTGTAATAGGCACACAAATCATGTCCAGCATGATGTGTACGGGAACAACGCAGCAGCGCCACAAAACGACAAAACGACCAAGAAACACAATTATCCGAGTACATACGAACACTCAATTCAGTGAATATTGCGGCACCACTATTAATAACAGCAGCAGCAGCAGCAGCAGAAGCAGCAACCGATCGCCACAGCGTTGGCAGCAGCAGCAGCATAGCAACGATATGAATAGAAGGAAGAAAAAAGTATGTACCCCGAGTCCGTCCGAAAAGTATTTTTGGTACCTCACTAAAGATAGACCCAACCCCGCATGCTGTACGGCAACAACGCAGCAGCAGCATACGAAGTAACAATACGAAAAGAACCAAGCTAAAATACGAGAAAAAGTAGTTCGTACGCAAAATGCAGGAGCAAAACGACCAAAATATTTTTTTTACGTATAAAAAAAAACATTTGGGTACAAAAATGGCCAACAAAAACAATAATCCGCGTTGGCAGCAGCAACATGGCAACGATATGAAAATAAAGAAGAAGAAAACTATGTACCCTGGTATGCCGCGATCGCGAAACCTACGGAAATTCAGTGACGATACAGAATATGTACACACACAAGTGCAGCATGATGTACGGCAACCACGCAGCAGCACCACAGCAGCAGCAAGCAGCAGCATAGCAACGTAGCAACGATAGGAAAAAAAATCAAGCCAAAAACGAGAAAAAGCAGTACGTACGCAAAATGCAGGAGCAAAACGACAAAAATATTTTTCACGTATCAAAAGACCAATTTGGGTACAAAAACGACCAATAAAAACAATAATCCGAGTACATACGAACATTCAGCAATCAGTGGATATTGCGGCAGCATTAGCAGCAGCAGAAGCAGCTACCTGGTACAGCATTAGCAGCAGCAGAAGCTGCAATGAATCGCCGCAGCGTTGGCAGCAGCAGCGTTGGCAGCATTAGCAGCAGCAGCAGCAGCATAGCAACGATATGAAAATATGGAAGAAAAAAAGCATGATGTACCCTAGTATGCCGCCATCGCGAAACCTACGGAATTTTATTGACGATCCGAAAATATGTACACTTCCAGCATGATGCACGGCAACAACGCAGCAGCACTACAGCAGCAGCTAGTGCACAGCAGCAGCAAGTGCACAGGAGCAGCAGGTGCACAGCAGCAGCACTCATGGCGTGGCGCTGACAGCAGCAGCAGCAGCAGCAGCAGCCGAAAACGAGCAAAGGGGGTACGTAGGGTCACCAAAACATGTACACACAGAAATCGTGTGCACCGAAAATGCACCACAGTAGCAGCAGCACTCACATCGTTCGGTGCGGTGACGGCGACAGCTGAATCCTCCGTTCCTTCGTTCACGTCCCGCAAACAGTTGTGCATGTGCGCGTTCGCGTGCACTGTGTAAGAGGAGCCGACGCAACGCACGAAGGGGAAAGAACGAGCATGGATGAGTCCAAAAAATGATAAACGCTTTGAGGTAGGTTTGTATGCAAAAAGGCAATTGAAAACCCCAAAAAAACGTACTGGCAACATACAGCATTCAACAATAGACCCAAGACACTCACCACTGTGAGCAGTCTCGAGGGGGTACGAGACAGTCCCTTCCTTGATCGGGCGAGCACATAACTCGCAGTTGGTTGGACAATACAGGATGATCCCGCCACCATCGCACATGAGATCCTCGCAGGTGGCGAAGGCCACGTTTTTGCCACCAGGCGCGGAGTTCTTGGGCAAGTAAGTAAGTGCTGGTCCGTGCACCGGTCGCAAACAACAGTCGGCACCAGGTCGGTCTTTGTCGTTGCCGCTCTCTTGCCAGAGGGCGAGGACCACGCGCCTCTCGACGAGGGGGAGGTGAGCTTAGGGGGCGTGGAGAAGAGAGAGGCGGGGGTTGCAGCACCAGCAGACAGCAGCAAGCAGCTTGGCCGCCTACAGCTGCATCTAGATGCCGTTCGTCGAAGGCGAGACGCCTCTTCTAGGAGTTGTGCGAAGAGCTGTCTATTGGTTGCAGTTTGCGAAGAAGAAAGAAGAAAGGTTGTTTGGCTGTTTGACTGTTCGGCTGTTTCAAAGAAGAAGGGCTGTTCGCGAAGAGCGGTCTATCAGTCGGTCTGTCTGCCAAGAGCTAGCAAGTGACAACGACCTCAAAAATCGTAATTATAGTTGTATCTACTATATACGTCATCTTGGGTATATACGGATAAAAAATGCGGACTGCAGGCTCCGACAAACGCAACCAACCACAGCAACACTGCGCATAAGGGTGTGTCGCGCACGCACGGCGGGTGGGCGGCAGCGTTGGAACGTTGGGATCTGTGCACGTTGTCTGTTGTGTACCTGGCATATGTCTGAGCTGTGTGCTCATAGCTCGTGAGAGCCTGGGCGAGAAAACAGACAGCATGATGACATGTCGTGAATGTATATACGGATACGTACGTACAAAGTAAGGCCTCTTACTGAAACCAGGGAAATCGTCTTATCTACTCCCGCCGGAAAAAAAACTTTGAGCGCCCGCCACGCGCTTCAGAGTGCACGGATCGCGCCGAGACCTAGACCAATGTGTCCGGCAGGGCTTCCCGTGTCCGTGTACTTAGTGTTTTGCCTAAAAGTGTTCGTGCGAAGAGAAAAGTTGGCAAAAGTACGAAAATTTGACAAATATACGTATACATATTCCTTTTTTTTTTTTTTTTTAAATATCAGAGCGTTTTCAGAAGTGATACCGACCTCTACTCGGTATCCTATTTTTTTTTATAAGCAACACTCAATCAATCTATAAATATTTGTGAAATGCAAAGGTTTCAACATGTTGCAACATCGTATCAATATCCCTTGTTCGGGTTATATAGTATCAGTGCGCAGAATGATTATTTGAAATTGTCCTGTTGACCCGGGCAGCATCCAAGGGAGCCGCTGGCCTATATCTTTGACAAGGAATATAATATAGAACACGCGCGCTCGGTTTATCACAATACTTGTAAAATTAGGTAAAAATGGAATGAATATAGACGAGGCGTATTACGCAGCTTGCAAAGTTGAGTATCAACTATTTAACGAACAGTTTAATCAGTCGAACTCACAGCTGACGTATTTCAAAAATTATTACAGATATAAATTTTGAAATACGTCAGCTGTGAGTTCGACTGATATAATTTTTGAAATACGTCAGCTGTGAGTTCGACTGATTAAATAGTTGATACTCAACTTTGCAAGTACGCCTCGTCTATATTCCATTTTTACCTAATTTTACATTACCTAATTTTAGTGTAAAATTAGGTAAAAATGGAATATAGACGAGGCGTATTACGCAGCTTGCAAAGTTGAGTATCAACTATTTTTAATCAGTCGAACTCACAGCTGACGTATTTCAAAATTTATTAAAAAAATATATATCTTTGACAAGGAATCACATATAGAATACGCGCGCTCGGTTTATCACAATAATTGTAAAATCAGGTAAAAATGGAATATAGACGAGGCGTATTACGCAGCTTGCAAAGTTGAGTATCAACTATTTAATCAGTCGAACTCACAGCTGACGTATTCCAAAATTTATAAAAAAAAGTATTATTAACTTTCTTTGTGTCTATGGCCTCTGCCAGATGATATCAGCAAGAGGGCTTCCAGCGAGGGACTCCACCAGTCTCGCTGGCCTCGCACTCAGTAAGTCTTGTTCTTAGAGCTTGTATTATCACGGAGTGATCCTCATCGGACCACGAGCCAGGTGGCTAGGGGACATCACACAGGATCCCCGGCCACTGCTCCACTCACACATGCGATTACACTGAAACCTCCACGGCTTGGTATCTTTTGGCTACAGCACCCCCAAAGCGAGTTCACTCGACACGAACGAAACGTTAGCTGACCTTTTACGTACTTTTTGAACTCGGACGGCCATAAGCCATCCACCAACGCCATGCTCACAAATTCCGCCGGTCCGGGCAACCACGAACGGTCCTGCGCGCGGTACATGGCATGCACCGCGTGATTCTCCGCAAAATACTTTTCCATAGCGGAGTTTACCATCATCGCGCGGTCTTTGACGGATGTTTCACCGCCCTGCTTTTCATCGCGCCTCATTGAGAGAACGCGACGCAAGTCCGCTGCCGCCCGCGAGGTGTCAAATCTGTTGCTGGTGGTTGTGTAACCAGCGTGCTGCCTAACAGCGTCCAACAACTCCGAGGCGGTCATCGTAGTCTGATGCTTGTAAAATCCCTCAAAACACCGATGAATGTAATTGGGGATAAGCTGGCCCATGCTCACTTTGGAGTGCTGAACCACCCCCTGAGCGTTGGCGAGCTGCAGCCGTTCCTCATAATCGAGGTACGCTGCGTAAAAAACACGAGAGGCCTGCTCGGTCCACACCTCTCCGTATTTCGGTGGAGTCAGAGACTCCCCTACCACCAGCGGCGTGCTTGCCGTGTGCGCCATAATCCACAGCAGTCCACCTGGACTCTACTGTAATAACGGAGAAACTGCCGCCTGACCTGTGCGTCCTCCAGCTCCCGGAGCGTCCTCCCCTGCTGTGCGCTTCAAGCCGTTTCGATCCGTCCAACGGGCCAACTGCCTTCCCAGCTGTGACCCAATACTCCGCAGCCGAAAACTCCTCCAACAGAAGTTCCGCGAATATCTAGATATTATGGCCTCTGCCAGATGATATCAGCAAGAGGGCTTCCAGCGAGGGACTCCACCAGTCTCGCTGGCCTCGCACTCAGTAAGTCTTGTTCTTAGAGCTTGTATTATCACGGAGTGATCCTCATCGGACCACGAGCCAGGTGGCTAGGGGACATCACACAGGATCCCCGGCCACTGCTCCACTCACACATGCGATTACACTGAAACCTCCACGGCTTGGTATCTTTTGGCTACATGTCATAGCCTTGTTGTGCCGTTCATGTTCTCCACCCAAATCCCGGACAAGCAAGGCCTCCGTACTCTCTAGATATCCGAGCTTTCTCTGGTTTCTGGCTCCGGCAATGGGAAATCCTAGTCATTCCCATTGGGCTCCGGTTTCTCGCCTGGTGCGCAGTCCATCGCAACGTCCAAGCCCGCTGCTTCCTAGCATCAACTTGGTAAGCCACAAGAATTGCAACGGTCGTACGTACCTATATGAACTACTCTGCCAAGATTCTGCTTGACCTGCTTTATATACAGCACGCGTACAACCAGTCGTAGGTATCCTCCAGTATTGAGGAAGCAGACTCGATCTGAAATGTCGCGCCGGGCAGGCACGACTTGTGTATCGTATCTGGTCTTGGAATAAACGCTCACGCGGCCCCGGGCGTGCACTCGAATGGTATCACGGGAGTACCACAGGACTTCAGGAAGCACCTGTCGTCTTGAGCAGGCCGAACAGAGGACTCGCACCAACCTCACGATGGTTCCTATCTATCAGTAATCAATTGCAACTCACTCAGGACGGATGATATACGACCTACTGCTGCTGTTCTTGTAAAATTCGTAATTATACCGATTACTGCTGTACTGCTGTACTCGTATACATCCATAGGGTTAGGGTTAGCGTCCCCGGTGCCTTGGTAGGTGGTCCGCGAGCCTATCAAGATCAATTTCGTGAGTTCGAGTCTGACCGAGTGCATACTCCTAGGGACTTTTTCTTGCATAAAATTGATTAGCGGAAAGCACGAGAGCGTGAGTTAGCTGTACATTCGATGAAAATCGACGAGCAGTGGGAATGCTGAACCCTATGCGCGATAAAAATTAAAGGCACGTACCGGGGGGGAGAAGGGACGACACCTGTGACCACGGCTTGTCCAGACGATTGTCGAGGGTAAAACCTCCTACGAGTGGGCTGGAAAGTAAAAGTGATGATGAAAAAAAAAAAAAAAAAAAAAAACAAAAACAAAAACAAAAACAAAAAAGGGTGCAAGATACCTAGTACGAAGATGTATTCGACGCACTTTCTGCTTTCTTTGAGAGGCACCTGTGAGACGACGACGCAGATAGCCTCGGGACTACTATCAATACGTGTGTAAATGAAGCACTCCTTCTGCTGCGATAGGCATCAGTGCAAGCCTGCCTGTTCCTTGTTATATATACACTGCGGTGTGGCGCGTGTATTTGGGTATACCGCTATTATTTTACTGCTGTGTGCATGATGCACCACCACACGAAGGAAGTTGGACGCAGCAGACTTCCAGGCCGATTTGGCAAGGCCACTGCTGTTTTGCTTCTGATTTCGTCCAGCGTGTTCGTTCGCCATCGGGGTATTTCCCACCTGTGACATTTCGTGTTATTGTTCTTATTTCTCATATCTGATTCTTTTTGAAACAGCGCACATTCGACTTTGATTTCATTAAAAATACGAGTTTGGATCCTATCGCGAGAACGGCGTATGAGTTCTTCGATCGCAGCTTGTCTAAAAAGTCCTGGTATACCTCGTAGTGACGTACTCAACATACTCGTAAATAAACAACAGGCTTCCCGTTTGTTTTCTCACTGCATGCAGTTCGATTCAATACTTTTTTTCGTGAATGCGAGGACTCTCGCTAATGGGGCTCCAGAGGTTGGAAAAGGTCAAAAATAGCAAAAAATACGATAATTACTGGCAGCATCATCGCGGAGCGGATATGAAGCCGCCCCGGCCCCTCGGGTAGGGAATGGATGTGTGTGATGTATATACAAGGCGCTCCGCTCCGCGGGCGGCCTACACCGCCCGCTACGCTCGCTCAGGAAGGAAAAGCACATCAAATTATGCAAAGCGGACAGAGGTCCATGAATGAATGTACCGCTGTAGTTTTTTTCATGACGCCTGTAGTTTTTATAAAATTTGAAATAAGTCAGCTGTGAGTTCGACTGATTAAATAGTTGAGACTCAACTTTGCAAGCTGCGTAATACGTCCCATCTATATTCCATTTTTACCGAATTTTAGAAGTATTGTGATAAAACGATCCATGTATTCTACATGTCGTAGTTAAGCTGGCGAATATTGATGATGCCAAGAGTCCCGCCGCCATGCTTCAGGAGAAAACAGCTCGGACGCCACATATGCTTCGCGTCGCGGGCGGTTTTCCGCTACGCTCGCTCACATGTCGTACATACGTACATACCCCAGCTAGGGTACCTATTTTCTTCTTTCGACATGCTGTGTCTGTACTCCTATGTACGAAAGATAAAGCACAGCACGGCACAGAGCAACACAGAATAAAAAATGAAAATGAAACCGAAAAATTCTGAAAGAAAAATCCCCGTCCCCGTTCGTATAATAATTTACTACCTGATTGGAACACCTTGCACCAGTTGTAGAGAAAAATGTAGACTAAAAATGTTACGTAACAAACGCTACATGAATTTAAGGCTTATAAACTCGATTTCCACCACATTCTCCCTCACTAAACCTGACTTATCTCTTCTTGCGAGTGAGTCAGGAACCCCGATGAAACTCTTGAGAATCCATGTTTTACCTCCGACTTTTCGGTACTAGA
The DNA here is from genome assembly GCA_031763025.1 of Macrocystis pyrifera. Taxonomy (NCBI): domain Eukaryota; class Phaeophyceae; order Laminariales; family Laminariaceae; genus Macrocystis; species Macrocystis pyrifera. Next base: position 7,449,119 of record JASSKH010000018.1, on the reverse strand, counting down.
CTCAGTATGCAATGATCGCATTGCTCTCATCATTTTTTTCCTGGGTATTTTCTAAGTGAGTGAATTTTACAGGTTCTTGAACATGAGATATTCCCCTTTTTTCTTTTTTTCAGGGGATGAAGGCGAGAATCGAACCACGGACCTCGCTCTTCAAAATCTCACGTCCTGTCGACGACGCCATTGTAGGGAAATGTAGACTAAGAATGTCACGCAACAAACTCTACATGAATTTAAGGCTTATAAACTCGATTTCCACCACACGGTCAAAAAGGAAAATGAAAAAAAGAAAAAAACAAAGAGCAGAGCTTCTCTCTCAGCCTCGTACGCCGCCCGCTCCTCTCGCGACCATCTTGCCACCGGTTCAGTCCGGGTAAAGCTTTCCTCCCTCTCTTCCACGGTGAGTCCCGTCGCCCGCCTCACGTGAAGCCCGGTGCTCACCGTGGACCTCGACGAAAGCTCGACAATGTTGGTGCTCATTCGGGGTACCTCCCTCTTGTGACTTTCAGCCCGGTCGCAAAAATAAGCACCGCTTAAATATTATCCTACAATCCCAAACGACCCTTAAATACTCGTACGTACTCTATCAAAAATCACAAAGGGAGGCCAGACAGAGCCTATTGATGCATCCCTCGTGTCTCGAGGCACACGCGACGCCTAGGCACGAAAGCGTCGACCGCGCTCTTTGCAACTCCACCTCTACCCGCCAGCACCCGCTGACACCAACGACGGTGCCGGGTTCGCCCGCGGCGCCGTGCTCGGAGTACACGCGCGCACACGAAACGAAAGAAGAAAAAAGGAAAGAAGGACTGAACGCGCGAAGAGAAATGGAGACAACAAAGACCCGCTGGAAAGGTCCGGCAAGTAATAAAAGGAGGCGATTTCCAAGTGGGAGCTCCGAGAGGCCAGGGATGTACCAACCGAGCACGCTCAGAGATCGAGATCTAAGTAAGTAGTTCTATATATGAGCAGTGGCCAAAATCGGGTATACGGATGCCTTTGTGGCCACAATCTGGTACATTTCTATTTCAGTGACCACGACGGCCCCAGGACGCTATTTCATTGTCCAACGCCGGCCTGCACCCGATGCTGGCGACATTTTCGCCGGGTATGCCCGACTTTATCTACTTACTACTTACCCCCCAACAGGTACCCGATTATTGTACGCACCTACCCGAAAATGGCCAGACTATTCGCCCACAACGACCAACCACCCACCTCGGGGTTTCATGCCTCTATACCTCTCGTCTCGAAGACGGGCTACAACTATCTGCGTTATGTCCGTGATTAGGTTCATTCCAGACTACTAGTTCATTCGCTCTCTCGTTTGCGCTCTCTCTGCTCTAGAGTGCTGTTGTACCAACCACACAAAAACCACCGCTCTCCCTCCCTCCCTCTCATCTCCTCTCTCAGACCGAAGTTAGCACAGCCCTCTCTCTTTCCTTGTCCTGAAGCAAAAACAACCTAAGCACAGCAGTAGTAGTAGCAGTAGCAACAGATCATGGGCGGCGCTATCAACTACGACAAATAAAGTGTTACCATCCAGACGCAAAGAGTGGGCACTGCTATGCAACATCTCTTCCTATTTCTGGCCACTTTGGAATCCTTGTGTAAGGCAGGGTGTGTCTCACCCTATTTTCAGCACAAAATTTTTGTCGGAGCCAGAGTCTGGAATTATTAACAATCTCGTACGCGTGAGTAAGTGCTGTCGCGTACATACTGCTGTAGTCATCATGCATCTTTTTGACACGCTCGCGCCGGGTTTTGTTCGGTGCTTCAGGCAGTATACGTATCCGGAATAAAACTGTCGTGTATGACAGGTACTGGAATGTTGGACGACGACCGACGAACTACTCGTTCGTATGAGGGGATTGATGAGAGTCAAGTTGTTGGGAAGTTAATGTTGCGTATCGCCAACTATTTTGCAAAATTCCCAGCTGAGGTACCTGTCGTGTGTGTGTGTTCTTCACATTAAACCGTTCTTCTACTCGTCGACATCCGGCAAGTTCAATGTCCATGCTGATTCTTCACCCTAGAAAGATACGAGCTCTGTGGTCACAGACTACGACACAGAGATAACACAACGTAACAGCCTACGCAATACCATGCCTTCGCACTAGGTGCGGCCGACACAACAGACATACATACGCCAGCAACCAAAATGCACCATGAAGAAAGAGAAGCAACGAAGAAACCAAACCGAAAAAGACGTACTTAAAGTTGGAAAATATGAAAATATACTTGGTATGTAATATCTGCCAGTATCCCCGGAGTATCGAGACCCGAAATGACTGGTACTGGGTGTGTAGTGGAACTCGCACGACCTTTGGAGTTGTGCGTATGCGAGCCGACCTCGTTTTCACCGCAACTAGCTCTGGTGCACTGCAAAATAGTTGACGATACGCAACATGAACTTCCCAACAAATTGACTGATATCATACCCATCGATAACAATTACTCTTAATATCAGTACAGCAGTATTTCATATAGTATATACCCGATAGCACTTACTTACCCGTACGAGATTGACTGGTAAGATTTTTCAGGCACGAGGGTCGGACGAAAATAAGAAAATGACATTTTTTGTGCTGAAAATAGGGTGGGACACACCCTGCCTTTCGTAAGAATTCCAGCGTGGCCAGAAATAGGTTGTTGCATCGCAAGGCCCACTCTTTGTATCCGGATAGTAACACTTTATTTGTCACGAAAGTTGGTAACGTCGCCCATGATCTGTCACTGCTACGGTTTGCTACTGCTGTGCTTAGGTTGCTTTTGGTTCGGGAAAAGGGGAGAGAGAGGGCTGTGCTAACTTTGGTCTGAAAGAGGAGATGGGAGGGAGGGAGGAGAGCGGTGGTTTGTGTTTGATTGGTACAACAGCACTCTACAGCAGAGAGAGCGAATGAACTAGTAGTCTAGAATAAACCTATTCATGGACATCACGCAGATGGTTATTTCCCGTCTTCGTCGAGACGAGAGGGATAGAGGCATTAACCCCGAGGTGGGCCGTTGATCATTGTGGTCGAATTGTCTGGCCATTCTCCGGCAGGTGGATACCTTTTCAGGTACTTCTTGGGGAGTAAGTAGCCCAAATCGGGCATACCTGGCGCAAATGTGACCAGCATTGTCCGGTGGAGGCCGTCGTTGGCCAATGAAATGGCGTCCTGGGGCCGTCGCGGTCACTGAAATAAAATATTATCCGATTTTGTCGGTCGCCCTGATGCTCTATTAATAATAGGGTAGTACCTACCCTCGAATGCTACTACATTACATACGTGAAGTTGGTAGGCAACTTCAAATCCAACAGTGTTGAGATTTAGACTTCATTCGCAAAGAAAACAAAAGAAGAAAGAATCAACCGCTGAGAGCGCATGGCGTGGGTAGGAGCAATTTGACGTTAGTCTGAAAATAAGACACAAGGGTGAGATCTTAGAGCTGTACGACACGCACACAGCATGATGGCATACCGCCGTATTACACGCAAGCTAACACACCTCCTGGGACGAAATGTCAAGCATTACTTCCTCGAACAAAACATGGGGGGATACACACACAGCGAAAATAGGGGACGAATTGTCAAGCATTACTTCCTCGAACAAAACATGGGGGGATACACACAACGAAAATAGTTGCTTCGGAAAAAAAATTCATCGAGGAGGTTGCATAGACCCATCGCTCTGCGTATACGCTCTCCTCGTTGTCGAGGCACCCGGCGTTGAGAATCGACCGAGGAGATGTCAGTATTATGGGGGAGCGTAGTTTAACAGGACCTACGATATACACCAAAATCTAAATTTCCCTATTTTTGCTAACAATACTTGGTCTTATTTACTGTGGCCCCCCGTAATAGCTTGCCACTAACGATATTTGTTCCTATTTACTATGGTCTCCCGTAATAGCTTGCCTGTTACACAGTACTCGTACAGATGTGCGCTCTTCTACTTTCCTACAGCACTAATACGGGGGAACATAGTAAATAAAACGAAATATTGTCGGTAAAAATACAGAAATTTGTAGTTTATTGTGTTTTCCGTAGGTCCTATTTACTCTCCCCCCCCCCGTGATAGTACAGTACAGGACGCCTAAAAAGAAACAGAAATTCTGACCCAGGCTGGGTTTCTTACTAGAGAGAGAGGGTGCATTCTAGACAGTAGCTCAAGGAAAATAACGGCTCCCGACTCAGCCTGGGTTTCTTATTACGTTATTCTGTGCTGTAGACGCGTCTACATTTTCTTACCGCCACATGCGTGCGACTCAAGTAGAGCGACGAAAAGGGCTGTTAATATTGATATTTGCTCTAGTGAAAACGCGTAAGTATTCACTCTATATAGTATGTGGTTTATAGTTTATTCCAGAGATGTGTGAAATCGCAAAATCGCTCGATTCTAGCTGTAAATGCCCACTATACGTATGTATGTGGAATCCGCTCCCGAAACCCTGAGGCTCGAGGTCTTGCCAGGCTTTGAAATGGTGCCCCGCCTAAACAAAATGACCAATCACCTCGTACGTATCTTTTCGGTTTGCCCATATAATCCGAGACTGCTTTTCCAGTGTCAGCAGCCTCCTACGATATATAATCTGTATACTTGCTTTCAGTACGTAGCAAATAGTATCTGAGCTTCGGTCCAATGAACGCTCTCAACTCTGCGAATGTGGGAGCATTTTGGTTTTGCGTTTTCTCATGGGTTTTAGTTTAGCCATGGTTTGTTTGATTAAGGTAAGCGCGCAGAACATTTTGAGTTTCCTGGTGTAACATGTGCATGCGCGTTGCGGTATATCGCAGAAATGTACGCCGATTTGTATATACACATCCCTGTTTTCTTTCATTTGCTCGCCAGAAGGAAGCCGGGAGGTAACCTTACACGTTCAGCAGTAATACGTACCACAGTAGTCAGTATATACGAGGTTCCCGTTCGGGATGCCGTGTACTTGAAATTTTCGGGGGTGTCGCAAGTTGAAGAGAAGGAAAGCTTCATTTCATGGCAGTAGTGGTTGCCCCCAGATAGTGAATCTTCCCAAGGTATATATAGGCTATTTACGCACTCTGGTTGGCTAAGGGGTGTTTAGTAAGCGGCGCAACCAATCTAGACTCTTTCCAAGCCACAGCATCCCGAGTCGGCCAAATCAGCCTATAGAGCCTTTCCAAGCACAGCATCCAAGCCGGCCGAATATCAACCAAGCCACAGCATCCAAGCACTGGTCACCCCATGGCGTTCGGGTTAGGGTTAGGGTTAGGGTTCGGGTCGGGTGGTCGACTTTAGGCACCACCGCCAAAAAAAAAACCAGAAAGATTCACTATCAGGGTGCAACCACGACTCTTTCTTGGCCTCCCTGTTTATCCTCTTAGGACTGCTGTCCCGTTTTGGGGACTAACTACTTGGGATTCGAGTGATTTCTCCCCCAAACGGAACTGCAGTTCTAATAAAAGTGTCAATTCGAGTACTGCTGCTGCTGTACTGATGTGTTACAAGATGAGGTTGGACAACGTATGGTTGATTTCACATCAACTGCGTCACATCAACTGCACGTGAAATGCGATAATACTGTAGTTGCATGTATCTCCGGGTGAACACTGCACACGCATGAAGCACCAAAAAAGAAAACATGGCTGTGACCGGCGCCAAAGTGTGAGACGCTTGTGTTGTTTTACCGCTGCTGGACCGCTTCTGCTGTTGTTGTAGTGTGTACCGTGACTGCGCGGTTGCTTTTGAAATCCAGAGGAATTGTGGATCCGTATCGCCGTCCTATCCCCTGCGCGGAACTCTTAAAATAGCACATTTTTAAAGATTACGTGTGTGTTTGTTCGTACTTCCTAGGTCTACCCGAAACATGGTTCACACAAGCACACACTCAATGCGCCGTCCGCGGCCGTCACAAAAGAAAAGTTCGACGTGCGACTGCTCTGTGCTGTTAATCCGTGGCCGCCACATGGTGGAGAGCGTGAGGCACAGCATGTTGAAGCCCTGATACAGCGGCGGCAGCAAGCACCAGAGCAAAAATATTATATAGCGGGATATCAGTAGTCCTACTCAGCTCTAGCTAGGCGAAACGCTTCCTCTCCAATGCTGGCCAGATTCCCCGACTTCGAACGCTCACAGGACGCGCCACAGAGCCCAACCAGGACCCAGACTTGCGCCTTAGTGTACACGCGCCCCCCCGACGTGCCCGGCAATCGAGTACGAGAGAAGAAGAACCTAACCCTAAGATAAATCGTGGCCGATGTGCCAAAATGAAACAATTCCGTACACATCTATATTTCATACCTGGCTGGTACCTGGTATTACGGGGGTCCATAGTAAATATGACCAAATATTGTCAGTAAAAATATGTAAATATATAGGTTTTTGTGTGTACCGTAGGTCCTATAACTATGGTCCCCCGTAATACAATATTTCGGATAGTACACCTGGGTACTCATGGCCAGGAAACCTTTAGTATACCGCCCAATACCAATGAATATTACACCCTATGTTTTCCCTGGTTGCTGCCCGGGTATACCCGGGTGAAATTGCGTAGAACTTACCGGCGGACATATACGAGCTAGGCCAACCGAGGTGCTGATTAGGTGGTTGATCGGCGATGCCCCGCTCAATTTCACAAACTGGGATGTGATTTTTTTATACCGTGTTGATCATGCACCAACCAACAAACGGAAGGCTCGCCTTTTTTTTGTTTTTTGCATTTGTTCGAGGGATATTACCGATACAACGGTCCGAAAAAATACGAAAACGGCCATAACTTGTCTGGAAAAAGCAAAAACCAAAAAGGCGAGTTCTCTGTCTGTGTGCACATGCGGTTCAAATTTAAGCTTTATTTTCGGATCGAAACTCGGCAAACTTGAGCGGGGCATCGCAGAAAATCCACATTTCTCGCAATTACTTGTTTTATGTATGAAAAGCGTGCTTTAGCCATTTCAATCGTTTAATAACCAAGCATCCCGACCGCTGCCGCCCCCCCCCCCCCCCCCCCCCCGCATTGTCTTCCCACGGCTCGTCGCGTCTTTCGCGCCCGTGTACAGTGGTCCTACCTAGTAGCTTGCGTCGCGAGCCATGGTGCTCAATGGGGGGTGCGTCTCGCTGTTGGCGTTGATGCTGGCCGGTGTTGGTGTTTCTAGCGCGGCTCGGGAAACGTTATCGGTGACGGAGGGTGGCGTCACGTTCACTGGTGTCCGATACGATGACGGCCGCGACAAGCCCTACAGGCTCAAGTTCCGCCAGGACGGCACGCGCTCGCTCTACATGTTCAACTCGGCGGCCCAAGCGACCAACATCAAAATCGGCGAGGCGGAGAGGTACAAGGTGCGTCGTATTCATTTTCCACCAAGCGAGTGCCTTTTGATGGAGCGAATCTGGAATGGTGTAGCGATGTTCACGCGTTTCGCATATATCCACCGTATTGCCCCAGACGAACGTCGAAATGGCTGTACGTTGGTGCGTCTCCCTTGCACCCTTTATGTGGAGATCACGGTCGAGGTGGCATTTACTCCAACTCTGTGAACATCCAAACGTGATTTGGTGAGATGCTAGGTACCGTACTTAATGTTTGATTGTGTACTATTAATAGTTCTTTCTACTAGTTTTTCTACATAGTTCACTTCCGAACAATGTATGCTCTCCTTGCATGACCCTCACAACTGCTGTTATCCCCTCAAGATATTCTACGACACTAGCGACAACCTGGAAAGCGTGGAGCTGACGCCGGCTACCAGGCGAACCCTGGCCGAAGAGGAAAATGACGCGACCGCGGTTGAAGGCCGTCGCCTCGAGTTCGACGACTGTACCGCGTGTGAGGACGCGTGGGTCTCGTTGTGCGCTGGCGCGTCTTCCGTGTGTGACCTGGTCGGCCATGGCTCTCCGTTGAGCACCGCAGCTGTTGCGTCAATCGATACCATGTGCGGGACGTTCGGAACCGCATGCTCGACATACGAAGCTAGCGAGGCGTGCCAAGACCAATGCACCGACGAAGGTCTGTCCCACCAATACATTACTTTCCTTGGAAGTGCGTGCATTATTATCGATAGGTTCCTCGTCGCTGGCTTTCGATGCAGATTCCCGGCTCTCCACGTTTTATCCGCGCTTGCTAGTCTGAGCAGTCGCTGCAAGAGCCGAACGTGTTTGGTTTGGCGGTTGTGCAGTAGCGTGAGGTGCGTTTGATCTGGTGCCTGCAGTGACTGGAATACCTTGTAGGCTGTACTTGAGCTGTATTTGGTCGACGGTACGCGGTCGGGTTGTCCTCAATGGATCGGGAAGCACGGATGCCATAGCGTTCCCTCTTTTCCGCTTGACAAATATACATATATATATATATATATATATTTGTACCTTCGTCGGCCAGCACGAAAATTGGTTACGTCACCTTCTTCGGCTGGATATTGACACGCTGGTGCCTTCGTCAGCCAGAGCGCACAGTCAGGTTATACTCGATACCTTGGAGGTACGTACACTCAAGGGCCTGCTTTCGCACTCGATATACTTACACTATCAAAACTATCCAATCGAAACCAGTCGTCGACCTGATGCCATAGCAGCGTTTCTGTGGTGGGATGACCGCACGATACCCATCCACGTGCAAAGCACGCTTACAGACCACTGAAACGTCTCCCCTCTTCCGCCTGTCTTTCACTACTGGACGTGTATTCCCAGTGGTCGGCAGCAGCAGCAACTCGTGCCTTGACCCCACACACGGGGATTACAAGTGCGCGTTCTCGGGTGACACATCCATGTGAGGAATATTACGATTCAATGCAGATTCTCTCTGGTTGGTCATATGCTGCACGGGCGATACCTCGTTTACTATAAATCGCTGTGTCAATCGAAGGAGCAGAGGGTGCTGCGTTTTCAGAGCAGATTGTCCGTGGAGACGCCCTGTCAAAGGTTCTCGTGGGGTGTCTCGGATGCCTCCATCTACCCGAGGCCGTACGGTGCGATGCCTCGTGGTGGGGTGTATTTTTTTGGCGGTGAGCATGCTTCCACCGCTTGCAGCCATTTATCGCCGTAGCGTATTACTGCACGTGGTGTGCGAGACCTGCAATGATATAGAGGACGGGTGCCCATGGTCTCGAAAGCTGCGAAGTGTCGGTCATGCACCACCGCTTGCAACGAATGTAGTCCAAGTGACGGGCGAGGGTTTGAAATGATGTTCTCCCATCTTTATTGAAACAAACTGCTCGATAGAACGGTCGGACGTGCCGCTTGTACATTAATATGGATGCACGTAGCGAAAGCGATCGTCCGCGCAGCGCTGGGTTTCGCCGTGGGGGGCAGATAGCGGAGCACCAACGCAAATATGCCAGCTACTGCCATTTGATTATTTATGCCGCGCGACGCTTTGCAACACGGCACGAGTGCACGCCCATGTTGGCGAGCTGTGCGTATGGTTCCCACGTTGCTTCTTCCTGCCTCTTCATGCAGGGTGTTCACCGAGTGCGACCTAACGGACGCTGACGTTCCCTTTTTGCCGGCATGCTTCGAGGAGTTCGGGAAAACGAACGTCCAAAGGCTGTGAGTGCCCCGCACCGTGATTGACTCACTGCCCCGTGAAATATGCACTGTGAACAATTCGGTTGTTGATCGGGATATACGGTTTCAGTCGAGCAACGTTTGAAAACACGTCCCGCCGAAGACGATAGAATGGTTGTGACCCACCATTGTAGTAACGTGTTTTCGCAAGGCTAGGAGGCCCACTTGACAGCCGTCTACGTAGGTACTACAGACTGCCTGCCAGGTTGCCATCATCGCTCTTGTTTTTGTAACCGTGATAAGTTTGTAATAGTACCCTGGATAAGATTCAACCTTGTCTGTGTCGTCACTCAATTCTCGGGAATCGTATGCCCCACGCGTATCCTTTTGTCCTGACCTCTTGAAACCGTCAAGAAATCATTCGCTCAAAACTGTGCCAACCACATCGCTCGCGTATGAGTCCGTGACGCTCCATCTCTGTCTCCGATCTAGCTTCGTATAGCACGCTATTACGGGGGAACATAGTGAATAGGACCACATATTCTTACTTAAAATATAATATATATAGGTTTGTGTGTATACTGTACGTCCTATTTACTATGGACCCCCGTAATAGATATGTAATATATTTATAGCGATGCTGCGTTTCATGAAGGCATGTGTACGCGATGGCAGTATCATTCCCGGGCGACGCAAGCATGCGCGGTGCCATACGTTTGGCCCAACTGGCGTACTCGTTTGTTGCTTGCCTTGGTCTTTTCACCATTAACCACGCATCCCTTTCGAGACGGAACATATTTCCCACTTCTAGTAGAGGTACCTTTAACAGTTTGGCGCTCACTTCCTTGTTTCCATAGGTTATATAGGGGCATTTTGATACTCTTACCCCCTTCTTGTTTCGCCAGACTGTGGCCACGAGCTATCCCCTAGGAAAACGATTGTTTTCTCTCTTTACATATCCAGTGTACGAAACTTCTTTGTGCCATGTTCCTATGTTTTGCTTTTTTTCTCGGCAAACACATTCCGTTCCTCCTTGTATGTTTGACATTCTTACACTGTGCGAGTTCTACTTCATATCGCTTTGCCACAAGGGCACATCGGTGCATCCACTTCCTCCAACTCCGGGCAACTGGTTTACATATTTCCTGTTTCTGGCAGCTCTAAGGTCCCTTACAACGAATCGCAGTTTCAACGTTTTCGCGAAGTCCGTTGGGCCGTGCAAATACGTTCTCATGCATATCCCTTCTCCTAGCCCCCCGTATGTCTCTTGAGCCTTGAATTCACTTCACCTTATTTCTCAAGTAGGGGGGGGGGTGAATGGGTCCTCTATACACGGCATGCGTACACAATGGCTCAGGTTAACTGCGCACTTTTGTCGTATATCTGCCTTTGGTCGTGCTGATACTACTCTCGCTTTATTTATGCCTTCCGCCGTCGCCGCGTTGTTTTTTTTTTGTTGTTGCTGTTCAGACTCCTCGATGCCAACCACGACGTAACATCATACGGGGAGGGGACATTCGCTGGCCTGTCCGAGCTGACGTTCTTGTGAGTGCCGCTCGCTGTGGATCAGCGTCGCTGCGGGAGGCAACCTATGCATTTTCTGCCGTGACGCCAATATAAAAATCAGGATATCGGTGTTGTGGGACATACTTTGACATTAGTTACCCGCAATCGTTCGGCACGCTTCGGACATCTACCACCGCAGAGTAGCTCTTCGAATGCTGGTGGGCGTTTCACCGCTTGCACTCGAAGGGGACTTGCGTATCGTACTGTTTTTCTTCCACCTACTGTTCGCCTCTACACAGGCGAATTGCTAGGCGACTGCTCTCGTTTGACAATGGGGTCCTTCCTTCTTGGACTCAATGAAACAACAACAGACGTTTTTTTTGTCGTACACCGCGTTGGGATCAAGGGCAAGCTCCGTCCAGGCCTGCTCGCCTCGGGCGGTAATTTTTTTTGCGTTTGATACGAAGGGCGATTGCCGGTGGATACGGTGACGTACACGATGAAACATTTGGTGGCGCCGTTTTTGATGTTCGCGGCTGTGCCCGTGTTTTGGTGCTTCCCTTGCGCAGGGACCTGTACTCCAACCGGTTGGTGACCGTGCCGGAGGGACTTTTCAACGGTCTGACGAAGCTCGAGTTCTTGTGAGTGGGGAATGCCGTATTCGGTCGCTGTTCTCACTTCCATGAAGGTGGCCAGGTCCAAACTGCGCCAGACGTCAGCATGCCTGGTGCTGGGATCCGCGGCCTTCATTCGTACACGCCCGGCATTGATTGTGGATCCATCAACGATAATCGTTGCGGTCCCCCTTGTTGACACCCTGATCCCACGCTCGCCTGGCCCGCTTTCCCAGAGCACCATATCTATCTGACGGTTGAAACACGTCCATCGTGATCGTCGTGTTTGACAACACCGCTACCTATGTTGCATCACGTGTGTTGGACGGTGTCGTATTCGTTCAGGGACTTGGCCTTCAATGATCTCGTCAGCCTGCCCGAGGGGGCCTTTTCCGACCTCGCAAGCCTTCAGATACTGTAAGTACGGTGCAGAGGTACGACAGCTTGTTTGTGATCGAAACCCCCTGTTTTAACGTGTGGTAGTCATTGTGGACACGGCCGGTATTGAGTGCCGGAATGGCAGACAACGCGCCCCGCAGGCGGTGGGGTATTGGGGGGGGGTATATATTGGAGCCGCAGATGCATGTCGGGAGATTTAGCAAACGCGCGACGATGAACACACCGGGGGTGCTACTGGCGTTGTGGTGCTATCTTGGGGTCAGTGATGCGTACGCTTGGCATCTACCCTCCGTTTTTGGAATGAGGGGGCATGCTTTTGTCTTGTGGCATTAAGGAAGTCCACGGGTCACCCGGCGAACAACTCTCGCCCCCCTGTATCACTTTGGTATCGTGGTCGTCATCGGTACGTTTTTGGGAAAAACGTCACAATTTATCGACCCCCGCTCCGGTTTTGACGTTGGATGATCCAGGCGGATCTTCAGCAACGAGTTGACGCCCGAGGCGCTGCCTCTTGGTCTTTTCTCGGGCGTTCCCCTGCTGCAAGAACTGTGAGTGCGCCTAGTATGGGTCGAGGCTACAATTTGCAGGAATGTTTGCAATAGAGGTTTGGCTCCCACGTGCGGGCGGTTTGTGTTGACGACTTCTTTGGCGTTTTCGTCTTCTGGGACAGTAGGTGAGGCACTTTCTCCCGCTGTATTGGAACTCCTGCAGGTAGTAAGTTTTCCAAGCCGAGTTTCGGCATTGTGTTAAGCTTCGTGTATAAAATACGACGCGTGCATGTTGTGGCCGCCGCGCTGCCAAGATATCGGTTAACATTGTTTTTCAAGTTGATGCTCGAAGGGACCTCGGTACCCACGAACAAGCCGTCACGGCTTGTCCAGCCTATACGGCGCTACAAAAACAACGTTGGAGGGCACCATATATGCGTGCTTATTGTTGTTGTACAATCATCCCTCCGAAAATGATTTGAATTGATATGCTGTGGCAAATCATTGAACCAAAAACGGATCACAGTTCCGATCTGTCATTAAGAATGGCAGCAGTGCATTATTGTTTGCGAATTTACGATGCTGTAAGGTCTATTCTTCATATTTCGGTATCATAAACGCTAGGCTTCCCAGGTTAGCTCACAGTAGCACGAAGCTCGGCACACCTGTCCGAGAGATGCGTTCCTACGGCAGGCTACCCTTCTTCCCCCGGTACATACCTATGTTCTTGTCGCACTTATGGCTTGACTCGCCCGTGATCCGTCGACGTTCAGCAAATTGCGCTTGCTTCTGCTGCCTTGCTCTACACGGCGGTAGACGACACACACACTTACTATGTGCCCTACCTTTTGCTCCTGGCACCGGCACTGGAACCCCAGAACTCGCTTCCGCTACGGACTGCAGCTGACCTTAATAGCGAGATCACGATGGACGAGTCGTTGTGGATCTAGATATCTACTTTCAGAAAACAAAAAGTCGAGTGCCCGTGCATTACATGTAGTCGCCTCCCTTGCGCTCTTGATTGTTCAGGTACCTTGACAGCAACTTTCTGGGAGATATGACGGGTCTGGAAGGGCTCTTTGATGGCCTCGCTGAGCTCACGAGACTGTGAGTGACTCCTATCGTCCTGCATGAAAGGCGACTACCTATGTACCACGGGCAACGCTGTTTTGAGGTCATGGGCGGTTTCGAACAATCGAACACCCTCGCCATCCGAACCATGTCTGTGGTGATGTTTGTTTTGTGTCATCACTGCTCCTTTTGGTGGCGTCTCACGTCTAGTTCTTTTGTTTTTGATCCTTGCTTTTCCGTGGCGCCACGGTGATTCGTCCATCCAGAGGCCTCAGCGAAGCTGGCGTGCGGAGCGTTCCCGCAGGATTGTTCGCCGGTCTCACGAAGCTGGAGTATTTGTGAGTATTATTATTCGCTGCCCCGCCTACGAACAGCGCATGAGGGGGCTCGAAACGCCGTCGATACTGCTCGTGTAAGTACGTAGGAGCATTCTCCGACCAGCTAAACCACTCGTGAGACTTACGCCCAGTGATCTCAGCGAGCGCCGCAAGAGGTGAACGCAAACCGAAACACGGCGTCGGCGAAACTATGACCGTTAGAATCCTGAAGTAGAAAAATACCCTGGTATGCCCTTGGTTGGTGCGTGGATAGGTCTAGCCTTCCGTTGAGGGTGACTGATCTCTTTCGTCGGTTTCGCTGAAATGCCTGTATTGCTTACGTGCGCTTGTAGTTCCCAGAGGGGTGTTCTTCTCGTTTCTCGTGCACACGCCTGTGCCGGACTCGGTATGTAGCTGTCATTGCGGGTAGCTCGACATTGTAGTTTGCCTTGCTGTACGGAACGACCAGCTAAACCACTCGTGAGACTTACGCCCAGTGATCTCAGCGAGCGCCGCAAGAGGTGAACGCAAACCGAAACACGGCGTCGGCGAAACTATGACCGTTAGAATCCTGAAGTAGAAAAATACCCTGGTATGCCCTTGGTTGGTGCGTGGATAGGTCTAGCCTTCCGTTGAGGGTGACTGATCTCTTTCGTCGGTTTCGCTGAAATGCCTGTATTGCTTACGTGCGCTTGTAGTTCCCAGAGGGGTGTTCTTCTCGTTTCTCGTGCACACGCCTGTGCCGGACTCGGTATGTAGCTGTCATTGCGGGTAGCTCGACATTGTAGTTTGCCTTGCTGTACGGAACGAAACTGTCTCCGGACCAATCGGATATAAGCATGTTTGTACCTGATCTCTACCGTGCCGACGCTGGCTCCGGCGGAAAACGTTGCCGGTCGCTTTGCTTGGTTTCGTTGTTGCATAGATTACTTGCAGTATAGTACGCGCCCTAGCACAGTAACTGCAGTTGTGGTAATAGACTTGGCGGGCCGTTTCCCGCTGCCCGCTGACCCTCAATTTGTTCGGACGCGTACGGGATTCAAAACTTGATGTACGTTGCGTTGAGAATGTTGTGCAACGAAGATCTCCATCCCGTGATACTGAAAGCGTCCCGTTGATTCCTAAGGGTTGCCCATAAGCCCCCAGCTGGCCCATCCGCAACGAGCTTTGCTTCTCATGCCGGCACGCTGTTGGAATCCGTACCGATTTGTTTTCCGCCCCGCTACCGCGCGACGTTCCGTTGGTGTGGATCTCCAGGAGCTTTTGGATCAACAGTTTGTCCTTCTTGCCCGATGGGCTACTGTCTCCTCTCGCGGCATTGCGTACCCTGTGAGTTCAGCAACAAGCGGACATTTTCATGCCGTGACCTGGCCGGGGTCCCAACCTGCGTTTGGCGAGTGCAGAGTTGATTTTGCGAGGACGCGACACCGTAGCATCGGCGTTCCAGCAAGACATGGTTGGCGGTGCCGTGCCAAGACGCTCGTTACCCGCCACAATACCGACAGATAGTGTGCTCCTTAGCTTGGCCTGGCTCCGCTATCCGTAACAATGTATGTCCAAGGCGAAGTAAACATGTCGACCGTCCCGATATTTCAGCATCACGTCAGAATAGTTGTGACGTATTTTTTCGGTATCCATCGAGTTTTATACATCTGTGCACGGTTATCATTGATACGTGGATTGTGTGTTCATAGATATGGCACTGTTAACTATGCGTACCGCGCCGTGTCCGTTCTGCGTGCGTGTCTGGGACTTGCCAGCGCCACATGCGCGGCGAAGCCAATCAATTGCAATGTAACCTTGAAGAAAGGACGATCTGATGTGTGACTCGTTTTGGTCTTGGGACCCATTGATACTAGTATACTGCGATCTAACGTATTTTTCTGTTTGTGTCCGATATAGGGAGTTGACCGACAATAACCTCACGGACTTGGGAACTTCGCTGTCGGGACGGACCGAGCTTCGCACACTGTGAGTCCCCCCCGGTTTCGTTGCGTCCCAGCCATGGTTGTAGGAATCCTTCACTACGTGTACACGATTTTGCCTCAGGCTGAGGATACCAGCCCGGATGCGGCATGCCGTTTAGTCATGGCGGGCTTATGAACGTCAATATCGCGTACTGTAATCTGCGTTTGTGGGCGTGTCCCCTATGCATCCTGCACCCTCAGTGCTGTTCTGCGGGAACACAAACGCGCATGAGATCAGTTCAAGTACCCTATGCTTGTTTTGGGGTTTGCGCGACGCAGTCCGGGTCTGATCTAGCGAGACTCAGCGCCTAGGGCCCTGGTTCGTCTGGCCTTGCTTCGGGATTCGCGAACGCATTCGTAAGTTTTGATCGAAGGCTTTTTGTAGAGGTTCAACAGAGATGGTGCGGTAATTTACTGTTCGAGTAGCTCCATACGCAAGGCCTTCAATATGCATTGATCTGCGCATTCATGTTGAGTTTGCGAACGACGCGATTGCTGCCTTTTTTTGACGCTGTAATTGCTCTGCCGTGGAGCAAGCGCGCAGCGTTGGAACACTTGACCGTGGCATGGTGAGCCCAAACCGAGGCGCAGATACGAACGTCAATATCTTAATCGAATCGATTGTACCCACTAGAAACCAAGCATCTTATGCCATGAATCGAAAAGACGACTGATGGGCGGTCGTTAGTTGGTCGCAGTGCTATTACGGGGGACCATAATAAGTAGGGCCAAATATTGTTAGTGAAAATAGGTAAATATATAGGTTTTTGTATGTACCGTAGGTCCTATTAACTATGGCCCTCCGTAATAGTCGGTACGTGAACGCTGTTTCTAGGCAAGGGTTGCGGCTAATGTAGGCGCTCTGCGAACGAGATGCGCTGACACTGCGCCCTGCAACCCACAGCGAGCGGTGGAAGACGCCGACGCCGACGTGTATATCGGGGCGGTTTTCAACGATACGCTGCGCTTGCTAGGTGTCAAAAATTTGCATCTCGTCTATATTTACTGCCGCTCGTTTATCACTAGCTAAACGTGGGATTGTTTTAGTCATGTCTTTTGATTTATCGTCTTGGTGGCCACCTCCGCGTTTCTCGAGCAGGCTGCTGGGGTTCAATGATGTGGTGCTCACCGAAGATGTGTTCTCCGATTTGGTGAACCTGGAAGAACTGTGAGTGTTCCGCATGCCTGGTGTTCCTGCTTGGTGTTGTATTGCTCTTGCGTCTTGTGCTCGTGCATTTCCCGGCATTCGACTAGCCATTGCTTGAGTGCACGCTTATGTGGGTCTAACATCCTTACTTTCCCGGGGTGCGGGCGATTGCATACCTTGTTCGCAGTTTATGAACTCGTCTAATCTGCTTCGCATTTATCGTTAGTTTTGCCATGTGATCATCGCTCTCCTTGTTGCTGTCACGTGTTGCCCCCCTATCTGTTGGTGTGCCGTTCTAAACGACCGTCCTCGAAAAATACCGTACGTTGATATCCCCCGTCGACGTTTGCAGTGCTGAGCGCGCACCCATGGCAACAGGGCCGCTTATCTCTTACACATTTGTTTTGTGCCGGTTCGCTGGTGCCAACGGCTCTTCGTCTTGTTGTCTGTTGCTGCCGCTGGTGCTGATCAGGGAGCTTGAAGGATGTGGTTTGACCACCCTACCTGCTGGCATCTTCTCTCCGTTAGTGAACCTCGTGCAACTGTGAGTTACCGAGGCTGGCACTGGTGTCTAGCCTTCAGTAGGTTCGGTATTGGTGAAACCGGAAGCACATGTTTGTCGGCCGTGTATCCTGTTCATAGCATCGTCCGGCTAAATATGTCAGACCTTGTACAGCTGATTTTTTTTCTGCCAGAGAAAGTCGTTGGTTGTTGAATGACCCGTCGTGAATGTGCTGCAAGGAATACATGACTTCCGTGTCACTTGAATCATGCATCTTTTTCCCGACCTTTTTGCGCGTCTGGCTCGCTGACCTGCAGTAAACTCGACGAGAACAACGATCTCCAGTGTCTGCCTTCCACGTGAGTACGTCTTGCACAAGACGCTGTACACGATATCACCACACAAGCGCGACCGACGATGCGGTTATTGGCAACGGTGGCGTAGGTGCACCTTTCATCACGACGCTGGGTCCCTAGAGATATGAACCAATTCAATCTGTTGACCTACAGGCAGTTGCCCCCTTTTTTCTTCGCCCCGTTTCGTTTCAGATGGAGGGTGTATCGCTTGCATCGTGCGTCTATTGCACTAAAAACAATATCGCGCTCGTTCTCGGCTTTTTTCCGGAGAACTTGCTTGTACGAAAAATGGTTTTGGCTTGCGACTTCCTCTCTGGCGGGTCACAACCTTCCTCTGAGTTGCACACACAACCGGATCCCTTGCCTCGCCCCCTCTTGTGTTGTTGTGATGAGCAGCACTGCTACAGACATTAGAATCGGCGACGGCATCGCGGATGGCACGTGCGGTGAGATTTTTATTGTTTTGTATTCCGGTCGCTGAACCGGCCTCGCCTGCCACATTGTACTCCTACGTACGAGTGTAAGTTGTTTGATTCGCCTTGTTTACAAAAAAAAACATTCTCCGTGACATCAGCTATAAACTATTGCCGGTAACAGAAGCACGCCCTATAGAGGGCGTCACACCTGCCGAACTTGACATATATCCTACGTGCATCCCAATACTGCTTGAACTACCAGTAGATCAGTAAAACGTGTGCCCTACTACCAGGTAAGTTCTCGTCCCGCAACGCTTTCCGTGAATTCTGGTCATTCCGCCGCCCCTCACCCGTAAAATGACGTTGCGGCGCTCGTGCTTTACGGGGCGTGGGCGTCCGGTAGAGGCTTGCACCGCTCGGTTTGCGAGTGGTTGGCGTTGTCGCCGAAGTTCAAGATTGAACAGCATCGACGGGGCGAGAGTTCGTACGGTTTTTGAGTTGACCAATACGTGGCCGGAGTGTCTTGCACTGCGTTCGTCTCGGATCCCTCGAAATGATCTGGCTGTAGCACAAACAGAAATGCCGCGAGTTCACATATTTCTTCACACGTACGTCCGAGATGCTCAACAGGTCTGGGTCGGGAAGTATATATGACGTTTCCGTGAGGTGTCTTGCTTGCCGCTATTATATCTACTTCACCGTAGAAATAGTTATGCCCTTGCTGTGAGTTTTGTTTTTCTAAAACAAGATACCGAGTTCATCAAGGTGTCAAAACTAACGGCGCGGCCCCTTATAGCATACCAACCTCACCCCTAGCTTGATGTTTGCCTTCTATAGCTCGTCGTGATCGAGACGCGCACATGGCACACGTGGGTAAAGATGAGCTAGTACCATATAAAACGTGTCGCAATCTACGTTGCCCGGAGGGTATTCCAGACCCAGAAATGGCTGAATATCTCGCTCTTTCTTTTGGATTTTTGCCGCGCAGAGTGCACTCCTGTAGAGGCGGTCTTCTGCGACGACGGGCTGTCCTGCCAGAGTGGAATGACTGGCTACACGTGCGGTGAGTTTGCGGGGGCCTCTGGCGTTCTTGTCATCCCTAGGTGTAGGACCATTGGTTGTCGGCATCTGCTCGCCATTACCGAGCATTGGGGCGTTTCGGAGGTTGGTCGCCATGTGGGAGCATCACCGAACGGAATAGCACCCTCGTGCCATGCCCCTGAATCGAATGTTTGATTCGGTAGGCCTTTCGATCAATGGTTGGTACGATGTTGAATGACGCCCCTGAACTTGTATCACATGGAGGCCGATGATGAGGCACAGCTCATCTGCCGTTCATGATTAGAATCGATGCGGGCACATTTATCACAACCCTAATCACCCACCTGATTTGTGCTGTCGCGTTACGTTCGCCGTTGAACAGTCGCCTAATAGTAAACCATCCGGGCGGTGTCAGACGTGACTCAGTCTAGGAGATCTGCAGCCTAATGCTGTAGTTTTCACCGATGGAGATGTTCGGCACGTACGAGCAGATGTGTCGACGGTACCTTCGCCCGAACCTATGACGATGGACCTAGCTGCGATGGAGTGCAATGGTGTGCGCGTCGGGTGGACACGGTGCACCGGCGTGACCTCACATCTGTGTACCTCGAGTTCTACCATGACGTACCATGATGCAACAGGCCTATCCACAATGATATCCGCATATGTTCGATACGAAAAGTGCCCGTAAACCCAGTGAATAAATTTCCGTCGTCACTGCCGTGGAATAGTATTTTCAGTATGGTATTCCTATTAATAGTGCTTCCTGTCCCATAGGAAATTGTCTCGTCTGCCGAAGCTCTTGGGACATTCTTCTGGTACGGGCACGGGCTCCTCTGGGTCGCCTTTCTTAGTATGGGGTGTACATGTAAGTCATTGGTCGCAAGAGGATAGTTGGGCTTGTTGTTCCTTGGGTCTCTGTGCGCGTGAGTGACTCATGTCGTGCAATGAACTGACTTTGATGGACCTCGTAGTTGCTTCGGGGTTGTTTTTTATGTGCTGTTTTTAAGGATGCAAAATCGACGTACTACACGACGGCATTCCTCTGGAGAGCGCAAGTCATCGTGCGCACTGTTTGGTTTGGTACGACGAACTGGGGTGGGCTGCAGCGCCCATTGCTGGGGTTGATTTTGTTTTGTTTTGCTCAAATCTGTTTTTCAATGACGTGACCCTTGCCGGGTTAGATGACGCTCGCTTTCTGTGCGTGGTGTGGGATGCTGAATACCGCATTCGGCAGTACCGTAGCTTGGCACCCGCTTCGGGTAGATATGCTTGCCAGGTTGAACAAGTTGGCTCTGAATTGCTTACCAGCTGCTTTGCTGGTTTCTTGCCTTGTTTCTTGCCTTGTTTCGGTCTATCGTTTGTTCTACTGTCCATTGAGGACGCGGGTGGGGCGTTTTCTTCTCCATCGCCTCCTTTCTTTTTCATCAACATTGTGTAGTGGGCTGTTTTTCCGGATATGTAGGGGAATTTTGATGGTTTTGCAAGAAAAAAGTAGTTTTGCACATGTGCGGGAAGAAAACCTGTCGTGAAGGTCTCACAACAAGTAGAATCTGGTAGATCAGAATGGAAGTGTGTCCCCCGCATGCCGCACTCATGGCTTGGTTCCCCTCAGCGGCTATTCATCGTGCACTGGAGCTGTGTGGCTCGAGGTCAGTGCTGCGCAATTCTAGTTCAAAAGGAGGAATAGCCCTCTATGCGAGCAACAGCCGCAAAAGCGAAGGCGTCCTCAATGGAATGCGCGACAAGAGTACTGTGTGCGCTCGCGAAGGCGGTCGTCAGCAGACTAAGTTTGAACAAGAGTCGCTGCTTAGGTGTATCGATGGTACTCGCTTCTGATGGCGCAAACTAGCCATGTAAAACAGCGAAGTGTTCCAGGAAGATCCCAGGACAGTTCAAGAGATATGTGGCTTCTAAAGACAATACCCTAGCGGAAATCGTCGGCTAATGGCACCGTGCAGCCTGCCAGCGTCCCGCTAAGAGCTTTCTTTGATGCCGCGTGTCCTCGCTTCTGGTTATGCGTAGTGTATGGCCTGCGCGTGTACAAATTCGCCGATTCTCCCGTTTCGCCGCACTCACCTCAGACTCACCAACTTTTGGAAAGCCATGCCCCGGTTATTAACAGAGAGAGTCGGAGGAACACGCCATTCAAATGAAGCGCGCCTCTTGAATACAAAGCTTCCCTATCCTATCAGCGACCGTGTACACGTTTTGCCTCTGTTCACTCGAGACCAGGTTTGAACCCTGCTTGTTACCTGGCAAATATTATGTAACAGGGATGCTATACCAATACACATCACCGATTATGTTTTCTAATATATATGTCACCGGTTATGTATTCAACCGCTTTTGGGTTCATTCTCATGGGATAGATTTTTTTTTTTTACCGGGATTTCCGAAGTTTGGAAATATTTGGAGGTATGTATCAAGATACGGAGGCGTTCTGTCACTATTCGTGAAATTCTCCGGAAGCAAAAAAAATAAGGTTTGTTAAGTTTCGCTTATTTGGGGGGAAAAAATCAGGAAAATCTGGAAGACAAAAAAAAAATAGCGCGAAAAAAAAAAACATGGAAAAAAGCTCTCCGATAAGAAAGATACCTCACCTGCTCTAGTTCGCCGGATGCATCGCGGACGGGGAAGGGGACAACTGGGGTATGTTGGCTTGAACTACGGCTGACATGGTACCTATCGTGGACCCGAAACGGTTCAGCATTCTAGGGGTCAAATACCTCTCAAAACTATAGTGGTTTGTTTTTGACCGGTGGTATATCAAATTTATATAACCGATCAGTCATCACCGGTAATGTATACAAGCGCTCTCATACATCACCGCGTTCGCCGCACACCGCTCGGACGGACACGTGAACAGCCGGAATGTGTCGGCGTGGGCTAGGGCTATCCTAGAAGCTATCGTGGAGCCTAAAGAGGCCGGTGTTCCAGGAGTTGCAGAGTCCTCCAAAATTTTTTAAGTGTGTGTAGTCTCGGCCGGTGGCGTATGTAGCCGGTTATTCAAGAACTAACCCTAACCTTTAACAGAGAGCTTTTTTTCCGTAAGTTCTATGTTTGTTTCGCGCATTTTTTTTACGTTTCAGATTTTCCTGGCTTTGTTTGTTCCTACAATGTGAATTTTAACAAACATCATTTTGTTTGCATTTTGCGATTTTCACGAATAGTGACAGAACGACTTTGTGTCTTGATACTCCCCAATTAATTTCAAACTTTGGAAAATCTGGAAAAGAAATTTTTCTGATAAGAATGAGCTTAAGGCCGAGGGTATTCAATGTCGGAAATTTAGAAACCTGTATGTCCCCCGTCACAAGGAAGCTCCAATCCCCCAAAAATCTGATCTCAAACCGCTCCCGACGCTGACGTGTATACCGCGCGAATCGAAAGCGAACGCACATACAAGCCGCCTGGGCTGACTTTCGAATTAAACGGAGCCCTGCTCCTCAAGCTACGCGACCCAGCCCTACCCGCGGGACAGTCACTCGCATTCACTCCCCATCGCCGGTGATATATGCGCTACACTCCTCAGGGGAAACCCGGTTATCCTAGGGCACTGGCCGGTAGTTCTGACGCCTGCGTGGGTGGTAGTCGTCGGGCCAAGAAGTTATGAGATTCTGTTGGATTGGGGCCGGGGAGAACAAGAGCAATAAGTCCTCCGGCAGTGTAGATAAAAATGTTGTATAAAACGAAGTGCTTGTTGGCACATACTTACTGTAAGTTACTCTTTATGGGTGGTACTACGAGTATGAACACAGAAACGACTACTATACTGTACTACAACAACAAAAAATACTATTAACCCATTTTTACTGGAAGCACATTATATAGGATTTCTAGCGGATCGCTAGACGCTCCGGCTGAAGGTACCTAGATAAGTCCGAACGTGGGAGACACGGGCGCATGACAGGTATACACCGGTAGGTTCCACGCAGGGAAGAAGGCCGCAATTCAAGGGTCACAAAAAACTGCGCCAACGTTTTTATGGACGAAGAACCCTCCCTTTTATTTCGCACCCAGACAAGGGACTTGGAGAGCGTAGGAGGCCACGGCCAACCTCTTGCCCCCCAGACCACGGCTTCCAATGATACCTCCGAAGCCATCATTGATCCTCAGTGGTCTTGCCCGGTAAGAAGCTCGTTGAACGTGGGTGGGTTACATGTCGATTGAAGGTCAATCGTCGCGTGACTGCTTGTGTGCGAGCTGCGAGCTGTGTCTTTCTTCTTTTATGTGGGCGGCGTGATGGGTCCATCTCATTATTTGGTAAATGGGTGGAAGCTTCTACTCGACTCTTGAATCTTCCAAACGATGGAAGCCAAAATCGGAGTTGTGGAAGCCAAAATGGAAGTCGGATAGAAGCTTCCGTATTGGCTTCCTAAACTTCCAAAACTTCCATTTTGACTTCCATTGTTAAAAACTTCCATTTGGAAGTCAAAATGGATGTTTTGGAAATTGACTGGAGAATGGAACTCCCGTGGTAGGCTCATACCTAACATCCAAAACTTCCACTTTGACTTCCAAATTGAAGTTGTGGAAGTCAAAATGGAAGTGTTTGCAAGTCAAAATGGAAGCACTCAGTGGCAATCAGCCAGGAATATTTGCCGATCTCCCTGGCGCGTGCACTGGGCGTCCAAATTCGCAATAGATGGCATACGGTCGCGGGTTTGTTTTCGGTGTCGTCCTGGCCAACCAGGATCATAGAGAACTGCTTTTGCGGCTTCTGCTGTTGCTATTAATAGCTGCTGTGTACATGACGGCACCTCTCCTCGCGTACATATCATTATCATGGGCGCTGGCGTAATATTAGAGTGTTGCAATGTATCACACCACGCATCGGCCTCTGCGATAGCTCCACTTACTTCTCTTACATACGACTTGGTATACCGAAACGTAGGATTACGAGTTCCGAAAAATTACATTCGCATCGCCACGTTTATGCATGAAATAGGGGAGTACATGGAAGTGAGGGAAATGTGACTTGAAGAATAGTAAGCTAAATGGAAGTTAAACAGAATATTTGGTTTACATCCACGCCAAACGGACGCTGATGAACATTTACGTGTAAACTGAAGTAAAATATAAGCTTTGGAAGTTGAATGGAGGTCGAAGGAAGCACGTGGAAGTAGGTGGAGGTTAAGCTTGCATATGGTGGTGGATACTAGGTTCCTCTTCGGGATGTGGGTAACGTGAAATCCCGGGGGCGTCGCAAGGCGAAAGGGAGTCACCGCTAAGCTGTTCTTGGCGGAAACGGGAGCCATGGGCTAGCGTGTTGCTCGAAGGAAAGAGTAAATAATTATTAGTAGTAGTCGGCAGTTACTATTAATAAGTATTATACTCTTTCTGTGGTGGATACTACACTACAACATCCACGCGGTAGCATGGGTTGACTACTATATATACCGTCACTTCACACCACCACCACTACTATACGCAGATGTAGTACAGGTACAAGCAACATACACTCTACAAAATACTGCCTGGTACACTACTACTACAGTACTACTACTACGACTACTAAGTACTACTGCTGACCAAACGCTCAAACAACATACAGACAACCTCAGAGAGGTCAAATAACCACGCGGTACCATGGATTGGGGCATGACTGCTATATGTAATACTGATACTATTATATGTATATATACACAACCACCAGTAATACGTAGATGCAGTACAGCTAGAAGCAGCATGAATAAATGTTACACTACAATACCTCCTATCAATATTAATACTTACTGGTGTTCTTATGATACTAAAACTTCGATATAACGTCGACGTAGCATGCAAGCGGTACCATGTGTTGGGGGCATGACTATTACTACTATACTGTTACTGTGAATGTATACCACTACAACTACTACGCAGATAAATGTACTCGGCGACGTAGCATGCAAGCGGTACTAAGGGCTGGGGGCTTGACTATTACTACTATAGTGTTACTGTGAATGTATACCACTACAACTACTACGCAGATAAATGTACTGTAGTAAAGGTAGAAGCAGCATGCACGCCACAAACTACCTGATACTATACTACTACGACTATAATGATGATTTCGTAAAATGTACAGGCTATACGTATTATACACGGTTGAGGGCATCTATCTACTACTACTGCTTCTATTGGCCAGGTAAAACCAGTATGCAGAAGTGGACGGACCGAGCGAGCCAGTTTCGTATCCACGTACGTGTTCGGTGTGAAGTGTGTGGCGTACGTCATAGGGCTCGGGTGAAACATGCATGGCGCTCGACACCTCGACCGACGTGTATTGTTGCTGCCGTATCTGCTGCGGCTAAGTGAGGTTGATAATAATAACGGATGATTTAAATTTATTGAGATTTTCAACCCACAGAGAAAATTCAGCAGAGGAAATTCTCGTGCTCGTGCGGGATTAATTTTATATTGTTGACTGCTCGCCACGGCCGGGTAGGTTTCCCAGCCTTTAGAACTGAAAAAAAATGAACACGAGACCACGATGACTCGTTTGCTTGACCTGTGGTGAACACTGCGCACACATACTGTACGAACACTGCTGTTGTACTGCTGCTGCTGCTGCACCGTGGCTGGGCGTTTTTTTTTAAATACGGCATAAGTTCGTACGAATCGTCGTCGTGCGCAGCGTTCATATAGTCGTAGCTTTCTCGAGATTATGTATGTGTTCGTTCCCACTTTTTAGGTCGACAGGAGTCACGGCCCACACATAAAAAAAACGCTATCCATGGCCGCCACAAAAGGGAAAGCTTGATGAACGACTGTTGCTGTGCCGTGGCTGCCTCTGTGGAGAGCTCAAGGGGCGGTGCGATCAGACATGATACAGCAGCAGCCAGCAGCAGACCAATATTTTGAAACTTGTGGGGTCTCCATTGTCCTACTTGGCTCTAGCAGATCGGAATGACTCCCGGTATTTATTTGCCAGAATTCTCTACGTCGGAGGCCAAGAGCACGCGCCACGGACCTCGTCCGGGGCTTGCATTTGCGCCGTGGTGTACACGCAGGCCCCCTGTGTGCCACGAAGCCAGAATGCGAAAGAAGACCCGCCGCCGGACGGGAAAAGTAAAGTGTTCTTGAAAAAAAAGTCAATTTGGTACAAAGTAATATATACTTCTACGCACGAACTTGGCAGTTTACGTGGAAACTATTACGGGGGTCCATAGTTAATAGGACCTATGGTATACATAAAAACCTATATATTTACCTATTTTTACTGAAACAAATTGGTCCCGTTAACTATGGACCCCCGTTGTAGAGATAAATAGAAGTTGTGGAACTCAAATGAAACTTGTGAAGGTTAAATGGAAGTGGATGCAAGTTCTTGGAAATAGGTGTAGGTTTCGCTTGCATGTGGGAGAAGATAGAAGGGTCTGCGGTCGTACATGGAAGTTTTCCATAGTCACAAAACTCAAATATAAGCTTCAGAAGTAGAAAGGAAGTAGATGCAAGTACGTGGAATTACAATGGGCCAAAGTCCCACTTGCATGGGGGAGTGGATAGAAGCGTCTGGAGACACGTAGATGGGAGTCTTCAATGGTGATACTCGAAGAAGGCTAACATATTTACTGGTGGTTTAATGTAGGTGGGTGCAAGTACGTGAAAGCACGTGAAAGTATGTTGCCTTAATGCTTGCATGTGAGAGTGTATGGAAGCTTCGGCGAACGCTGATGTGAATTTCTGTGTGATAGGGGTTACATGTAAGTTTGGAAGTTGGATAGTTGGAAGCAGATGTAAGTGAGTGGGATTAGGTGGAAGGTACGCTTCAATATGGAGTGGATGGAAGCCTCTACGGACGTAGGTGGAAGTTTCCATTGAAATGGAAGTAAATTGGAAGATAAATAGGTGAACTGTAGCTATTGGAAGTTCAATGGAAGTGCGTGGGAAGTACGTACAAAGAGGTGGAACTCATGCTTGAATGTGGGAGTGGTCAGACGATTTTGCGTACACAGACGGGAGTTTCGTCAAAATAAAAAGTAAATTGGAATATTTGGAAGACACACGTAAGTTATGGAAGTGAACCGAAGATTCTGCCGACGCCGATGGAAGTTTCCTTGAAAGTAAAAGTCCAATGGAACTTCTAGACGTGAAGTGGAAGCAGGTGGCAGTAGGTGGAAGTATATCAAGGTGCATGGAAGCTTAGTGGAAGCTGGACAAAGCTTCCACCGGGCATGGCCGTGGAAGCTTCCGCTTTGCTTCCGCTTGTTTCCACTTTGGAAACTTCCACTGACTTGTACTAGCTTTCACAATGGAAACTTCCATTGACTAAAAGGAAGTTTCCACTCGTACCTTCCAAAACTTCTATTTGGAAGTCAAAAACTTCCACAACTTCCATTTGGAAGTCAAAAACTTGAAGAATTTGTTTTTGGAATTCAATAACTTCCAAAACTTCCATTTTGACTGCAAAATAGTTCTAATGGAAGTCTAAAACTTCTTTTTAGAAGTTATAAACTTCTTTTTAGAGGTCAAAATGGCAATTTTGTGAAGTTTTTGACTTCCAAATGGAAGTTTTGGAAGCTTCTACTCATTTTCCAAAAAATGAGGACCACCTGGCGTGATTTCGCGTGGTTCGCGTGGTTCCCGTGGTTCCCGTCAACACAGTGATTTTATTGGAAGATGGCTCCCGTCTTTCGCGTTATTTCAGCCATTTGATTCGAAGATAGTTGGCGTCATCTCCCCGCGTACTAGTAGTTGGTGGTAATGAGGCGCGACCTCAATAATACCTGCAGTAGTCACACCTGCTATGCATCATGCTGGGCGAAGACGTTCGTGTCTTGTCGACAGTTCTTCTTTTCGGATAGTATCGGATGAAAGGGTGGAAACACCTCAACGGAGGTGCTTCCGCCCCGTCGGCGAAAACCGCCACAGAGTATTGATATAACTTTGTGCATACAATCTACTCTGCTTTGTTCTCCGACGACAAAGAACAACTATTTATTCTCGTATATACATGTTCGTGTGAAATATCTCCTGAGTTCCTGAAAAAACAATATTGTATCGTATTTCAATATCATGATAATTTTTGTCCGTGGGGTGGGCGGGTGTGATAGAGTACCTTGGTTGGTAGTCAATAGACCAACCATCAGTAGGGGCCGTTAAACATTATTGTTCCAGTCGCGTCGTACCCCGTTTACCATTTGATATCTGTAGATACGCAGGCTAGTATATATGTAGACACGCAGACTGGTATATCTGTAGAATGTGATATGCAGGTTAGTAGGTTGTACTATTGAAGCTGAGAGTAACGCATGCACCCTTACGGGGTGTTGTACTATTGAAGTTTAGAGTATCGTATGTTCCCTTATGGGTTATTGTACTATTGAAGCTTAGAGTAACGCATGCACCCTTACGGGGTGTTGTATTACTGAAGTTTAGAGTAACGCATGCACCCTTACGGGGTGTTGTACTATTGGAGTTGAGGGCAACGCATGCACCCTTACGGGGCGTTGTACTATTGAAGTTGAGGGCAACGCATGCACTTTTACGGGACGTTGCACTATTGAAGTGAGGGTGACGCATGCACCCTTGCCAGTAGAATATAGCCGGTTGAAGCCAGAGGATACTCCTGGCTTCAAAAAGCATGTGTTCCCCCCCCCCCTCTCTCCTCACTCTTCTCACTTGCTCCTTCTGAGCAAGCCTCGCACCAATAAAATAAGAGAACTCCAATAAGAACTAGGTCTGAGTTTGACCAAGCACAGACACCTGTGTCACACTTCTTCTGTGGATCATCATCCCGTGGAACCCTTACTGCTCACCACACATCACATGGGTGTAGTCTCCATTCTTCTTCTCGCTTCTGACTTGGCTCTTAGAAGAAGCAAGGCTTGTTGAGTGATCTTGTCAGACCTTCAGGTTCGTCTACGATGAGGCAGTTCTCGATACGGGGATGGGGAATTGTCTTGGAAATTTTTTCGATATCCTTCTCCAAGGATCCGTTTGTATCTTGTCGACAATTCTTCTTTTCAGATAGTATGGGATGAAAGGGTGGAAAACACCTCCTGTTGTCGGTGCTACCACCCCTCCCTTGCTTTCAACGGTCCTTTCGTACTGTGGAATGGATTCGTGTGATGTATTCATCTACAGTACGGACATAGGCCGTTTTCTCCCATACTTCACTTTCTTCCTCGGTGGCTAGTCGACTCCAAGTTACCGAACGCCGCCCGTGCTTTTCTTGTTCCTTTAACGGAATTCGTTGATCTCTCTGTACTGTTCGTCCGTGACCCCTTTGACCTTAGTGTGTCCTGTCGTCCCCGGTGAAAGTACTTCGGCTAGCCTCATGATTTATCGTTGCTACATCCTCTCGTGCACATGCTCGCGAAACCGCCCATCCTGACCTGTACAAATGCATGGAAGATTCTTGCTTCCCGTTTGCTGCTGCTGAATACAGCCTAAGTAAAACCTTCATTTGTGGAAGTGTTAGGAACGAAGATCCTTTCTCTGGTTCTCCGTTGACCCCTGACTTTATGTGCAGGAACAAGTAATCATGCGTCATGTCCCATCCCGCATGTTTTACTACCGCCATCCACTGTTCTACTGCCTTGATCGGGCACGTCGCCACGTGAACCTCCTCGTGCGGGATCGTTATCAAGTTGTCCGCCCCGTCCCTCATTGTTTTACCGCATTGGAAGTTGAACATGAATCAACTACGGTTTGGCAGTCTGAGGATGCGCTGTTTGAATGTGCGCGTTAACTCGTCTCTACGCTTCGCCGTACTGCACGCTACGATGAGCAGTGCAATGTTCCTTGCCAGTATCGGTTTCCTGACCTGGTCCGCCGTGGTCCTTAGTTCCTGCTGCATCGGCCTCACTATTGGCTCTAGGTGGCTGCGTAGTAGTGCTGGTGCTTGTTTCATTAACGCTCCCGCTCGCGTTTGTTCTGATCTCGTAAACGCCACGTATTGCGTCACCAAATAACTCCTGACCGAGTTGCCTACCCTCAACTCGTCGCACCAGCCTGTTGCTTTGCCGAAGGCTCGCTCGTAAGCCACCGCTAACTTTGATACATGATTTGATCTCATGGAGTCGTGAGCGTATCTTTTCTACACATCCCTGTTTCTGTGAAGCGCGCGGACAAACTATCCGCCCCTACCACCGTGCAGTGTTGTCCGTGTGCTTATTGCGCGTCGGCCTTTTCCGCAAGAGTCTGGCCAACACAAAACTCCACGATGTATTTCGGTTGTGCAATAGTCACACCTGTCAAGCACGACGCTGCACGCCACAGTATACCACGGCACGTCACCCGCGGGAGCTGCCCACAATAACTCTGCAGAAGAGTTCGATCGGTCTGCTTTGTGTTTGACAGGCGTATTGAATCCATCCCTGGGTCACACAACCAGGTGGAAATTTGAGCCATGTGTTTCGCTCCTACTGTTCTGCGTGATAATAGGAATTAGTGGAACAAACTCGCGGTTGAGTTTCGTCTCTTCTCCGAAGCGCTCTCTGCTAAAGCCGTCTTATTGATTGTGCTCAGAAACACGACGGAGACGTTACATCTAAGATTAGGGAGTTTCATATATTGATATGGGATTATAGAAGAGGGATATTTAGACGGATATTCGGGGGAGATAAACGGGAGGTTTATTCCCGCGTCTTGTTGAACAATAACCTGCATACGATGCATGTGCTGTCACTCGACAGCTCGGATATAATATAAGAGGAGTTCCGTGTTACTGTCTGGAGTCAACCACGCGTTCCCGTGCCAGCTGCGCCTATACCTTTAGAGATCAATCAACACACTAGTGAAGTCCGGTGATCTCCTATTGGCAAGCGTAGCCAAGGCCAACCTAGAGAGGTGGAAACCTGCGTTGGCATGCCTAGTTTCGAGGATGTGCCCAGTCAAGAAGCCAGCGTCGAGAGTGAGAAGATTATACAAGAGATGAGGGAGAAAATAGAGGTCCTGGAAACGACGATGGAGGAGCAAAGACTACGCGCCGAGAGGGACGCGCAGGGAGCAGGAACGGAAGGGGGGGGCGGTGGGCGGACGAGAGGAGAAGGGACTGCTAGAAGACAACAAGCAACGTCGACTGTGCCGACACCTGGGG
This sequence comes from Macrocystis pyrifera, assembly GCA_031763025.1. Lineage (NCBI taxonomy): Eukaryota > Phaeophyceae > Laminariales > Laminariaceae > Macrocystis > Macrocystis pyrifera. The sequence continues at coordinate 7,417,812 of JASSKH010000018.1, read as the reverse complement.
TGGAGGCCCAATCAGGCATGTCATTACCTTCTTTGTACCGCCCAAGTTTGTCCCAATCGAGACCCCTGAAGTTCGATAATGTAGAGGCCCACTTTAGCGTGTGGCGTAGCAAGTTTTTGGCATACCTATCATCGCTTGGGTGTTTGCATGTACTCAGTAGCACAGCAAACCTAGTTATGGTGGGCGACATGATGGTGTCGCCGGAGGAACTAGCCTCCAGACATTCCCCCCAGAAGATTAGGGACGCGCGATTGGTATATGGATTGATGGTGGAGGCAATAACAGGATACGATATGGCAGAATTTAGGATGCAGAAGGCATTGTCTCCGAGTGGTGCTTGGAAAGAGTTGGGGGACTACTACATGCCTAAGACGATAGCGGGAACACATAGATTTAGGAGAGAGTTTGATACCATCTGGATGGCTGAGGACGAGAACCCCTTGATGTTCCTAGGAAGGGTGGACAAGGCAGCAGATGAGCTGGCGATGTCGGAATGTGGTAAAGTGCAGAGGAAGTGAACCGTCACATAGTTACCAACCTCTCATCTTTGTATACTATTCAGAGCAAGTCAATTATTTCCCGCCCTTCCAACCCCCGTTCCGAGATCGATGAGATCATCCGTGACGCGTATGCAAACGACAAGGTAGAGAAGGAGATGGTTTCTAGGGCGTTGGGCGTGCAGGGAGTAGTAGGTCAACATGCCTTGTACGCCGGAGGTGCGCAGCCAGCCGGTGGCGGAGGTGCGGGTCCAGGAGGAGGAAGGAGGAATAGGAGAGGCCGGAGGTTCAAGGATGGGCAGCAGCAGCAGCAGCAACGGCAGTATCAGCAGCAGCAGCATCAGCCCCGGCAGCAGCAGCAGCATCAACGGCAGCAGCAGCAGCCCCAGCAACAGCAGCAACAGCACCGCCCCCATCAGCAACGTGGCAACCGGGGAGGAGCTTCGTCGGGGGGGATAACCGGCCCCAAAAGGCGTTGGGATGCCGTGGCCTGCAGGTACCGTTGGGATGACTCAGGTCCAGACCCTTCGGTACGGGTGGAGTAGTCCCCCCCATGGGTTGGGTACCTACCGACCCACCACCAGGGACGTTACCGCCGATGCCCCCGCCGCCCGTAGCGACTCCGGCAGGCTGGGGTCCCCCACCGAACAACACGCCATGGAGGCGCAAGGGGACCTGCTTCCGGCGCGGCAGACCGGGCCACCACGCCGCGGAATGCCAGGTAGCTCCTGCGCAAATGAATGTCGCTATCCCGGGTGCCGCTTCTCTTCAACCCGCCCAACAAACATACTACGGAGGTGACTGGCTGCAGGGGACGCCCTGCGACAGTGATGAGTATACCTCGGCCGGAGCTTCCCCGCCACAACAACCCTCCTTGAGCACTTCCTCCTCCCCTGGCCCAGCGAACAACGGCAACCCTACGCCTACGTTCGATCCGCACCTCCTCACCGCGCAGTTTGCGCACCAAGGCAAGGCGACTGATGATTTGTTTTGGGTTAATGGGAGAGAAGAGTGGGTAGCGGATTCGGGAGCAACCTTTCATGTGACTGGTAACTCCTTTGGTATGGTAGACTGTACTCTCCCTCCCCCTGGTAAGAGTAGTTTGGTGGTCGGTGACATGAGGTCACTGAAGATAGAGTACTTCGGCCAGATTACAATTGTGATGCACAGCTCCCAGGGTGACGTTCAAGTTAGGCTGATGGACGTAGCACACGTACCCGGTGTTCGCTTCAACCTATTTTCGCTTCATGCAGCAATGTTGAAATGCCCGGTGACACTTGATGCTCAGGGAGCTCACACATTGAATGAGCAGCTGTCCTTCGTGCGTAGGGACGCGGGTTCAAACGTAGACGCCACGCGGATCGTAGAGACCCCGATTGCTGTCGCTGTTTTGGCTCCTGGAAAAATGAGGAAGATTGGTATTAACGACCTTCACGTTGCCCCTGCCCACTCCCATGCTGACACTCTCCGTAAGACGGCACGCCAGATGGGCATTAACGTTTTCGGGGAGTTGGTTCCGTGTGCTGGGTGTTCTGAGGCGAAAGGGAGGAGGATGGCGGTGCCGTGGACGACCGAGTGCCGTTTCTACCAGGCCTCTGGAGCGTCTGTTCGTGGATCTGTCGAGACAACAGCCTACGTCTGCTGGCGATGCGCAGTACTTGATGATGATCGTCGACGACTACTCGCGCCTGGGGTGGCCGTATTTCTTGAAGCGGAAGTCCGACGTCCCGAAGGTCTTCGCCGGTTTCCTTGCCGACATCAACGCAAAGGGTGTGCCGTCTATCGTGGAGTGCCTTCGCTCGGACAACGGCACCGAGTTCACCAAGGCGGAGTTCGTGGAGTTGCTCAACCATCACAGCATCCGCCGCAAGCACACGCTCGTCGATTCTCCGAAGCATGGCGGGGTGGTCGAGCGACGGATCGCCATGACGCTGGAGCTTGCAATGGCGTCCCGCCTGGAGGCCACCCGCCTATTCGGCGATGCAATGATGCCGGCGACGCAGCTGAGTCATGCGTGTACGCGAGCGATGTGATCAACATGACGGCGAGGGTAAGGGAAATGCACTCGCCGTACCGTGAATTCTACGGGAGACCACCGTTTGCACGGTTGCTCCCGTTTCTGAAGCCGGGCTTCCACCACGTCAGGAGGGCCCTGAAGACCGAGCCGAAGGCGGAGGCTTGCTTCTACCTCAACGGCGGCAACCACCACGCAGCTGACTGCAGCAAGCTCCTGCTGATGTCTGGCCGGAGGTCGTTCTCCCGTGACGTCACTTGGGAACACCAGAGGAAACCGTTTGTGGGGTTACTGCCTTCGCAGGAGGAGAGCTCCCCGCCGCCGCCGTCGCCGCCGCCATCGCCGCCGGGTGCGCCGGAGCCTCTGAGGGGCCCCGACGTATGGCCCAAGCCACCGTCCCCATCTCCACTGCTGCCACCGCAACCGCCGTCATCACCGCCAATACCGCCGCCGCCGCCGCCGCCGTCGCCGCCGCCACCGCCGTCACCGTCGCCATCGCTGCCGCCGTCATCGTCACCGCCGCCGCCGTCGCCACCGCCGCCGCCGCCGCCGTCGCCGCCGTTATCATCGCCGTCGCCGCCGCAGCAGTCACCGCAGCCACAGCTTTCGCATCGTGCTGCCCGGGCACTGGGTTCTTGTATCCCGGACCATGAGGATGGCGATGTGCTGAGGGGGCGGACAAGGGGGGAGACGGCACGACACCAGGAGAGTGGTGCCGCTGTACAGAGAGGGCGGACTAGGGGGGAGACCGCACGACACCAGGAGGGTGGTGGCGGTGTGCAGGGTGGTCGGGCCAGGGGGGAAGCTGGGCGACACCCGGAAGATGGAGATGTGCTGAGGGGGCGGACAAGAGGGGAGACTGCGCGGAACCGCAAGGCTATGGGGCATGGGCTGCAGTCGTTGATGGCAGCGCGGGAAGGTATAGGCCATGTATTTTTCCATCCAGCCCCACCGCGCGAGAACCCTCCCCTTCCCACACGCCCGGCGAGCGAGCTTTCGACGCCGGACTCGTATGCTGAAGCGTGTGCAGACGAGTATTCGGCCATCTGGATACAGGCGATGGACAAGGCGTACCATGGGCTGGCTCACGCGGGGACGTTTGGAGCGACGTAGCAACCAGAGGGGCTCAACGTCATCTCGGCGAAGTGGGTGTTCGCCTGGAAGTCCAACGAGCATAGTGACGTGGTGCGGGCGAACGCAAGGCTGGTGGCACGAGGTTTCAAGCAGCGTGGGGGTATTGATTTCTTTGAGACTTTTGCTCCGACGCCTGCAGCGTCTTATGTTCGTTTGTTGGGTGCTATTGCGTGCGAGTTGGGTTCGGATTTGTGTCATTTTGATGCTGAGAAGGCGTTCGTGCAGTCGAGTTTGGATGAGGATGTATTCATGCGACTACCCCCCGGCTGCGGCGAAATGTCTGGTATGGTAGCCAGGTTGAATCGCGGTCTCTACGGCTTGAAGCAAGCGTGGAGGTCGTGGCACAACCACCTTCTCACTCACATGAAGAGTCTAGGATTTGAGCAGAGCCCCGCTGATGCGTGTGTCATGAGGTTGGTCGAGTCGGTCTCTGTCTCCATTGTAACGGTAGTTCATGTGGATGATATTTGTGCTGTAGGACTCAAGGCTAGATGCGATCAGTTCTGTGAAGACCTGAACAACCTTGTTCCGATCAACAATCTGGGCGAGTTGCGGTGGTATGCTGGTTGTTGTTTTTCGAGGGATTGGGATGCTGGTACTTTAACGATTTCGCAGTAGGCGTTCGCTGACAATACCGCGGCGAGGTTTGGTGTTAGTTCTGGGAGGAATAACCCGCTTTCGACTGATGTGAAGCTCGAGGAGTTTGACGAGAATGAACCCGTGGGTGATTGGTCTTTCCGCGAGTTGATGGGGTGCTTGATGTGGCTTGCGAACCAAACACGACCGGATATTGCGAACGCGGTGAGGGCGATAGCGAGGTACACGAATAGGCCGAGGGAAGTACACTGGAGGACAGCAGATGGTATTTTAGAGTATGCATTAGCTACGAGTAATTTCGGCATTACGTTCCAGAAGGATAGCGGGCTTGAGCTGGTAGCGTTTGCAGATGCAGACTATGCCAACAAAGCCACTGACAGGAGGTCAGTTTTCGGTGGGGCTATCATGTGTGCTGGTTTTCTAGGACGCAGAAATGCGTCACACTCTCAACCACTGAGGCCAAATATGTAGCACTGGCAGACACTATCAAGGAGGCAATGTTCACGCGCTATGTATGGAGTTTTATTTTTCCGGGGTTTGGGGAGAGATGCATTACGGTTTTCGAGGATAACGAGGGGGCAAGGCACCTGGCACAAAATCCAGTGTGCACGTCGAATTCGAAGCGCATCGACGTACGACACCACTTCTTGCGGCAGCTTATTTTTAAGGGGGGGGTTGTTTTTACCCATGTGGAGTCGGAGAAACAGCATGCAGACTTCTTGACAAAGCCTCTCAACAACACGGTGTTTCGTTACCACCGGGATTTTCTGATGAATGTTTGGCGCGGTTTTTCCGAGGTAGAAGGTTTTATGTTATTTTAGGGCGAAGGATTTGTCTAAACTACGTATAAATCCGAAGATGCAGCCGTTTTTTTCCTTTTTTTTTTTTTTTTCCCTGGCTAATTCCGAGGATGATACCATTTTGTTCCTGGTGACGGATTTCGAGAGTTTTTGGTGTTTTCGAGTAGTTTCAACGTCAAATAAAATTCAAGTGAAGGAATGTATGCTATCTCGCATTACCGTCGCGATCTGTGTATCTATGGCGGGAGTAGGGGCAAGGGGAGACTCTTGTCCGGGGGAACGGAGTTCCTTGCGATCTCTGGCATTTATTTTCTTGGCTGAAAAATCATTTTGATGAGTATGACTACTGTGATGTTTTATATGATTTGCATTAATTCCTCATGAAATAGAGGGAGAGGTTTTGGATATAGTTTAAGAGAGACTATGAAGCGCCTGGGGGCGTGTGCGATCCATAGTAAATGTTTTCTGAGTTGGAGGGTTTGGATAGTATTTTGGAAATCGAGAGTTGATTTTTGGTTCTTAGTGAAATGATGTTACGGAATATCATATAAGTTGGTCATAATATTGAGATGTTTCCGCCCAGCGGAGTGGTACATTGTAGTGTACAGAGCTGGGGGGATATTGAAGTATGGTCGTGTATAATGAGCAGGGGGGATACTGATTGTGCTCAGAAACACGACGGAGACGTTACATCTAATATTAGGGAGTTTCATATATTGATATGGGATTATAGAAGAGGGATATTTATACGGATATTCGAGGGGATTATTTTCGCGCCCTGTTGGATAATAACCTGCATACGATGCATGTGCTGTCACTCGACAGCTCGGATATAATACAAGAGGAGGCCCGCGTTACTGTCTGGAGTCAACCACGCGTTCCCGTGCCAGCCGCTCTCATACCTTTAGAGATCAATCAATACGTCTTAAATTGTATATATCGCCTGCCCAATGTCTCTTCCTATATGATGGTGGTCGCTTCCGTCCTCCCATCTTTTTCGTCCTTACTCGACTGCCCACACCATTGGCAGAAGACAAATTCTTCGTCGTTTTCGCCTCGGCACTCTGGGCACTCGCGATCGAACGGCTGATACCATTACAAGAGAAGCGTTTCGCCCCGTTTCTCGGTGTACCGGCCAACGCACCGAAGTCTGTTGAGAGCTCGTCGTGCCCTGCTAGACGTCGGTCAAACAGAGAAAACCGAAACGACAGGTCGTTTGTTTGAAGTTTGATGTTTATATTTACATTTTATTTGAGTAGGTTTAGCAATCTGGGAGAAAGGATCTTTAGGGGTGTTTTTGACTTGAAAATTGCGTAGCGCGGTCTGCACTTCGGAATCGTCGTCTGTAATTGAGAAATTTCCTGGTTCGATGCAAACGCGGCGCAGCCGCGTTTATGGCCAGTTTTGGCCCGTTTTGGCTGCGGTTTGGGGTCAGGGTCAGGGTTAGGGTAGGGTTAGAATCAGGAGTTAGGTTGGGTCTTCGCCAGTACCTTGATCCCAACAGGAACCAAAATACCTGAACATCCTACCGACCTAAAGATCCCTTCTCCCAGATTGCTAGGGGACCTCTTTATTTTTGTGCATTTTCTTTTCTAAAATCTACTTCCACTGCCTGCATTCCCCAATATCGAAACGTGAAAAATTCCCTGCCTCTTTCGTGGTGCATCTTGAAAACTGATGGCTTTCCCTCGGCCCTGGGATCGACGTCGTGCTTACATTCGCTTCTTCTATTCTGGGAAAATACGACCGTCTCTGGGCTGGTACGACCACCACCGCATGAGCTTTCCTTTCCTCTAGATACTGCAGTACCGCTCCTACCATGTCTGGGGGTGGAAAGGAGAAACCGAAACACTCTCTCTCTGAGTTCGGTACTGTCGTCACATCTTGACTGAAAACATCTACTCCCGCGATACCCTCGGTGTCGTACATCGAGAAAAAGGGAAACGGTGCGCCCTCATTTGGAAACCTCTCCGGTATGCGCTGTGCTGATGCCGTCGTGGCCATCGTATCTAAGTCAAAACCTCCCCACTCTCGCCGTAGGCCGCAAAACACGTGTTTGCTTAATCGTAAATAGTCCTCCTTGTCTGCCCTTGATAATCCGTCCGCCTTCTTCGTAAGGTAAAATCCTTGGATATTTATTACCAAGCTAATTTAGTGATTAACTCGTGAAGGTGTGCGTTCTTTGACTCTCCGCGCCGGAACGCGTGGAACAGCGTCATCTTATCCACGTCTACCGCCACTGTGGACCCTTTGATTTCGAGGGGATGTGCCTCGCAGTATAGGTGCAGCGACTCGAATAGCGCGGACGCTTCTTTCACGTTGGTGTGTTCGCTAGCCATCTTCATCGTGAATCTCCTGCCGCTCTGAACGCTACCCCTGAAGGGCCTGTCATTAATCCTTCCCAGCACGCAGACGAGGCACCGGTCACCCCTTTCACCGACAACACTAGGTGGAGAGCCTTGTACCACGCCGCCCCGTTCAGTCGTGACCTTAGCTCTGACCACGTGTTCAACTCGGACCGCAGGTTACCCGTCACCTTTGTCGTGAGTGATACCCTACTCACTCCCGTTCGCTGAACTTTTCCGAACTGCTCGTACATGTGAAACATGTCGAGACTCGCTGCCGGGACCGCCACTGTCATGCTTGTACATTTCCCTGCTAATTTCTCCAGCAAAGCGAAAGTTATCATACTCGTCTCTAAGGTCACCCTGATAATCGCCTCTAACTTTGCGAGCTTGTCCTCCGGTACTTCGAGTTGACATAAAACCGAATCGCATACTATTCCGAGGTAGACGAGACGCGTACAAGGGATCAAAACACACTTCTTTACCGACATATATTACGGGGGTCCATAGTTAATAGGACCAAATATTTTTAGGGAAAATACCTCAATATATAGGTTTTTATGTATGCCATGGGTCCTGTTAACTATGGACCCCCGTAATAGTAACCTGCTCTCTGGAACACGCCTAGGCCCAAACGTACCACGGCTCGAACAGCTCTTCCTTATTGCATGTGAGCTACGTCTTTCGTTGAGCGAAAGTTCATGATGTGAAAATCGTCTATCCAAGCTAGGACCGGTACCCCCTTCTCTCGCAGGTGCTGCGCTTTTGCCGAGGACAGAGTGTGGCAAACCACCGGTGATGAGCACCAACCGAAACACAGCGTGGACCACACAAACCATTCCCCTTCCAAGCAGAAACCAAAACATTGAGACATGATGGAACCCGCTCGAGTGATCGAGTGTCGCTTGGAAAGCCCCTTCCCACGCTGTTTGTGCTACCTTTCCGACCGAATCCATGCTAAAAGGAGTGTGCCGGCACATTTTGTTGAGTCAACGCCCACCCCAAAACTATCTTGGTTTAGTATTTTCTACTCCAAGCGGCAGCACGTTGTTTCGTTTCGGGTGGGTCGGTACGTCTACGAGGTCCGCCCACGTCATGATGCAACCCTTCAATCGAAGTTTTCTGTTTCCTCCGAAACCCACGGTTCGTTTTCCGCATCTACGTGGTTGTTAAATGCGGCCGGCGTGATGGCTGCTCCATTGTAAGCCTTTCCTAGGAACATTCCGGTTGCGTGGACGTATATGAACTCGTGAACATCAACCCCTCGCACCCAGCCCAACTTTTTGGATCGTTCGGCTTCTGTGTGCTTCGATAGGATCTCCTGTTGCCAAAACCCCGCGCATGACCGTAAATGCCCTGGAGCGAAATACTCTACTCTACGAAGTGGAGCGGTCCCCGGTGTCGGTTCGGGGTCCTCTTTGAGTAGCACTTGTTGGTTGAGCTCTGCGATTGGGCGGTCAGGTCTTGGGTTGGTTTTCTCCGTCCCTGCGCCTTCTGATATTTCCTTCTCGTCGTCTAAGTAGTACGTTCCTACGGCTGCGATTTGTCTGGCTCTGTCAATCGTTATCTCGACCATCGATACCTGTACTTTCTATTGGTTTCCGGCGTTGTACAAACGGGCACTAAGAAACGTACGTTGAGTTTGTGACTTTCTTGGCTGGTACATTTCGGTTTTCCGCATGTCTTGTTTTCTGTGTGTGCAACGACTATCTTGATACGGTTCTGTACCTAATCTAAGGGGCGAGCGCGCGACTCGCCCCTTTCAACCGACCATTCAAGTCCAGGCCGGGAACAAAGGCCAGTTTCAAGGATATCCAGCAGCAGGTTTGACATCGAAGCTAGCACGTATGAAAAAAAGCATGACAATACAAATGATACTGCAGCTCTGGTATGGCACGTGTTTCTTGAGTGTCAATTGCTGGTTCCTTGGTTATGTTACTGTAGTTTCGTGCCCCTTTGTGTTCGGATCGGGTAGAACTTGTGCGACTCCATTGCCATTTCCAGAACAGACTATCTTTACCGTGGAAATCGGGTAGAACTTTTCGGACTTCTTGGTAAACGCAAGAGCACACTCCCTTCGGCGTATAAATCGGGTAGAACTTGTCCGATTTGTGGTTGTAGGAGCAATCACGGTATGTCCTGGTCCTGTCCATGTAACTGTGATTGTATGTGACTACTCGTTTCGAACCTGCTGAGATATTTCATTCGAGTCTCTTCTTTGTTTTTATTCCCCCTTACTGGGAAAGTTGAACGCATTTGTTATGACGACGTTAGAAACGAGTGGACTCGATCCAAGACTCTCCGGGAAACAATTCATAATTTTGAGGTAACACCTCCTCTCACGGAGAGACCGCTCCGATTTTGTAACCCGCTTGCCTGCTATTCTTGTGCCGCAATCGCCACCATATTATATATCTTAATTGATTTAACGCCGTCGTCCACCTGTCCATGTTGTGCTGTCGCCCCTCGTGTGGGGACATATGTGAAACCGACTATCGCCGCTCCTGGCCTTGATGACGCCTCTTTCCGAATTTCGACAAACAACAACTACCGCCTTTCGTGCCTGTTGTTACGTAATATCAGACCCTCTGTTTCGTATGTAATTCTACTCACCCACATTTCGTCGGCCGTCTATATACTCCCCTTCACGACACCCATCCCCAAATCTCTCATGAGCCTCTTCGCCTACGGGTTCGGGCAGTTCACCCTCACATGCCCATTCTGATGGCAGTGGTGGCAGGTGTTAAGGAGGCATGTTCTGTGCGAGTGGTCAGCCGGCAAACCTTCACGGGAGCAAAACACCACAAATGGGCTTGCCACCCCTACCCCCTTTTCCACTCCTACCGAAGATGACGCGGCCGCGTTGGTATCCTTACCCACGCCCCGCTTGTGCGGGATTTGGAGCGTGTGCGGGACTGGGGATGTAGTGCCCCGGGGGAAGAAGGGAGAGGTGCTGGAAATGTATCGTTGAAAAGTTTAGAAACGAATGTTCCCCCAGTCATGTGTCACAGCATGGGTATAAAGGCCTCCCGGACAATCCCCGGCTGTAAACGGGGAAGGGGAGGGGTCGGCAAGACGAAAACAATACAACGAACAAAACTGGTCCCGTACGGCAGTATATACATCCGCATTACCCTATTACCCCTAGTAATGCGTGAGAGGGTGGGCAGGACACGGAACAAAGAACGACCTCCACCCGGCCCAAAGCCCAGACACATCAAATGGAGACTGTGCGAAGAACCCCTTACCCGCAAGCCCCAGAAACCCGGCAAGCTATCGAGCACAGTGGTGAGTGAAAACCTTCTGGCCACGCCTGCTCCTCGAGGTTCAACTACGCCACGTTGGATCTTCCGTAGAAAGGCAAGACCTAACTCGACGTGGAGACATCAAGAATCTCGTACGCAACTCTTGTCGGAGTGGTGGCGTACCGCGCGAGAGGGGCAGAGGAAGCTTGATCGGTCTTGCGTCATCCACAAACCGCCTCCTCCGCTGGCATACTCACGCTGCTTGCCCGCAGCGACGATAAACGGTCGCCGTCCTCGTACCAACCGAGCGCGCCCCTGTGATGATCACTGTGCAGTTGTAGTGGTGAGGCTAATCCACGCGACGGGACGAGGCCGTAGCCAGCCGACAAAAAATCTCACCGTTACCTCGAGATTGTTCTCGATGTACAGCGCCAACGCACATCCGGCGACGCGGACGGTTCGGTTCGCGGTGGGTGCTTAATATGCCGGGCCAACATACAAAACTCTGTCGGTGAAAGAGAGAGCTGGAGGCTCATTAACCATTCCCAAGGTGGGCGAGAGAATCCCGTCTAGTGTGTACCGTACCTCGCGGCGATGGCGCCGGCCTCGACCGCATATCCATTGACTACCGGTAAACCTGTCCACTTCGAGTGGTTGAAGGAGAGTCGAACCGCCATCCTTTGTAGCGCGGTACGGGGGAGAAATGTTTCAGCGAGATTGTCGAGTACAAATTTAGGGAGGTCTACCGGAGAACACTATCGGCGTTTCGGTTCTGTCGTGGAAGTTGGCACAAGGCTTGTCGCAACGGATCAATACTTCGGTGGAGGTGCCGCTTTGTTAAGTTTCGATATTTTCTGGACGTTGAGCTTCTCAAAGTAAACGTCCTACGGTGATCATGATAACTTTACTAGAATAGCTGTCTGAGGGCGGGCGCATAAGAGTGTCGATCAGGTTTTTCGCATCAAAGTCCTCGAAGTCGTACTTCAGGTCAGACAATGAGCTTCATTTGAGGAGCTAAGAGAGTGAGGCACCTTACCGTGGCATTGCTCAACGCGCCAAAACGGGCCGACGAGAATCCGCGTCGGCCACAAAAATCGGTCAGATCAGACCAAAATAGTTTAGAGCAGATAGGGGAGCCGTCCGAGGCGCCGGCCATCGGAGGAGAAGATCCGACTGCAACGAGTTTGCAGGGGTCCGTCCAACCGATCGAACGTGAAACGTTTCGGACTTTCGCGTCCGTGCCAGCCTTAACGCTTTGGCGGATGGTGGTGGCGGCCGTATTGAAGAACCTCGTCCCAACCCCTACGACAAGTTTGTAGAGTTGACGCAAGTGTGTCGGGATAGAGAGAGTAGCTGCGGCCCACGCGGGAAACCGTGAGAGCATAGTGCTCGTGAAAGATGTCGAACCAGCGCCACTGACCGTCTGGCACCAGGTCGCAGTGGAGACGCTGATTGAGGGACAAACCTGCAACGTACGGCGATTCCGGCGAGTTCGAAAATCATGAGAGGGAGATGTGAAAGCCTCCCCCTGCGGAACCTCGCCAACACCCTAACCCGGTGGCGGCGCTGACCGATGTTTCGTACGCTATTGCGCGTGGGGGGACTGCGCACCCCAGACATCTTGCCGCTCATTTTAGACCCAGTCAGAATTTGGGCCAGCGTGTGGCTCGCCGGCTCCATGCCACCGTCACCGTGCAGGATCGTACATGCAGGTGGCAATTTTGGCGGGTATCGAGGTGCTTGACGGGTATTTATGATATTATCGGGAACGGCTGGAGGCACTTGCCCCGACAGTATCGGCTGCACAGATATACCCACACGAAAAATGTAACGGCGGCTGAGGATGTTGGCCGTGCGGCCGGCTGTAAATCCCGCTCCAGTGGCGACAACCTTATCCGCGCGGCGGCTGAAACGGTCAGTCAAGAGCAAGAGGTACTTGCTACTCCGGTGCACGACCGGAAGAAGGGCTAAACTAAATCGACACTTCATAGAGATGCCGGGTCACCGCTGTCAGGGATATGGAGATGACGGGCCAGTGGGCCGTCATTTTTCGAAGGTTTTTTTCCGCGTTTGGCGCATCAGGCAGTTGTGGAGCCACCTTCTGGGACTCGTGTCCATACCCATCCTCCAGTAGAAACGCTCGTGCCTTCTGCGGGAGCGGGTGGTGGCAGGGGGGGTTGGGGGGTTGGGAGCTGCTGCATGGCAAACCTGGATGACCCAAGGGCGCATGAGAGGTGACACAACTCCGTCCTTCCATTAACAAGGCGCGCGCTGTTAAGCCAGGATGGGGAGGCAGGGTCGGTGTCCGGATGAACAAGGCGACGGCGCTTCCGGTGGTATGGAGTCGACCCTTTCCAGCAAGCTCCCGCGTCTCCGAGCTGGAGCGGGGCTGTCAGCGGAAACACGACAAAACAAATAGTGGACTGCGCGAGCGGCCGGACAAGACTGGTATATCGCATTTTGTCTTGGTACGTGAACGCGGGCTCGGCCTGTTACCCCCGCTCCCAGTCGGCGTGCGAAAAACGCGCAACGGAATCAACAAGCTTTAATCATTCACCAGCGCCAAGACTACGCAATTAGGGACAAGTGACTCAACAGCACAGCTTCCATCTCTCCTGTCATGAGGATTTAGGTCCAACGCTCGACGGGTTGAAAAAGAAACAACGTATTTTTTTTACGTGCTCTCATCATGACACCGAAAGTGCGAGAGCAAGAGTTGGCAGAACTCAATGACACTCGACGAGCACCGAGAAAGCCGAACCCTGCGCGCGACACAAACGGAAAGCATGGGTAATACCGGCGGGGAAGAAGGAACAGACGCCTATGACCACGGCTTGTTCTTGTTCGACTGCCAGCCGGGCGCGAACAGTCTTAGAAAAGAGGCTCCCGCAAGCGGGTACCGTTGGGACAGCGACGCGACAGGAGCAGGTGCCGTAGTGACGGCCGTTGGTGCTCGTTGATCGTGCGACTCGCGGCGCGGTGTGACACACAAACGGGTGGACGAGAGACTTCTGCTGGGCCCGCGCAGCCACGCTCAACAGCGAGTGGCCCAGGGGCTGTCGCTGCGGCTGTTTTGTCGGCACGTCCGCGTGAACATGCGGCCCGAACACGGAAGTGTAACGTTCGTCGGAGACGCCGGAGTTCCAGGTGAAAAAGGGGGCGAATGAGGCTGGATCGGTGATCTCCACGGACTTGGTTCCCTGCGGGGTACTCGTTCAGTGAAGGAGCAAGGCGAGCGAAAATCGTCGCAGCAGCGGGGGCGTCCGCAAAGCCCTTGCTACCAACGGAGGGAACGTATGGCAAAACCCGTAACGAAGGCGGTGTCGGCGGCAGTCAAAAACGCCTCCGCGGTCAGGATGGCAGTCGACGTTGCGTGACGGAGGCAGAAACAAGAGCGGCGAATCTCCCCGAAAGAGACCAAAAGGTCGCCCACCCTCACAGGTAAACCGTGCGCGCGAAAATCCAGGAAATCAAAAGAGGCGAATGGGAGCCCACCCAAATAACGCCATCGGGGCGAGGCACCAGCCCACCCAAGCCGACACCGGGGACCGGTGAAGTACCAGGGCGAAGGCCACATATTCAGATGAGGTAGGTAGATAGCCCCGTTGACAACGGGGGGGAGTCGACTGGAGCCACTGGGGTCGTGTTCCGTGCCAGGCTGTGGCAGGCGGTTCGGAACACCAGCGTGACCGTTAGCGCTTCCCTCGTGGGCACGAGAGGGTGTAGTCGAACGCGAAGGGGTCCTCCAGCCATAGCTGGACGCGCGTGTTGTGATCCCCGACCCTGCCGACATTGTGTACTAGGTAGCGCCTAGTGGTACGAAACCGTTTAACACTGCAATGGTCGCCAAAGTACCAGTATCAGTCCTCGATATTCAGTCGGTGACTCACCAGTACCAGTCCTGGTGGAGGACCCAGTCCTCAGGTCACCTTGGGCGCTGAAAGGACTGAGTCCCGCCAGTCCCGAGGGTACTCAGGAGGCTCGCGTTTCTGAGTCCCGCCAGTCCCCAAGGCATCTTTGCGACTTAAATGACCTAGTCCGGTCCGTCCCGAGGGTGCTCGGGCGGCTCAAATGACTGAGTTCCGCCAGTCACAAGGGTACCTCGAGGGTCTAAAACGGCTGAGCCCCGCCAGTCCTCAAGGTGCCTGGGGGGCTGACGAGACTGAGAGGGCCGCCAGTCCCCAGGGTACCTGGGGGGCTGAAACGACTGAGTCCCGCCAGTGCTCAGGGTGCCTGGGGGCTGAAGCGACTAAGTCCCGCCAGTCCCAATGGTACCCGACATGACTGAGTCTCGCAAGTCTCAAGGGTATCTGGGAGCTGAAATTATTGAGCCCCTCCAGCCTCGAGGGTACCTGTGAGCTGAAATAGCTAAGTCCCGCCAGGGCCTAGGGTGCTTGGGGGTTGAAAAGACTGAGTCCCGCTAGCCCCATGGGTACTTGGTAGCTAAACTGACTGAGTTCCGCCAGTTTCTAGAGTACCCAGGGGCCTGAAATGACTGAGGCTCGACAGTCCCGACGGCGCGAGGAGCCGAACTGACAGATACCCGGAGGACTGGCGCTAAGATAACCTGTGAAACCTACTGTACAGCAGTACAGGTAGCCTCCGAGGCGCTTGATAAGTTTGTATTTCTGCTTGTACATGAGGCGGACTTCGGTGCATCTCCTAACCGCGATTAGCGCCACCTGGCCTCTACGAGGGGCCTCACGGAGTCGTCCGGCTGTTCTTGTTGAAGCGCGGCGCCAGTGCCGTCGATGACAGAGTCCTAGCCAGGGAAGACCATTTTGGGCGGAGCGTGGGGCTCGGCAAGTATTATTTTAGCGATGGCTTCCATGGAGGGCGTGGAGGTAGTTGTGGCCGTATTTGATGAAGGGGCAAGGTCGTTCAGATGTGTCCTGCAGGAAGTTGCGGCAGTACCCCATAGACCTCAAAACAGGGAACGGAGCTCCCTCAGGTCTTGGGGCATTGGGTGTTGTGGATCAAATCCCGACACTTTTTCCGCGTTGGGAGGCAAACCCGTGGGCTAAATGGAGTGCCCAGAACCAAACAGCGTCCGCGGCGCAAGCACTAGCCTTGGAGGGGGGAGAACATGAGGTTACGATTCCGTGTGCGTGCGCTCGAAGAGTACACGCTTCGTCTTGACGGTGAGCAGCCGGATCGGCCCTAAACACGATCACGCCGTCGGGGTAGGCTGCCGCCTGAAATGTTATGGTGCCTTCACTGAACATCTTGACGCACCAGCCAGGAGATGGAGACTGCTGCCTGGGGGCACGACGAGCCAATCATAGAGGCCCATGCGGGTGACAATGGTTGTGAGAAGAAGGGTGTCCTTGTGTCCGGTGCTTTTGGCGCAACAAAGAGGCCAGATCGAACAGGGGAAGGAACAAGGAGACAAGGACCTGGCCCCACGCCGGGCCGCTGGGTGACGCTGTTGGTTTCGGTTGAGCTTCTTGTAGTCCACGGTGATCCGTACGCCTCCAAACTGGTTCGAGAGGACCATCAGTGGACTCGCATACGGCGACGTCGAGTGCTGCATCAGACCCGCCGCAACGTACTGGTTCAGGGTCGCGTCGACTTTCTTGACCAAGATCGGGTTTTCGTGATTGGGCCCCGGGGGAAGTGTCGGGTGTCCTGCCTTCCGGGACCGATGTCTAAAAAGGAAGCAGAAACAAAGGAAAACAATCCCGCTTGGATTCACAGGAAATTCGCAGCGATTATTGCCCAACTTTTCGATGGTCAAAAGGATTATGTACGGGCCATGTACCTCGAGCGCAATGCCTTGAAGATGCAAAGGAACGCGGGCCCGGTCGCGAAGGAACGGCGCGCGCTGGCCAGGAACCACTGATTGGAAACTAAGGGTTGGAACAGGGCAGACGAGGACGAACCCGTGACTGCCGCAGCTATGAAGAGTGAGTACGAAACTGCCGAGACGTGGTGTACCGCTGGTAGGCCGGAAGCAGAGCCGGGGGCGCGGGTGTCGTGTTCCAAGGCGCGCAGCGGAACGCGCAATGAATCGAGCCGCACCTGCTCCTCTCGGGGGTCAGGTCGGGTCAACGTGCCGAAACGCCAGGGGTAACAACAGCCTGTTCTGATGTTACAACGGGAGCTATGGGCTAAATTGACACACCACACGAAATTGGAACGTGGAAGTGTGGTGAGCCCAAGCTTTGTTTTTACCAACCCGCCGTAGGATAGAAGAAAAAACAAATCGGGCGTGGGCGACATCTAGGAGGTCGCCAGAATGGACATCGCCAACGCCATCAAGGGGAAGGACCTGACGTACGCAGCAGGCGGCAAAACTTCGTTCAACTAGACGAAGGTCCGAATAGGACAGCATGGAGACTGTTGTTTGTACATGTTTTTTTTTTTTTTTTTCTATCGAGACGCTTTTTGGGTTTGCATGTTTAGTGACCACGGTCGAGATTTCGGAGAAAAGAGCAAAGGTGGCAGCAGTACCATCATCATCATCATCATCATCATCATCGTCCTCATCATCGTCATCGTCCTCATCATCATCATCATCATCATCGTCATCATCATCCTCATCATCATCATCATCGTCATCATCATCGTCGCCATCATCATCATCATCATCATCATCATCGTCCTTATCATCATCATCATCATCACCATCATCCTCATCATCATCATTACCATCATCATCATCATCATCACCATCGTCATCATCATCATCATCATCGTCCTCATCATCATCATCATCATCCTCATCACCATCATCATCGTCATCCTCATCATCATCATCATCATCATCATCATCATCATCATCATCATCGTCCTCATCATCATCCTCATCATCCTCATCGTCATCATCATCATCATCATCATCATCATCATCATCATCATCATCATCACCATCATCATCATCATCACCATCATCAACGAGGAAATTACCTGCCAGCCTCGGGGCACCGTACCTCCGGACCAAGCTGGCCGCGACCAGCGATGGTTCACTGGACAGGGTGACAGACAGGGTACACATCCTATTATGGGGAACCATAGTTAATAGGACCAAATAATGTGGGAGAAAATAGGTAAATATATAGGTTTTGTGTGTACCGTAGGTCCTATTTACTATGGTCCCACGTAAGAGTACCATCTTAACGAAGGTGGACCCCGCCGTCCGAGGCGAGGGAATCGATGGACAAAAGCCGATGCGCCCGTTGGGGTGTGGTTAAGACAGCTCGCCAGATATCCGACTTGCCGACGGGCGAGACGGCAGGGAGCGGACAAAAGCGGTTGTTGAAAACGCATTCAGCCGTCGTGACCCAATTGCACCGAATGCTGCGTCACCGAACGGGGAACCACGCAGGCCCATGTTGTATATTTCGGCGCGGGTCGCCGAGGAGAAAAAGTGAAAGTTCTCAACCCATCTCGCGGTAAACGTGCATGGTGGGTACCGTAGTGGAGGGGGGGGGGGGGTTACTCATTTTTTGCTTACCTTAGTCATTTGACCATTGACCACCCGAGGTGCCACCTACCTACCGAAAGCATGCGGTCCGGCACGCGCCTGATGAAATCCTATACGGAACCAGTGCCGAACGAAGAGCATGACGCAACCAAGAGGCGCGAGACATCGTTAGCTCGACGTTGCACGGCGATTGCAGCGGTAAAAGTAATCGATGTCGAGGGTAGTCATGAAATCACGCCCCCGACGAGGCGGGGGCCGCGTTCCGAGATCGTGAAGGAGGGGTCGACACCAGGGGGTCACGGCTGTACGATCCCCGAGGCAGTGACCAGTCGGCGCGCCAGGAAACCAGGCCGAAGCATCCGAAGGAGAACCTTAGCAAGCGCGCGCCGACGCTAAAGGGTGGGGCGGTGGCTTTGGGATTATCTCGATAATTCAACCAAAATAAAGTCAAAGGGAGCAGTTTATTAGAAAAGGCGGGGTGCGCCCATCCGGCCTCCCTTGCGCACATGGCGTCGCGGACGGACCAAAAGAGAGCGTTACGGCTACATTCGGTCCGTCGCCACGGGTGGTATTACGGGGGACCATAGCAAAATAGGACCAAATATTGATAGTGAAAATAGGTAAATATATAGGTTTTCGTGTGTATCACAGGTCCTATTTACTGTGGCCCCCCCGAAATAGTCGCAGGCAGGCTTCGGGGTTTGTCCGCCTGGAGACCGATGTCCAACACGGGGGTGAAGAGGGCTTGCTTCAGCCAAACGACTTGCTACCACAGGCCTCAAGAGGTGTGGTTTCGTGGCGGGGTCGATCCTGTGTTAACTTGGGAAAACAAAATGGCCCGGCGAGGGCGGCGCTTTCCCTCGCGTGGTCCTTCATAGCTGCCTAGGAGCTAAAAAAAACACACGCCGCGACCGGCGCGCTTAGCGCGAAAAGCGAGGGTCTGGCACCAGGACGAAAATGCGGTCCGCCGCGCGGTAGTCCTGAACAAAAGGGGCGAGAGTTTTCGGCGTTCCATGCACTGCTCCGCGCAGGGATACGTGACACGCAGGTCGTTTCGATGACGAAACGCCGATGGTGATCACCGCGAAAGACGAGAGGAAGGGGCCTTTCTGGAAAGCGCAGCCTTTTCGGTTGAAAGATTGGATCCAAAACGGGGTGGAAGTATTGTGCGCGCGGCAGGAGCGGATTGTTGTGTAAACTTAGTTAACCTGCCACCGGGCGATTTCGTAGGCACGCGCAACCCTGAGTGTGGCCTTGAGCGTCCGGGCGAGTCGAGACGGGGGAACGCCCCCGCCCCCCCAGGTCGAAGAACGCGGCAGAAAGAAAATTTAGGTGCCATTAATGACAGGTGTCTGGTTATTCGAAGGGTGCCGTAAGCCACCCGCCCGCATGGTATCGGAGCATGCGCAACGTGGGCATCAGCCCGGGGAAATGCACGCTCGCGCGTGGGTGCAGTGCAGTCTCTACAGTAGTAGCAAGCAAGAGCAAGACGCACGGTGCCAGAAGGCGTACACTGCCCGACACCGCCGACACTGCAGCTGAAAAAGCCTCGAACTCATTGGATTATATAGACACGTTCTACGATGGAGGGAGGTAGCACATTTATTTCCCCGAAAACATTACGAGGCTCCTCAACCCAAAATCGTCGGAATGTCAATCTTGTTTCGAAAAATGACGTTTTAGGGTACTTGGGCCGTGGGGTTATCCATCGGGGTGCGATCTGAATTTTGTTGAAGTCAGTTTTCGGGTGAGGTGTGGAGCTCCTTAAGTGAGGAAGGTGCCTCAGAAAAATTAGGTGGACCTCTTTCGTAGAACGCCTTTATATTCGTGGATGGCAGGGATGCAATTAGGTCTCCCCCGTACCACGGCAAGGTGCTGCCCCCCGCACGGGGGGGGGGGGGGGGGGGGGGGGGGGGGGGGGGGGGGGGGGGGGGGGGCGCTGGAGGCAAACATTTGGACGTAATTGCGTAAACTTTTACTAAACAATGTGCTTCTCTGTGCCCTGTGCTCTCCGGAGTACACTGGGGGGAAGGGTTTCCGTGCATTCACGAGTGTGTTATCGTCACGAGGTTATTCGTCCAAGCGTGTTCCTGATCAAAATCGGTGAACAGTCACATTTTCCTCTGTACATACGCGAGTTTTTTATGGCTTTTTTTACCCTCCACAACAGGAAAACTTCAAGTTTTTTTTTAATAATAATTTGATTCCCCGACAAAAGGGAAGCCGCAAAAAAACAAAAAATCCCAGCGAAAATTGTCGACCAAAAAAAAAAGGTGACCGAAAAGACAACAACAACATAGTACTCCTGCGGCGAAAACAATCCAACCAAAAACGATTTCGCCCGCCACTCGTGACCAAAGGATGTTCGCCTGGCGAAATTAGACCCGAATTCGGATTTTTTTTCCGCCTATCACGACGAAAAAAGTTGCGGGACTTCGAAACGGGTGTGCGGTAATACGCCGCACCTATATTACGGGGGGGGGGCACATTAAATAGGGCCTAGGGTACACACGAAAACCTATATATTTCGTTATTTTTACAAACTTTATTTGGTCCTATTTACTATGGTCCCCCATAATACGAACCCGTGTTTTTTGTGTGCGTGCACAGCGGAATTCTGCCCCAAGAAAGCGCGCCAGCGCATAAAATGTTTCCCCTCGGTGATTGGAACAGAAGCTGCGCATTGTCAGGCGGCACCAAAATCGGATCCGACGAGGCACTCACGTCGATGTTAAAAAAAATATTTTGGGCTGAAACGTGCAACCTCTCCTCGGCGTGTAGCACCGTTAGGTTCGTTGCGCCTCGAGCTGTATCCACTACAAGGAGCGTTCTGTGGGGGTGGGTTTCCTTCCCGCCGTGTTTAGACTTGATATAGCACCCCGGGTGATCATTGCTTCTTGTTTTTTTACTTTTTTTATCAACCGAGGTGGTTTCCTGTGGTCGGGTCGGGTGATGTCTAACGTACCCCGGTGATAAGTTACATTCGTTGTTGATTTGTGTTTCATTTATCACCGGGGGTGGTATTCTCGTGGGGGGTGATAGCAGTACGTTGGGTAAGATTTGCTACACTTGGCAAGCCTACCCAGGCCGCAAAGGGGGGTGATAACAAGGGGGGGGGGGGGGTGATAGCGCCTATTGACGCTTCCAGGCAGGTTGCTTGAGCAACGAATGACTAGGAGATTGTATCTTAGAGCCAATCTCCTCGTCGATTCTGCGTTTAGCTACGTTTTTCTGAAAAAAAAAAAAAACTGTGCGTTCGAAAATTTCAGGGCTGTTCGAGGGTCAGGTCACACCCCCACGAGTCAGGTCGGGCCGGGCCGGGACAGCTGACCACATCCGACCCGCGTTGCTTTTTACATGTCTGGACCTGACCCGATCCTGCCCGAGAGAACTCCGTACCCGACCCGACCCGACCCGTGAGATTTGAAAACATTCTGACCCGATCCGGCCCGACCCGACCCGGCCTGACCCGACCGGCGATATTTGAAAGCCTCCTGACCCGAGCCGACCCTACCCGTGAGACTCGAAAAGCTCTTGACCCGACCCGACCTGACCCGTGGGAGGTTGAAGACCTCCTGGCCCGACCCGACCCGCTAGATTCCGATTCTCTCGTGGGATACGGGCCATGTCCGCGAGTCGGGTCACTTCAACCCGCGGGACCATCTATCTCGCCCCGCGGGTTCGCCCCGCGGATCCGGCCCGTGGGCCCAACTCTCGGCCCGCGGGTTTTACCGGAGGATGCGGCCCGTGGGTCGACACTTCAAGCACACCTTAATATTTTATATGTGTAGTCCGCAGTGATGTGTGGCCTGCCTGTAGGGGGCATGGATGGATGCGGACATGCGTGTTTGATTTGGCGAGCGCGATAATTTTGGGATTATTATACAAGAATTGTTGTACGGTACGAGAAAGCACTTCGAGCAGAGAGCGGCAATTTTTTCGAGTGTCGGATTCGCAGGCCGGTTCGGTTCGTGGGTCCGACCCGCGCGTCGGCAGAAAAAAAAAAGTCTCGGGTCACGCTGGCTCGGCCGACGAGTGACCCGTTTCTTCAGGTCATGACCTGACCCGACCCGTGAGATTTTTTCATCAGCGATGGACCCGGTCTTGTCCGACCCAAGATGCTCGAAAACTTCTTCACCCGACCTCACCCGACCCGTGAGGTCATAAAAACTCTTGACCCGACCCGACCCGGCCCGGCCCGACCCATGATATTTTTAACACCTTCTGACCCGACTCGCAGTTCGGGTCGTGTCCCCTTGAACTGCCCTTGAAAAAAATCGTCAAAAATCATCAATGCAAGGTGGGTGTGATACTTCAATCGCGCGCGCTGATGTCCGATCCTGCCTCACCCAGCTACCGGTACGATTTTTTGAACTGCTGGTAGTTCGTCGCCGCGAGGCTTCTTCTATTACGGGGGACCATATTTTAGTAAATAGGACCGAATATTGTTGGTAAAAATAGGTAATTATATACCGGGTAGGTAGGTAGGTTTTTGTGTGTACCGTACTGGTAGATCGTATTTACTGCGGCCCCCCGTTACTATTATCAATAGTAGTTGCTGTTCTTGCCATCCGACCATGTGTGACGCGAGCTTCAACGTTGATCGCTCGTGAACACTCCCAAAGAACAAAGCCACGGAAACGTGTAGAGCCCTGCGAGCCGGGCACTCCCAAAGAACAAAGCCACGGAAACGTGCAGAGCCCTGCGAGCCGGGCCAGCCACGAAGCGCACGACTAACCATGCAGTCGTATCTCGTGAACGCCGCCTGCGAGTTAGGACTTGAAGTTTGGAGGCCCTAACCCTGACATATCAGTGCATGTGTGCGAGAATATATATATATATTAAAAAAATAAATGTAATGTAATGTTAATAATTCGACTCGAACTCGACGAGATATCGGCGAAAACTCTAAAAACACCCAACTTTTTACGATAAATTCCGTGAAAAAAAACGTCGTGCCCGATCAAGGCGAAATTTTGATCAAGACATTGCTGGGGATACAAGGAGAAGATATATATCAGTTTCATTGCCCAGTTCGTTGGCCCTCACGAGACATGGTCAAAAACAATATTTCATGCTTTAATCAAGTGTAACGAGAAAAAATATCATTCACTGCAATGCAGCGCTCAATTTTGCGATTTTCGATCTGAAATTTTAACACGGTGTTTGTGATGCCCGTGCAAAATTAAGTCGTTCCTGCCGTTGAGATTTTTCGGCTTTTCAGAGTGAGTAGTCGCGTTTCTATTTTTTTGGGTTTATTTTCGGTCATATCTCTCAAAAAAAAAAAAAAATAGAAAAAACAGAACGAGAATTTTGGGTTGGTGCATGGACAACACCGTGTCAAAATTTCATGTCCAACTGCGTAAAATAGGGCGCTGCATGGCCGACCTCCTGATTCAACAGGTTCTTGGCTAGTCGAGCTCGTACGTACGCGTAAAGTCTAGCTCCCTTCTCGGTGCGTACCTACTTCCGGGTTGAGTTCGATCTGCTCCATTTGCTGTCCTACTTGCTCCTTCCGTCTCGTCACCTATTCCTATTTTCTGTTGTGAAGCTTGAGTCCCGTCTAAGCTCCACTCCCACGCCATCGGTGTAGGTCTGTCACACACACCATGCCATTATATATATATATTTTTTTTTTTTTTTTTTTTTTTAATCATCACTTTTTACTTTCCAGCCCACTCGTACGAGGTTTTACCCTCGACGATCTTCTGGACAAGCCGTGGTCACAGGTGTCGTCCCTTCTCCCCCCCGGTACGTGCCTTTATTTTTTATCGCGCATAGGGTTCAGCATTCCCACTGCTCGTCGATTTTCATCGAATGTAGCCAACTCACGCTTTCGCGCTTTCCGCTTATCAATTTTTCATGCAAGAAAAAGTCCCTATGAGCATGCACTCGGTGAGACTCGAACTCACGAAATTGATCTTGACAAGCTCGCGGACCACCTACCAAGCTACCGGGGACGCCGGCATATATAGGTTGGGTTGGCGTCGACTGGCAACGACACTGTAAAACATGCCACCCACTACTTGAGCCCGACAACCAGAGTACCGATTTTTCTTTCTTTTTCTTTGGCAGTCGGACACTGATGATGGTCGAGTTAGATCTTTTGTGCGAGGTGAAGAATCTTTACTCCGCGCAAAGGGAATTGATCGTATCACGTAGTGTTCAAGGTAAGGCACCCATGAGGCAGTTACATAGTACTCCCATTGCTGTCTCTGGAAGTGGCTACATCGGAAATAAAATCAATTCATTGAAGCTGTCATCCATGTGCAAGTCCGCCTCATAAGCGGTTCTTAGTAGGATGCAGCTCACCCTCCATGCGACTCGGCGGACACCTCACGGCGCTTCGCGCTCGGAGCACGCAATGTCTGCCTGGTCGGTAAAAACCCGACATGCTCCGTCCCGGCATTGTAGGGATGCGAGGGTCTATGGTCATACGACTACGGCCATGCATGAGATCGAGTACATCTCTACTATCGAGTACACCCCGCCCCCCACCGCCCCGGCCTGCATACTCTTGCTTCCTGGCGGTCCCTAAGTTGGACCTCGAAGCGCGACACCCTCCTCGAAATGCGCGACACCCTGTGTAGTCACCGAGATGCTATGGAGTCGGCGACTCTTCACCACCCCCTAACTTATTGCCTGCCATCGATCCTCCATCCCTCCCCACGACGACGCTAGCCCCGCTACCTGGTCGGTGAAGTCGCTGCCTCCTGCTCCGTGGTACCCAAAGCTGTCCACCGCTAAAATGGCAAGTTTGCGTTTCCGTTGCATAGTGTATCATGCGATGCCCAAGTTAGCGTGCGTATCGGTGCCGGCCCCGAGTGATACTATGGTTTCGTATGGAGGCAATATCGGCCCGGGTAGGGGGGGGGGGGGGGGGGGGGGCGTACTCATTTGTTGCCTGCCCTAGTCATTTGACCGTTGACCACGCTTCCCTTTCGAGACGGGGGGGGGGGTATCTAACGTACCCCGGTGATAAACGAGGCGTATTTTTTTTGTTTTGCGTATTTGGTCAGCGGGGGTGTGCTCTTTTCCTGTGGTGGGTATGGGGTGGAAAATACTTGTAAAATTTTGAAGAAAACAGCAGCTGTGAGATCGAGAATTTCATCTCTAAGATTATATCTGTCGTCAAAATACCGTATACCGGTAAATGGCTAGAAACCCCCCCCCCGGGTATTGTTGTTTCTGTCTAATCGCGAATCTGGCACATGTTGCCGTTCCGTTCATATTGAGAAGAACCCGCTCACAATATGGCGAAACCTTATTACGTACGTACGCATGTATGTGTGTAACGTGGTATTTTTTCATTCTTTTTTTTTTTTTTTTTATCCTCCGGCGGATTGGTAAAAATAAAGCTTAAGGTCACCACACTTCCACATTCGCGATTTCGTGTCGTGTGTCAATTTAGCCCAGTTGGGCACGTTGACTCGACCTGACCCCCGAGAGGAGCAGGTGCGGTGGAGATGGTATTTTTTCCAGCCTTTTTCCAGGGCAAAACCTTGACATCAGGGTGTGAGATGGTACCATGATCCCGTGATCTCCGTGCCATCAGGAACTGAGCAACTTGTGACAGTCAGTGTGCGCTCGTTTCGGCCATAAAATGCGCATGGTATACATATCACGTGTCGTGTGTACGTCAAAAAATATCATTGGGCTTGCCATCCGACAATGTGCAGCATGCATGAGCTTCACCGTTGATCAATCAAAACATTCCTGAAAGAAGAAATGCCCGGATACAAAGGAAACCTATGCACAAGGTCTATCTATCTTCTGATGTCTACTTCCTTCTATGATTTACGTTAAAATTGGTATTACTACAGAAAACGGCACCTGGTACCAAGTAAGAAACAGGAAAGCTGGTCCAGGCCGCATCACTCATCCGAGAATGGGAATGTTCTACGCCACTAATAGCTTGCATGATACAATTATGCTGTTTAACGAGACTTGCGAATTTCTTGTTCTCCTGTGTAAAATCTTCAGCCCACGACCGCCTTTCTTTCATTGTTGTGCTCGTTTTCTTGTTGACTAGGTGTTCCGCGCCGTCAGAATTTGATGTTGTTTTCGTTTGCCATCCGACAACGAGCAACATGATGAGCTTCAACGTTGATCACCCAAAAACAATCACCTAAAGGAAGGACGCATGCTATAGGGGTGTATAGTACGCAATTTTTCTGCGGCCCCTCACACGAGGAGCTCTTACGAGCAGACACACCTCACCCCAAAATAGGTTTTCGGCAAAACACCGCAGGGCTGTTCGCGGGTCATGAACTGACCCGCGGGTCGGGTCAAGAAGTGCTCAAACCTTCACGGGTTGGGTCGACTCAAGAGGTTTTCAAATCTCGCGGGTCGGATCAGGGCCGGTCAAGAGTTGATCAAATCTCACGGGTCCGATCGGTTTGGGTCAAGAGTGTTTTTTTTTCGTATATCGCGGGTCGGGTCGGGTTTGATCAAGAGTCGATTAAAAGCTTACGGGTCGGGTCAGGTCATGACCCGCGAGAAACGGGGCACTCGCGGGTCGGGCCAACATGACCCGCGAGTTTTTTTTCTGCCGACCCGCGGGTCGGACACGCGCATCCGGCCCGCGGATCCGGCCCTTGAAAGAAAAATGCGCTTACTGCCCAATGGCTTTTCTCGTGCCAACACTGATATCAGAATTAAACATTAAACACGGCCAAAAGTGAATAACTTCGACTCACACCCAGTACAGCCAGGCCACATATCAGTGCGGGGTACAAAGATGAAAATTCGACTGTTTTGAGGGTGTCGACTCACGGGCCGGATCGGCGGGTCGAGATGAAAGGTCTCACGACAGACCGCTCGCCGGAATCTGGCGGGTCGAGACCGGTTGGATCAGGAGGTGTGAAAAATGTCGCGGGTCAGGTCGGGTCGGCTGGGTCAGTCCGACCCGTCCTGACCCGTGTGAGGTTGGGTCTTACCCGCGAACAGCCCTGAAAAGTTGTATCCATGGCTTAATGGCTTCTTATAAAATGATAAATAATGTGGTAAAAAACACGATTCACGGTAGCCCCCAATATATGTTAGGCCTGAAAAAAACGGGGGGGAAAGAGCGGCTTCCCAAAGTATTTCTGAAGATTACAAATGAATGTAGCTTCGACGGAAAGCCTAAGGGCCCGTATTAACAAGATATCGTTTTCATCATACTCCGCCAATATTTTTTTTTTGTTCGACTTGATTTGCATCTGATCGGTCGATAAGTGAATCACCAAGCAGGCGTTTTGACTTTTGATTCGAATAATAAAACGAAACAAAACGCGTTCGACAAGAAGTCTTTTGGGACTTACTTTGCTCTTGGTGTTAGTCAATTTGGGGAGTTTGTCCAATTCGACGTGGCACGTGCCTGAAACCGAAGCAAGCCGCGCAAAGTTGGTTGAGCCGTGTGGCCGACTGCTTCACAAGTGAGATCCTACATTCCCGACAGACAGGGCCACCGGAGCAGCCGCAGCGCGAGGTCCGACGGCCCCTAACACAGAGTAGACCATCCGCGGCGCCTCAAAAAAAATCACAAGGTCAACGCACATCCAGCTTTTCATCCCTCTTTGCCTCGCAAACCACACGAGCACCGACCAGGTCACGACTTCGCTCAGGAGTTCGATCGCTGTATCTCCGTCGTTGCTGCCACCGTGGGGCTTCGGGGATGCGCCAGCCACCCAAGACATCCCAAGAGCGATAGCCTCTTCGTCGGTGCCGGCGAAAACAATCGGCCGGGCCTGACCGTGGCGCCCCGGGAGGACGCGCGCCGTCGTTCGCCTCGTTGGTTACTCCTCGGGTGTTCGTTGCCCCTTGTGCGTTATTCTGTTTCTTCAGCAAAATACGCTAGTCCTCGATATAGGACCCAAAGGCATACTTTTTCACGAAATATTATGTTCAAATCAAATCAAATTCATATTTTCGTCTTCGATTATCATGTAAAAAAAGTTTCTCGTTAAGGCGAGCCCTAACATTACCCGCGTATGTGAGGCAGACAGACCCTTTGGATCCACGCAAAAGTTTTATTGAGATACGACGGCCCAAAAAGTGGGTGCTTTTTGGGGCTATTTCGGACCTATTTACTATATGTATGTATGGGCCTCCGTGATAATGGGATTCCGACGAGATTGCG
Organism: Macrocystis pyrifera; assembly: GCA_031763025.1. Taxonomy (NCBI): domain Eukaryota; class Phaeophyceae; order Laminariales; family Laminariaceae; genus Macrocystis; species Macrocystis pyrifera. The sequence continues at coordinate 7,389,631 of JASSKH010000018.1, read as the reverse complement.
TATTAATATTAATGGTATTACGGGGGACCATAGAAAATAGGACCAAATATTTTTATTGAAAATAAGTAAATATGTAGGTTTTTATGTGTACCATAGGTCCTATTAACCATGGACCCCCGTAATAGTAGTTCTTCAGTCAGATCGTACAAAAAGTGGCCAAATATATATACACACATTACATATATACCGTAGCAAGCAGCAGGCGTCCATACCGAATACCCCGGAAATTTCGGGCATACTCGCTGTATGAAGAAAGTGTCACACACAGCCCTCTCACAGGTAAAGGTAGGTATGACTGATCAATTTCCATCAGGTACGACCTCTGGTTGGCATTTATATCATGAACCTATCAGGCCTCGTGATCCAAGGGACGTGATACGCAACATTTTCTTGTTCTGTATTGCAACCGCACACAACTTGCTTGTGGAAATCAACGTGCGATTGGTGGGGGGGGTTCTTGTTCGTGTTTGGAGGCGTCATTTGCCAGCGGTACAAATAACTGGTACCTGCTGTGTGGTTGCCACCTGGGTATACATTATATCGCCTACCAGGTATACATTATAACATCCAGGGTCGCCCAGCGAAACAGAATCCATGACCAGCACTCCCATTTTTTCGGATTCGGCCCTCCGAGGGGGGAGGGGGCCCAGCCACACGCACTATTAGTAGCAGTGTGATGGGTAGGGGGTGGTTCATATGACACCCCCCTCGAAGAACGCCTCGCGATTTGTGTGGAACCCGCCAAGCAACACTAGTAGGGTAGTAATAGTATCCATCCTCCTTCAGCCGTTGGAGGGCTGAGATCGAGGATTTGGTCGAAACTCACCTTTCTGCTGTGTGATACTTCGATCGTCGACCGCGCTTATATACCGGTTTTATATGGCCTCATGCACACGGAACACAGAGTCCGTATTTTGTTGATACGGTATTTCCTGCCGTCGACGCCAAATGTGAACGTGTTGCGCTCTCTGAGCTACATATAGAGTACGAGAGACAGATCGATTACCCAGCCCAGAGGGTAATTGTTGTAAGGCTTAGATTGGATAGGCGATCGGATAACCTTTTGCCAATAGCCCAACGGACTAAGACCTTAACAAATGGCGTCGTCGGCAGGACCCGAACCTGCGCGTGAAATCACAATGTATTGGCACGTCGACCCGTATATCCGGTCCCTTCCAGAGGGGGGAAGTGTTAAGGTTTAGATTGGGTGGGCGATCGGTTAACCTTTTACCAACAGCCCAACGGACCAGTACGGGGGACCATAGTAAATAGGACAAACAATTGTTGGTAAAAATAGGTGAATATATAGGTTTTTATGCATACCATAGGTCCTATTAACTATGGACCCCCGTAATAAGACCCTAACGTAATCCTTAAAACAGCATAATATATTATATAATGTAATGAGGAAGACAAAATCTGGCGCTATACTCGTAGATGTGGAGAAAAAAGAGCTGCATAATTCGAGGACTGCCAATCAGAGGTGTGTTTACTTTTGAGAAAGCATATAAATTTCGAGGTTGTTCGTCCGGTATATACGCATGTATACAGCAGTGGGCGCCCGCCGGTGTTAACCCTTTTAGCACCGCAGTCCCGCTGTGGGGACAAACTGCTTAGAATTTGAGTGAATTGTCCGCAAAATGGGGCTGCAGTTCTGAAAGGACGTCGATTTGGTGTCCACAGGCTCACGATTGAGGGCGTCCCTGAAAAAGAGAAAACGACACACCACACCCCCAGGGGTCGGAATGGCTAAAAAGACCCGTTGCAACCAATATATTGTGATCAATATGATCGAATTCATTAAGAAAAGGGTTATTTTAATTTAATTTAATTTTATTTTTCTTCATTTTTGGTTCTAGTTTAACCCCCCCCCTACCGCTGTGTCTAACGAAAACATAATCTGCGACGGTTCACAGTTTTTTTTGCCGGGCGCCCTCGCACGATGTCTCATTTTTTCCGACCTGCTTGATCTGTAACTCCATTGATAAATAGGATTTAGAGCTGGTCTCACAACTTTTTCGAGCTGTGTTGCTTAACCCACATTTTTGTTGTTTTGGCTCATGTCCATCTAAGCCTATTTTTCTCAACAATGTGTCTATTAATAGTATACAACTGCCCGTGTTTGCGCGGGCACCCACTACTTAGTTCAAGGTGTATACTCGTAGCTGCAACGGCTGGTCACGAGGGGAGTGACGGGCTTTTCTCCGGTGTGTATTTCATGTATAAACATACCTGGTACTTAGAAGCTGGTGCGACGGACTGCATTGTATTATTGTGGCGATGAGCTAATGTGAGAACAACAACAACAACACAACAACGTGGTTTAACTTCCTGTTTTATCAAATAGTATTTTATATTTGGATACCATCATTTCTCAATACTATACTATTACGGGGGTCCATAGTTAACAGGACCTATGCTATACATAAAAACCTATATAGTTAAATATTTTTACTAACAATATTTGGTCCTGTTAACTATGGTTCCCCGTAATATTAATATCAACATACCTGTCTGCACTGGTGTACGATCTGCGTGACGTCCGTGCTCGGAAACTTAAAAGTCTTGCAGATTGGCGTTTGTTGGTCTCATGGCATGTCTCAACGTGGTGTGGGCGGAATGCATAAGTAACTATATATAATAGTTGTGCACCAGGTATGTGGCAATATGACGATCAATATTAATTGTTTGTGGATGTTGTCGCATGTATATACTTAGTCTTTAGAGTTGGGACCGCACTATGGCCCACTGCAGCAAAACAGACGGGAAAGTGGTATCGGGGAATCCTCGGAGCAGCTGATTGGTTCATGGGCAGATGGCACGAGGCTGAGGCAAAGCTGAGTAGACAGCGCCGCGCATCCGCTGCGGGTAGTGCTAAAGGGAACGGGGGGAGGGGTAACAGCAGGAAGAGGGGTAGAAGGAACACCGTACGAGAGTGTGGGGGCAGGGGGGGGGGACGGGAGGAGCAGAAGGGAAACCTGTTATGATACTGCTTTGTATGAGGTTGAAAGCCCGGTAACTACCTGGGTTCAGTCACTGGGAACGTATTTGTAGTACTTGGAAGGCGTATCTTAGATGGAAAACCAGGGGTTTTCCAGAGGCGCACGAGCTTGGTCTCAGTCTCCGCGTGCACGAAAGGAATAAAACTGCTCTTCTTCTATAGCTAAGCAAGCAACACACGTGAGTACCGACGATTACCGACTTAAAAGGCAGACCTGTCCAGGGATACAAAGTGTCCCGCAACCTTGATCTTAACAAGTGGCGTCGTCCGTCCCGACGGTACCCATCCCGTCCGGCCGCGACCGCACCGAGCCCGTGGGAACTCCTCTTTTACGACTTCCGCCGCCAACTGACGCACCTGCCGTCACCTCGACCGACTTGGACGCCCTCGGCGCAGCTGCCGACTTTCAATTCGGTGATTCCGCAGCGCGTTATTCGCACGCCGACTGGGCTCGGGGAACAACAGGCTGAGCCCGCATGCAACGCCGCCATGCGCTACATAGCCCTTGGCCGACCGAAAGTTTTGCCAGACGACTTTTTATCAGGTTTCCCTTCCCACCAGCGCCCCCTTTTCGGAGGTTCAAGAGCTGGCCAACAAAGGCCGCTTGCACACCACCGACGCGGGCATCGTTCTACTTGTCCGACAGCCGTCTCCCCCCCCTGCGTTGGATACGCCACGCCCGGTGGGTCGTACGGCCTGCTTATTGAACGACGGGCCTATTCGCATTTATGTTCCGCTGCTCATGCGCCCCTGGGTCATGCAGGCTTGCCATTCCACGGCTTCCTGCCACCTAGGAACCGCGCGCACCCTACGTATGCTCGCACGTTTCTACTGGTGGATCGGCATGAGCATCTGCACCCGGTGGTGGCTACGCAACTGCTTAAAGTGCCAAGCACGGAAAACGTCGCGGCAAACGGTCCGGTGGCCCTCCATCACGTTGCCCTTGCCAGAAGGGCCCGGCATCGCCGTCAGCATCGACTATTTCGGCCCCCTCCCGGTGACGCCTCGAGGTAATACCTACATCTTGCTTTTCACTGATCGTTTCAGCCGCCGAGCTGACATGTACGCCGCCACAGCAGCCGAGTTCACCGCTGAGGGCACGGCCAATATTCTCATCAACCGGTATATCCCTCTTTGAGGGTGCCCGCGCAGCATCCTCTCGGACAACGGCCTCCAGTTCTGCTCCAAGCTTTATCACGCCGTATATCAGCTTCTCGGGGTTCGAAAAATTGCCACCAGCTCCTACCACCCAAACATCAACGATGGGGTGGAACGTGTAAACTACACGATGGCCCAGATGTTGGCAATGGTCGTCAACGAGCTCCAAAACAACTGGGATGAACAGCTCCCTCACGTCGAATTTGCGTACAACAATTCCGTCAGTGCCGCCACGGGTCTGGCTCCCAACGAAGTACATATGGGTCGGCTCCCACGCCCCCCTCTCACGATTTTCGAGCGTGCTGGAGTCGCCGGCCACCAGAGCTTGGCCCGCGACCACCTCGCCTACTGCGACTTGGCGACGGACCGCCAGCAGCGCGCGTAAATCGTTCGAGAACACCACGCCCTCACTGTCGCTCGCGTGAACCGCCGCAACTCCGCCCTCTCTGACGCTCTGCGTCCGGTCCCCAAATTTGATGTTGGTGGTTGGGTGTGGGTGTACAATACGGCGGCCACCATCCGCCAGGGCGCGAAACCAGACACGGACGCCAAGGTCCTCAAGGCCAAACTCTTACTCAACTGGACGGGCCCCTACAAAGTTCTCTCAGTTGGCCCCTGCTCCTCAGCGGACACCCCGGATGGATCCCCTCTCGGAGCAAAGCTCCTGTATTTGGATCCTCCTTCCGATATGCCCGGCCCCGAGGCTCGCCGGCGCGTATCTGTTCAACGCTGCAAGCCCTGTGCCAACCCCCACGACCGTGGCGACATGCCGAAGTATTTGCCGGCGGGGTTGACGCAATATGTGCTCAACAATTTCTCCAAGAAATCCCCTCCGCACCACGTCACGGAGGACGACGTTTCCACCCCTCTTGAACGACTCGAAGTGGAAAAGATTTCTGGACATCAATCGGTTAGAGGCCGAGGTGGAGTCATCGCGGTTATGTACGAGACGCACTGGAAGGGACTATCCCGGCCATCCTGGGAACGGGAAATGGACCTTCAGCTTTCTCGCCACACAATTTTGGCGCTACTGGGCGGGCACCCCGAACCAACCCCGCCAAACCAACCGCCTGTACCGCCGAATGAGAATTGGCGCGGCACAACGGGAGCTTTCTCGGAGTAACGGCGAGCGGTTTCTGGCACCCGGCTATGGTTGCGTATCGCACGCCGATTGGCTCCGGCGATACAGCAACACTGTACTTCCCAACGGGGCCCACTTTTGGTACAAGGGCGACGACGGTCTGTGGTGGTTCGGGAAAATCAGCGCAACTACACCGACGGATGGAGTACACTTGGTTCGATTTCTGGACGACCCGGGACCAATCAAGCTCCCCTCTTTCTCCGGCGCGCTACACGACTTCGACGAGAGCTGTACGAGGTTCTTGGTGTCTGCAAATTCACTTGGCTAGCGCGTTTACACGGGGGTCCAGCGTAACGTAGATGAATCTCGAGGTGCCACCGTGGATAGCTGATTCTCGCTTCTTTACCGCACTCGTTATTTATTTATTTTTTGTCGTCTTCCTGGACTTTGGGGGGTGAATTTTTGTCTGCCCGCTATGTTTCTGGTGTGTTTTCCTTTTTTTTGGGCTGGGTTGGGCATGCGTTTTTGCGTATTCTGTCCTGCCTACCCCCCCCGCCCAGTGTCGGGACTGGTCTGGGCACTCGGCCGCTCAATCGCGGCTCAGGACGCGCTTTCAGAGATGTGGACTGGGTTTAGGTGGTTCTTGCCATCTTCCGTGTTATTTTTTTCTTTTCACTCCCGTACTCACTTTTCGCTTTTCCGTGCATCTTCCTCGCCCCCCCCCCCGTGCGGGCGGCATGGCGATGGCTTTCATCGACGATTTCTTCCTGCCCCTTAAGGTTAGGTCTCCCTTTATTTTTTCACGTACTTTGCCTGCTTCGTTGCCTCGCCGTTCAGAGGTGTGGGAGTGGGTTTTGAGGAGCCACATCTTCGACTCACGTTCTAGTTCGTGGAATCGGGGTTTCCACGAATTTCCCATAATTCTGCATATACGGCTCATCAGAGTGGGCTAGTGTTATGATACTGCTTTGTATGAGGTTGAAAGCCCAGTAACTACCTGGGTTCAGTCACTGGGAACGTATTTGTAGTACTTGGAAGGCGTATCTTAGATGGAAAACCAGGGGTTTTCCAGAGGCGCACGAGCCTGGTCTCAGTCTCCGCGTGCACGAAAGGAATAAAACTGCTCTTCTTCTATAGCTAAGCAACACACGTGAGTACCAACAATTACCGACTTCAAAGGCAGACCTGTCCAGGGATATAAAGTGTCCCGCAACCCTTGATCTTAGCACCCAGGGGTCGGGATGGAAAAAAACCGTTGCAACCAATATATTGTGATCAATAATATTATCGAATTTAAAGAAAAGGGTTGTTATTTTCATTTTATTCTCTTTTATTTTTCTTCACTTTTGGTTCTAGTATAACCCCCCCCTACCGCTGTGTCTAACGAAAAAAAAAATCTGCGACGGTTCACATTTTTTTTGCCGGGCGCCCTCGCACGATATCTCATTTTTTCCGACCTGCTTGATCTATAACTCCATTGATAACTAGGATTTATAGAGCTGGTCTCACAGCTGTTTTGAGCTGTGTTTCTTATAACCCGCACATTTTTATTATTGTTGCTAACATGTCCATCTAAGCCTGCTTTTCTCAACAATGTGTCTACTCGTAGTATACAAATGCCTGTGTTTGTGCGGGCACCCACTACTTAGTTCAAGGTGTATACTCGTAGCTGCAACGGCTGTGGTCACGAGAGGAGTGACGGGAATTTTTCCGGTGTGTATGTATAAGTATATACCTGGTACCTAGAAGCTGGTGCGACGGACTGCGTTGTATTATTGTGGCGATAAGCTAATGTGAGAACAACAACAACAACACAACAACGTGGATGGTTTAACTTCCTGTTTTTTATCAAATAGTATTTTATATTTGGATACCATCATTTATCAATATTATACTATTAATATCAATATACCTGTCTGCACTGGTGTACGATCTGCGTGACATCCGTGCTCGGAAACTTAAGAGTCTTGCACATTGGCGTTTGTTTGTCTCATGGCTTGTCTCAACGCGGTGTGGGTGGAATGCATAAGTAACTATATATAATAGTTGTGTACCAGGTATGTATGTGGCAATATGACGATCAATATCAATTGTTTGTGAATGTTATCGTATGTATATACTTAGTCTTTAGAGTTGGGACCGCACTGGGGCCCACTGCAGCAAAACAGACGGGAAAATGGTATCGGGGAATCCTCGAAGCAGCTGAATGGTTCATGGGCAGATGGCACGAGGCTGAGGCAAAGCTGAGTAGACAGCGCCGCGCATCCGCTGCGGGTAGTGTTAAAGGGAACGGGGGGAGGGGTAACAGCAGGAGGAGGGGTAGAAGGAACACCGTACGAGAGTGTATGGGGGCAGGGGGGGGGGACGGGAGGAGAGTAGAAGGGAAACCGCGGTAGAAGAGAGTAGCAAAGAGACCGCAGACGGGGTAGCAAGGTACCACAGGCCAACTACGAGGCAATAGGTTGGACTTTTCTTTGCTACCCGTACCGCCAACTGCTGCGGCTGTTCGGTGTGTGTGTATTGGCTTGGTGCTTTGATTTTTTCCATATGACTTAACTTTTTCCTATCTTTTCCCCTCCTTGTACTACATGGTGGGTGGGTGACGAGCGTATTTTGGCTCACTCATTATTTCTCTTTTTTCTTAGTTAAGTGTTCCCCGGGATGCATATTTCCCTTTCTTCTTCCCGTTTCTTCCCCCTTGCACGTCCATTTTGGCTCATGCTCGGGGTATTAGTATGTATGTGTCTGAGCTTTGGCTTCCCATTTTATTTATTTATTTGGATTCTTCTCCTTTTTTTTTTTTTTTGGTTTGGTTTCTTCGTTTTGCTTCTCTTTCTTTATGTATGGTGTATTTTGGTTGCTGGCGTATGTATGAATGTATGTTGTGTCGGCCGAAGGCATGGTATTGCGTAGGCTATATAATGCACTATATGGTGTGTTATCTCTGTGCCGTCTATAGTCTGTGACCACAGAGCTCGTATCTCTTTCTAGGGTGAGGAATCAGCCCGGACACTGGGCTTGCTGGATGTCGACGAGTATGTACGTACATAGAAGAACGGTGATTTTTATTAATGTGAAGTCCAGAAGATCGCTGAGGGTTAAACCTCCTACGAGTATACGTACGAGCTGGAGAGAGAGTAGCATAAAAAAAGTGATGAAATTATTTATTTATTTTAAATTACGTGCACAAAAACCTATATATTTTACCTACGACGTATTTTTTACCAACAATATTTGGTCCTATTTACTATGGTCTCCCGTAATACTGTATTTTATCAAATGAAAAAAATACGTCAGCTGTGAGTTCGACTGATCACTCAACTTTGCAAGCTCGAGCTGCGTAATATATACGTCTCGTCTACCTCATTTTTACACAAGTTTACAGGTGTTTTAATAAGCCGATCGCGCGTATTCTACTGCTGCTGCTGTATGTGTAATTCCTTGTTAATACATAAGGACATTAATTATTTCGTACTGGAAATAGACAGAATTATTTATTTTCCGTCTTCGGGCACGGTTCGTGTCTCCTTTGAATGGCGCAACTATTTTCCGAAGTACTACTGCTGTGTGACCACAGAAGTTATTACTTGTATTCGTATCGTATCTCTCGGGAATTCAGGAATCGGCACAGACACTGACTGGTTGTGCTGGATGTCGACGGGTGGAAAGAAGAAGACGTTTTGGTCAGATAGCAAACGTGGAAAAGAAAACAAGCCATGTGGCAGTAACCATTATTGGTATATATATTTTTTATCCATCACTTTTACTTCCCAGCCCACTCGTAGGAGGTTTTACCCTCGACGATCTTCTGGACAAGCCGTGGTCACAGGTTTCGTCCCTTCTCCCCCCCGGTACGTGCCTTTATTTTTGTCGCGCATAGGGTTCAGCATTCCCACTGCTCGTCGATTTTCATCGAATGTAGCCAACTCACGCTTTCGCGCTTTCCGCTTATCAATTTTTTATGCAAGAAAAAGTCCCTACGTATGAGCATGCACTCGGTGGGACTTGAACCCACAAAATTGATCTTGACAGGCACGCGGACCACCTACCAAGCCACCCCGTATATATATATATATATATATATATTTTTTAATCATCACTTTTTACTTTCCAGCCCACTCGTACGAGGTTTTACCCTCGACGATCTTCTGGACAAGCCGTGGTCACAGGTTTCGTCCCTTCTCCCCCCCGGTACGTGCCTTTAGTTTTTATCGCGCAGAGGGTTCAGCATTCCCACTGCTCGTCGATTTTCATCGAATGTAGCCAACTCACGCTTTCGCGCTTTCCGCTTATCAATTTTTTATGCAAGAAAAAGTCCCTATGAGCATGCACTCGGTGAGACTCGAACTCACGAAATTGATCTTGACAGGCTCGCGGACCACCTACCAAGCCACCGGGGACGCCGGCATATATACCTTGTAATATTTAGTAACCATTATTGGTATATACCTGTTTAATATTTATTTTCCGGATTCGGGGAGAACAAATATCGAGAAGCAAAAAAAACTAAAAACAGCCGAGTGGGACTTGCTTGGCCTCGCATGTACCTGGCTATACGAGCATTCGGATGTTTTTTTTTTTCTGGGCGCCCACCCTTGTATTACCCCGGAAATAAAACGACCTACCGGTACATACAGCAATACTACTACAGCAGCAGCACCCTCAGCAGTATATATAGCATTGTAGGTACAGGTACATAATGAAGTCACAGAACGACAGGCAACTGCTGCTGCTGCACTGTTGGGTCCCGTGCTTCCTGCATGTGACCGACCCACATCTGCATGACGGTATCACCACTCAAAGCGATTGCCACAAATAGCGGCCATCTGCCGGCGGTACGGTTGTGAATTGTGACACGCGCCACCGGAGCTGCTCTCGGCCTGCATGCAGCTGCATTCATTGTGCTCGGGTCGTTACCTCCTCGGTATCATCCCCTTTTCCCTACTAAAACACTTCATAGTACCCTACAACTCCCACGAACGACTTTTGTCGATACTTTTTTTTGCGGGACAAGTAGGCAAGCAAGCAGCAACAAAGAAGGAAGCAGCGATCACTACAAAAATTAGCTGCAGGTGGCGATTAGCGGCGAAGCGCAGGCGCGCGTTGCACACAGTACGGGTGGCCTCTTGCTGCGCGACCTCACCGGGCAGGGTCTATCGACGCCCTCCTTATTTTTTGCCTCTCGACCGAAGACCTCGAGGTTAGCGAGAAGGCGACGAAAAATTCGAAGAAAATTGTTTGAAGAAACAGAACGGTCCGTAGGTGTGCGATAGGCAGGCCACGTACATATAGCTAAACGGCGGGGAGGACGAGGCGCTAGCCATGACTGCTCGCAACCCGCCTCCGACCTACGAGGAGACGCTCGGTCGCGGGGGGAGGCCGCGAGGGTCCCCGTCGAACTTCGCGTCGTGGGGAGGGCGCGCGAGCGGGACCAGAGGTCCCGCAGGATCGGATTACCGCTCTGCCGGAGGGCACGTCGCAGTGCCTGAGGATGTCTCGGGAGACGTCGCAGGGAGCCTTCGTGATGGGGCGTTCAAGGTGGGTGCGAGTTGACAAGCCCGGCTCATGTGTGGTCAGATAGGCGCTTGTGGGTGCTGAGGCAGCAGCTGTTGTGGGTCCTTGATGGGTCGGTGTTTGCCTCTGCCTAGTCTTTGTCTGCTCTGCTGTTGCTGTGTTGAAAAATGCGTTTTTTTTTGTTGTGTTCGATGCCCGGGGCATCGGCGCTCCTGTCGCGGGTTGACTGGTGATGAGAGCTTGCTTTGAGCGGTGCGCACCAGAGAGGACGTATGGCTTGATGGTGATGGCAGGGGTCGATCTATTAGTTGCTGAACCCGTTTTGAGACCTCGCGCGATACAAAGAGAGTCGATTGTTACAGCAGCCCACAGCAGCCCCGGCTGCAAGTATGCTCGTATGCTCGTACTATTAATAGTGGGTACTACTTTTGCTACCTTATACTCGCACGCACTGGTTGGTGTTTTTGCACGAAGGGTATACATACAGCTATGAACGAGTAGATTCGGCCCTCGTACGAAAATATAAGGTCATGTTTATTTTGTATTAATGACTGAACGACCATTACATTTTCGGACAGAGATGTAGACGCAAGAAATGTGGCGAAAATCACGCAATATTTGTATTTGTTTCGGTGCTCTTTAGGTTCGTACCTGTGGTACCTGGTAGGTGCAGTATTAAATAATAATATTACTTGTAATACTTGTAGCAACTATGAAGTATAATACTGCTGTAATACTCGTACCAGTACAGACCAATCAAATTGTCCGCTTTGGTTGCAAATTACTTGGAATTAGAATGGGATAATCTTTGCTTCTTCAAGCGAAGTCCACAGCTGCTGTACCAGGTATTTAATATTAATAATATTAGTAGTTGAAAATGAAAACTTACGTAAAAACGGTATACCGCACAGCACGCAGCACAGCAGGGTATTATACGTACGCGCAAGGGAAGCTCACACAACAGAGCATACTGGTATGGCTTGTTGAGGGCGGAAGTCCTCGTTCAGGCGAATTTACCCCGGAGATGGTCGTTTTTGTCCCCGTGTACGAGTAGTTGCTCGGAAAAACCTGAAAACAGTCGTCCTTGCAGCTTGAGGTTGCTGTTGGCTATGGAAGTCTCGTTACGTACGTACTCGCACTCTTGTACACAAAAATAGAAATCGGTCTCGACTTGCAACTTTGGTAAGTTGTCGCCCCCAATATGGAGTGACTGCTGCTGTCTTAAAAGCCCACAAAAGTTTTTTTTCAATACTTGTATGTGTAGGAACTGCTGCCCATTGATATTAACGGGGTTTATTAATAGTACTTATTATTACCCCATTAATATTAATATTAATAGTACGCGACAGCAGTAGATAGCATTCTCCCATTTTGGCTGTCAACAAAGGTCGCGGCTTATTATGGTGTGGTCAAGGTTGGGCTTAGGTTCCTGAAAGCTTATTGTTAGGCTCTAGAATAGAGTTCCTCCCCGAGTGCAAATGCTTATTATAGCTGCAATTTCTTGAGTTCGAAATATCTCAGCCTGCTGTTGTTACTTGTAACTACAGCTGTACCTGGTTCCAAAATTTCAGCATAACGTCGCGTGCTACTATTAATATGCACATGCTGCAAAGATGTCGCGAACTCTGTTGCTGTTGTTTTATGACGGTCACATGTATACATCATCGGCGATACGAACCAGCCGGGGCTGCTGGGTGTCGTCAATTGTCTGAAGTAAACGCGCGCTTACCTTCTGCTGTGTGATGGACAAATGCTGTTGCTCTTTTGTTCAAGATTTATTAATAGCGTCCGTGGTCATTAATAACGGAGAATACGGAGTACTATAGACAGCATAGTCTCGTTTGTCTTAAGTAAAGGTTCCGGAGCTAAAAATAGAAAGAAAAAAAAAAGTCGAGAACACCCGTATACCTCGGTACCATCATACCTCGTTTGGGACCCACCGAATGATGCCAGATGTTTTATTACCCTCAGTCGGTGTGATGTGATGCAGCAGCAGTAGAGGACGCCCATTCATTAGTAAGAAAACGAGCAAGAAGACAGGCGGGCTGAGGTTTTCCAGGAACACTGTAACGTTCGGGAGTCGTCGTACTGCAGTTCGCGTAGGACGCACCCATTCCCCGAGAAGAAACCCAGCCTGGGTCATATTTCCTGTTTTCTTATTGTCAATAGGTGTCCCGCCCTACAAGTAGTAGTTATAGATGGTGTGAGTATGTTATCGTATCTGTGCGTAGAATGATCATTGCCAGCGAATGTTATTATTGATAATATGATCCTACTTTTAGGGTACTCGGCCCCAAACAGTAGGGGCATATCATAGAGGCCCCTTTCGAAGTCGCTTGCAAGCCGAACATCTACGACCGACGGAGATGTGATTTCCGGAAAGAAAGAAGCCACGACGGGCGACTGCTTTTTTTTCGTTCGACCAATCCAGTCAATCCAAAACATGCGTGCCGACCAGCAAGCAGGGTGCGCGCGGTGTGCAGCAGCACCGTACGTAGAAGCTTGCAGCACATAGAGCAGAAGCAGCAGCACATGCAACAGAAGAAGGTACGAGGTATGTGATACACAACGTCACCATTGGCAGCACGCAGCAGTGGCAACGAGGCAGGCGCTAGGAGACGTCGATCGTTCGGGAGGCGCTCGCCTGCCTGACGCTCGTTTGTCGCACGCGGGCGAAATGCAGCGGCCAAGTCACAGCGTCGACCCGGTGCCGCCTGTGCTCACAGAGCGAGGCCCTTGTTTGCAGCGGAGGTTGGCCTTGGGAGTGTACCTGGTATAGTATATAGAGGGTAGAGGGTAGAGAGCGGTACAGCTATACGCCGTAACACACCGGCTGTACGAGCTAACTTGATAGTGCAGCCGAGATGGGCACCGTAAGAGGGGGCGTCCACCGGCCTGACGTTCGTGCCTACCAACCCTTTTGGTGCCGCATTGCACATCATGAGCCTGCCTACACGCAAGCCTAAGTTCCAAGTCATTAGTCCCCGACACGGCAGTGCGGTCCTTACCGGGTTGTAATCGGGCGTAGCGCATCGTCGATCCGACCGAGGCCACTCGCGTCTAGAGCGAGGCTGGCGGGATAGGTTAGCCTTGGAGGTGGATCGGCGAGTCGGAAACGGCACCGCTGGTGTTCCGGTACACGCCGTACAGAGCACAGCAGCAGCGCAGGACGGTTATTAGTAGGTGTCCGTCCGCTGGTCGTCTGGCGTAGGGCCGTGCGGAGTTCGACGGTGGTCATTGGGGCGGGGGGAGTGGGGGGTGCGCTCGGCGAACCTTGTTTTAACTATTAATAAGACATTCATTTCGACTATATTCGTGACGACACCTACTGACGGTGTAGTTTCACGTTGGGTTTGCATACAGCAGTTATTTGCATACCCCCACCCTGCTCCCGCTTGGCACACCGATCCCACCGTACCTGATCCCACCCCGATCTGAGCATTCCAAACCGACCCTACTGTAGGTACGGTATGGAACTTGTAATAGTCCCCGCCAAGATGTCGATATCGGAATCGAATTCTCGATACAATACCGATAAACCAAAAATATCGTATTATTCGATTCGTACGATCTCGGTATTTGATGCATGCCAGGGAATGGAAGGCACAACACGTTCTGTGCGATATCCAACATCACTCACTCTGATTCCTGATCCCACGCGTGATCAACCAAGGTCGAGGGTTTCCAACAACATGGAAGGTTTTTTACCAACCGGCCATAGCAGAGCAAAACAGGCTAATACCACAGGCAATTTCGCAATGTTGGAGCCCGAAAACGTAGGCCAATCACACACGCTAAAACCAACCAAATTGTGACAAAATTCGTGCGCTGATTGGATGATGACTTGATGACATAGCTTGTTAATTCCGCCGTCGATCGCAGCACGGCACAGCGCCTGCAGCAGAAGCGCCTCACGGCTCACGGCAGATAGAAAGCTCTCGATGGAGGAAGCATCTGACGACCGCGCAGCAAGCAGCTGGCTGCTGCGACGCCCAGCAAGCACGCCGCCCAATGGTGTGATGCCACCGGACAACCTCGAGACTGGAGACACAGTCGTCAGCAGCAACGGTAGAGGAAGAAGAGTGCAATGGCAAGCTTGACAAGCGGTTGCGAACGAGAACCCAAAAACCCAAAACGTGTAAACTAGAGAGGCAGAGCCACCTCGATACCCCGACAGCAAGCATATGTATCTGTTGGAACTCGTACGATCACAGGGACTAGCTATGTCGTTGCTGCTGTTATTGCAGCGTGTGCTGTTATTGTCGTAAAGAGGGAGCGCCTACTCCCCCAAATCCTAATGCCTATTGGCGAGAAGAGACGGGGCAGGCAGGGGCTTTGGGAAGAGCGCGGCGGAACTGTAAGGAGACCGCTGGGGCATAAATATGAAGACCAAACGGTCGTTACATTATTGCATCAGAATGGCACGTGCGTACAATTCGGCGTCGTGGATGGCTGATGGGGCCATTTATATGCATCCCACATGCTCCAAGGAATTGAGGTGATTTAGATACCTGTGATGTAGCTCTACACAAGATCTTTCGAATGTGGCTATTTTCACGGCGAGGTTCCAACTGTAGCGTTGGTGGTGGGGTCGCAGCAGAGAGCACATACATGGCACAATGGCGCCGGCAACAATGAAACAAAACTCGAAAACTTGAGCAACCCGTATCGAGAATGCCTGCGCAAGCCTTGGAATTTTTTCTCTGTCTTCTTTTTTCGCCTCCCTCAGGCCTCACTGTTAATACTAAAAAAATGCCCTGATACCGGCTTCTGTTTACTCAAAGGTAGAGTTGCACCCCGGCCTCAAAAAATGGAACCGGGTACCCGACCGGGTGGGAGGCGTTCCAGACGGAACCGGAGCCGGGTACCCGGGGGTCCGGCGGACACGGGTATCCGGGTACCCGGGTTATCAGACACTATTTTGCTCCCCTTTTAGCCTTTGAGCGGGACACGGGTACCCGAGTACCCGGGTACCCGGGTTATCATGCAGTATTTACTCCCCCTTTAGCCTGTGAGCGGCAGCGTGGTAAGGCGGTGCGAGAGGGCAAGACTTCATTTCGGCTCTCTCGATGAACCGTGCTAAAGAAATAAGGCAGAAGGCACGTGGGGTATTCTATGTGGGATCGAGTGGAGAGGTGGGGAGAGGGAAGTTGAAATATAGGCGATCAATCATCGGTACCATTTCCTTCCACCCTTATTTCGCTGATGCAGTCATCGGGAAATCCTTCGAATGTATTAGCTTGCATCAATTAAACCATGTGACAAAAAACCCACACCCATGAACAAAGAAAAATAATAAAGGAGGGTGATTTATTGACTTGTTTTTTTTTTTGTGTTGCTCGTTTCGCGGAAAGTTCACGCGAGCGCCCAAAAAATGCGGTGGGTCCTATTATTATCGCCAGGTATAATGTTTCACGAGGTTGCAACGCACGTCCGTGTGATCGAATCGTCAAACGAGCGGTGCGCGCGCTGGCAATCGGCTTGATCGTGCAGCTAGGGGTGCTCCGCTTCCCAGAGAGGCAACCGTGCGCCGCCGTACCTCGCGAGCATGGCTTAAATCAACTTACTTAACTAGAGCGACAAAGCCCTCCGCGACGGGGAAGCAGCTGGCGATTTCGTGTGGATCCTGCCTATGTCTGTGAATGCGCTCTGTCGAGTCGACTGGACGAATAGAGGCTTGGGGTTGGTCCATACCCTGGCTCATGGTAAATTAGGACTGCTTGCGCTGGTAGGGGTATCGTGTGTGTGTCGGGGCATCCTATTCTCTGTAGTCTGCAGGGGCGAGAGACGAGAGTTTACGGGCACAGCAGTGTATGTATAAATCAACCCATACCCCAGTCTTGCGGGCTCCGTATACCACAACTGACGGGTACCCGGGTACCCGGGTACCCGGGGTGCAAATACCCGCGGTTCCGTGAGTTGGACCGGGACGATTCCGGTTCCGACGGTTCCGGGTACCTGCCACCGGGTACCAGGTTCTCAGTCAGACGGGGTGCAACTTTGAGTCAAAGGGTGTGCAGAGCTTTGTTTGTATGCGCAGTTGTGCAGTTGGCGTTGCCTGTTCCCTGTCTCCTGCGCTGTGGGAAGTTTTAAATTTGAACTATTAATAATAATAAATGGTGGACGCCCCCTTCCTTCTCCGTGTTACAGCAATACGCAATACTCGTCGTTTGTTATGGTTGTTTTTCCCCGACGAATGCGTGTTTAACCGCAATCGTGCGATCATACACCGCGTTAAGTGGAGCCTTTTCGAATGGATGGATGATTTTTGTTTTTTTATCGCGCAGATGGTTCACCGAGCATTCCCACGCACGAACACTGCTCGTCGAGTTTCGTTGTAAAACGAAGCAGTAATATACCTGCGCAATGAAACTTCGTGTATATTTTTTGGATCGCTGTTGACCCTTTTCGAACTGCAGTCGCGTTGTGGAGACATTTCACTCAATCTCTGAAGTAGTTTGTCCCCGAAATATGAATGCAGTCCTGCGAGGGTGTGGCGACCCTGCTGGCGGCGATTACTCGTACCTACCGCACGTATCTCTCTGGAATTGAAAAATCGGCACGGACACTTGTGCTGGATGTCGACGGGTAGAAAGAACGGTTTAATGTGAAGAACACACACGTACTTGCCCGCGGGAGTCGTGGGACTCTTACCCAGCACCAGTACCAGTATCATTGATGGTACCCCCTCGGGGGCATTTTGTATGATTCCAAGGGGTGCTCTTTAACGAGGCGTTTCGGATGTGCAACGCTGGTGGTATCAACCTATGTTTGCGGTTCGAAAGAAAAGCATAATCACAGCCGCCGCCTTTGTAAAGGTTGTGCTCTGAAGTCATACGGTGTCACTGAGCGCAGCATCCAATTGTTTCGTTCTTGTAAATATTGAAGAGTTCGTTCAACGTCAGCTGTGAGATAGAAAATTGAGTCAAAACATTTTTTTTGCGGGCTGCGTGTGGTAGTATTATCAGCAGTGATACTTCGATCAAAGCTTGCTGCAGGCAGTGATGGTTGCACATACCATCGGATTGGATCTCTTTTTACGGCTGTGCGAGCATTGGTGCTGTGTACTGCTCTCTGCAAGTGCGCCGTACGTCCGAGCTATTTATACCGAAATTATCGTCCTGGTTCCAATTTAGTCTGTAATAATATCGGAACTCACAGCTGGACTTGGCAACTTGTCGACGTTTTTGGTGTAATTTGCGCCTTTTTACGTACGATTTTTCAAATGAAAACATGCTGTACATAGTTTGACCTAAAAGTAGTGTGCTCCTTCCTGTCTTATGAATGCTATCTTGATGTTCCGACAATGAGTCTCAATTCAAGTAGTTCGTGGTGACAAAGGTGCTGGAGCTATACATGATCGTACAGCAGTAGTGCCAAACTTGTCTTGTGCTAAGAGACTGTACGTAGTTCCAAGCAGGGTGCAGGGTGCCTGCCCCCCGAGGCTGAGTACGGCCTGCAGTGGAACAGGGGGTTGTCGGTTGTCGTCGAGCGCACCTGTTTGTAAGCTTGTTGTGGACAATTTTACGATTTCATCGCGGTGCGAGATTCGAGATACTCGTGTATTACGTGTTTGTTGAAAACAGCAGTGTTAATAGTACCATCTCGAAACAATGCTTCGCCTCTCGTAGTTCGTGATGCAGCTTGCTTGTACTGATAACGCAGCATACATACCTGGTACCCCTTGTTTGGTTCGAAGCAGTTCGTACCCAGGAGCCAAACGCGGTTCGGGCCCGTTATTATGCTATTAATTATTCATGTTACGGGGGTCCATAGTTAGTAGGACCTATGGTACACATAAAAACCTACATATGTAATTATTTTTATCAACAATATTTGGTCCTATTTACTACGTCCCTCGTAATAGCATGTTACGGGTATGTTGTGTGTCCTTCACATTAAACCGTGCGTCCTTCACATCAAACCGTTCATTCCTACCGAAGGGTTACAGGTACAGCAGTCAGTATGTTATGCTCTCTACAAGGTACGAGCTACGAGGCACATTCCAACTCGGAATATTCGCTTCTGCTGCTGTATCAACCATGTCTCTTCTTGCCCTGGACAGTCCCAGAACAAGGACAGACACAACCAGGCAGGCAGGCAGACACGACCAGGCAGACATCCCGTCGTACAAGCCAGACAGATAGATTCTCGGACGTATCATACCACGAGCAGATAGACTAACAAGTAGACTTGGCATAGATGAGACCCAGACACAGGACAAGACAGGCAGAAAGAAAGAAGGACAGGCAGGCAGACAGGCAGGCGGACACGGACAGACAGACAGACGTGTTGACTGACGAGCAGACAAAGGGAGGGTGGTTTTGAGAGACAAGACCCGCAGCCAGGCAGACAGACAGATACGACCAGACAGACGGGGAGGCAGGAAGGCAAGCAGGTATTAATAGACACGGGCAGGCAGATACACGACCAGACAGACACATAGCCGCAGGCAGACAGACCGACGGGCCCGTTCAGACAGGCAGGGAGGCACAAAACAGACAGGCAGCGAGTGTTGTGCTGCCACATGGCTACCAGGTAGCTCGCAACTTGGAGTTCATGACGACACCTCGTGAGCCGTTTCTGGGTGTCTTACGACTGCTGTCCGGCGCACCCGGCACGCTGACGTTCGCTTTTGCGTTGCGTGTGCCCACCGCCCCTCTTGCTTGTTTGGAAGAAAACAGACTCGAAAAATAAATCTCAGGTGTGGCTTCTTGCGTGCTATAGATACCTACGGCAGTATATTATATCTATTAATTTCCCTGGTTGCACTTTGGTTGCACTTTGTGTGCCAGCGTGGGTTGTTCGCGTTAAACCGTTCTTTCTATCCGTCTGCACCCTGCGTGGCGTATACTTTTGAGAAAAATGAAACAGATCGAAGAATTTCTCAATAGCTTTTTTATCTTCGCAAGCCTGGTGTGATAATTCGCAGTCGGTCAAAAAGTGTCTGAGAGAGGGAGGAGGAGGGAGGGTGGGGGGAGCGGATGGGAGGTACGTACTCGTGTCATCGAGGGCCATAAAAACTAAAGGCACGTACCGGGGGGGAGAAGGGACGACACCTGTGACCACGGCTTGTCCAGAAGATCGTCGAGGGTAAAACCTCCTACGAGTGGGCTGGGAAGTAAAAGTGATGGATAAAAAAAAAATTAAAAAATTAAAAAAAAATGTTTCCTTGTTTTATTTCGTTTCTCTGTTTCATAAAATATGTGTGTCGTGCCTGTCGTATCCACGGGTATGATGACATGGCGTTGCATTGCTCACTGCTGCTGTGATTACTGCATACGTGGCAACGTAGTATCTCTATGTGGCGTAGTTCTGTGACCACATAACTTGTACCAGGTATCTCTTATATTACTGTAATAGGATTGAAGAATCGGCACGGACACTGGTTGTGCTGGATGTCGACGGGCAGAAAGAGCGGTTTAGTGTGAATAAAACACAAACATATGTATAGTCGGAAAGTGTTCCGTGTGGTTTGCAAAACTCCCGTTTTGGGGACAAAGAAGTCTAATTTCAAGTAGTTTGTCCCCAAATCGGGACTGCAGTCCTAAATGGGCAAATAGCTTTTGTGCGCAACGATACCTATACTTCGTACCTGGTACATACGTGATGTTGAGCAATGGTTATGTCTCTATCACACTGAAGGGCGTTGAGCTCGCAGAAGGGTGCGACCATTGTCCAGCGCTCGTCTTTTCTCTCGGCAGCGGTGGGAAGGGTGCTGAAGGGTGTGAGCGTTGTATTTTCGGAAGGGCTCTCTCTTTCTCTCGATCAGACCCTTTCCTAACAATCACGGTGTTCGTTCGGTGTGTATTATACAGCAAAATTATTGTTGGTAATAGCAACCTTCAACCTTCTGGAAAAAAGAAAAAAAAGGAGCGCTCAGAAAATACAAAAGGAGTCCCCCTGTGCGGACTCCACGCTCCTTGCGGCATACTGGTACCACTTTGTCCCTCGATATAGTAATCTTGTTCATATAACATTGATGAATAAACCATCCTTATATCTCGGGACAAAAGTGGTGCTCCCCGAATGCGTTGCAGTGTGTGTACCACGTGCAATGAAATATAATATGGCGCAGGACAACACGTGTGGTGGCAGACTGGTAGGTATCACACGTGCGATAGCCGTAACACACGGGCAGCAGCAGTATAACACTTGTGATGCGATGGCAACATCATGCCGCCATGGGACGATGTCCAAAACCGACTTTCTCGACGACGACAGGGCGGTGGGGGGGTGGGGGGGGGGGGGGGGGGGGGGGGGGGGGGGGGGGGGGGAGGGGTGCGAGTACCGAGCAAAACGTCTTCCCGTGGAATCATCTCGACGAGATATTTTCAAAGACACCGATAAACAATTATTAGGTGGGGAAGGCAAGTACCGGGAAAAAAACGTGTTCTATGAGATCATCTCGACGAGATATTTCCATGGACACGTTTGTTTATTCGGGGAGAGGAGGGGGCGGGCGGGGGGGGTGCAAGGTACCGGGCCAAACGCGTCTAGCGGAATCATCTCGACGAGATACATTTTCGAAGATAGATGCAATTATTTAGTTTTCTTGTGCGCAAATATCTCGAAGATTTGTTTTGAAAGTCTCCATTGTTTATTTTTGTCGGGGAATTTCTCGGCGATGTTTACCCCAAAGCCACCCATTGTTCGTTTTGAGTAACCCCCCCCCCCCCCCCCCCCCCCCCCCCCCCCCTTGTTTTTGGATGATGCGAACATCGAACATCGGCTCTGAATCAGCTCTGGTGGACTGCATGTCAGGAGTTGGTTGTATTATCTTGCGTGTTATACTTCGATGCATCGTGCGGCACTGCTTATGTGTGTGTGTTCTTCACATTGAACCGTTCTTTCTACCCGTCGACATCCACCATAACCAGTGTCCGTGCCGATTGTTGCTATCCTCTGAGAGATACAAGCTCTGTGGTGTCGAAAAACGACGACGCAGAGTTTTGCCAAGCTTTGAGCAGAGAAGGCAAATGCACTGCCATGTCGGCGCGGATACTGGTTGTGCTGGATGTCGGCGGTACACAAAACGGTTTACTCACGCGCCTGTCACACAACTGTAGTTGTGGCACGTGTCATCGTACCGAATACGACATTCACATTCTATGAACGAGAGAAAGCAAAAGAAAACATACCTGGTACATGTATGTGTACAGCAGTTATTACGGGGATCGATCATGTTACGGGGGTCCATAGTTAGCAGGACCTATGTTATACATAAAAACCTATATATTTACCTTTTTTTTATAACAATATTTGGTCCTGTTTACTATGGTCCCCTGTAATAGTAAATATAGCACAAAAAGTTGGTTGTCAGAATAGCGAAATATATAAGATTTTTGTGTATACCATAGTTCCTGTTTAGTATGGTCCTCCGTAATAGTACGGTACCAGGTATGTATGTCTGATCGTACCAAAGAATCGGAACGCACACTGGTTGTGCTGGATATCGATGGTAGAAAAAACAGTTTGATGATAAGACACACACTTTAGGCGCCAACAGGACGATATGTGAAGGATACATGAGAGGGGAAAAGGGCGCGTGAGTTAGTAAATAAAAGTAAAAACGTTGTGCACACGTCGTGCACACGTTTGCGCGGCCTCTCCTTGATGCATTGTACCGCACTGCCTGTATGGTACCAGAGGTGCGTACATGACTATTACGGGGGTCCGTAGTTAATAGGACCGATGGTATCGATAAAAACCTATGTGTTTACCTTCTTTACTAACAATATTTGGTCCTATTTACTGTGGTCCCCCGTAATAGTTGTGATACACCTCAGGGTCAACGAGACGATATGTTTCAAGAAAAAAAGCAACACACAAGAGGGTGATTTCGATCGGCTGCAACGCAAGAGCATTGTTTGTGCACGCGTTGGCGCGTCGGAAAACCCGAGGGTTGGCTGTCGGCCACGCGGTATTATCCCCCAGCGAATACTCCCGGCCCGGCGAATACCTGAGGGAAAACGGTCTGTGAGGGACCTCAAACTCCTTGACGCCTTTTAGAACTACAGCAGTCCCATTCGTTTGTTGTTGTCTTCGCATTAAATCGTCTTCCTATCTACCCAGCTTCATGAGTACACCCAGTGTCGGTCCTGATTCCTTATGCTAGAGAGATACTGATTCCTTCCGTGGTCACAGAATGTCTGTGAGACAGAGGAAGACAAGAAATAAAAAAGAATCACAAATTCATGTATCAAGCGAGTGAAGTGCCAGCGTACCGGGTACGAGAACGATGCTGGGGAACAAACCATTCAAATTCTAAGTACGTTGTCCTGAACACGGGAACTACCTACCTGGTGGTACCTGGTGAAGGCGGCAGTTTCGTATTTAATTTTTCGATACAGACTCTCTGGTGAAGGCCGGGCAGTTTTTGTATTGATGCTTATTAATAGTACAACAAACGGTCCGATATACTACTACTGCTGTAATCGTGCGGTAGTGGATGGTTGATATTTTCGTACCAGCATGTTGTGTTGGTGCTGTCTGTTGTTCTTCGGGTGAAACCGTTGTGTGTTCCCGTCGACATCCAGCACAACCAGTGTCCGTGCCGATTCTTCAATACCAGTTTTAGTAATGCAGAGGCACAAGTTCTGTGGTCACGAAACCACTCTTATGTACAGAGATACTGTTGTTAATTCAGCAGTACATTGTTATGCAGTAAGCAGATGTATAACCCGAGTCTGACAAGGGGCGTTGAGATATCAATATTGAACTTCCCAGCCCTAACTAACACCAGCGTCCTCCCTGAATGGAGGCGTTATTATATAGCGCAATATGTAGCACAACTCAACCGGTGTCCGTGCCGATTCTTCAATCCTGAAGATAGGAGCTCTGTTGGTCACAAAACTATTAATACGACACGTAGAGATGTAGAGATACTGCACTATTGCTATGCGGTGAGCAGAGTTGACGTTGCGCAATGCCCATGCCATCTTGCTGGGCACGACAGGCGCGACATACCTACAAACTGTATACAGTAAGCAATTAGAGTAGACAACGAATGAGGTACAGTAGTTGCTGCTGTATGACACGTGTCACGTCTCATGGCCAGGGTGCTCAGAACGACGTCGGCGATTTTTTTTTGTTTTTTTGTTTCTCGACGATTTTGTGATTCTCGCCGGCAGCGCATTCTTCGCGCGGATTTTCGCACGAAATCTGAACGATTGGCTTTTGTGTTTTCCGACGTCAGCTTAAGACCCGTTGCTTAGCTATTGATATTAATAGTAACCCTTTCAGGCTGTCGGTCCGCCGTGGGGGCCACACCAGTCAAATTCCCGAGTGTTTAGTCACCCAAACGAGACTGCAGCGGTCCTAAAAGTGTTTATTAATATGAATAGTACTGCAGTCCCGTTTGGGGAATAGCCGCTCTGATTCCAAGTGTTTTGTCGCCATAACGGTGTGCTATAAAAAAAAGCGCGTTCGATTCCGCACAGGGGTGGTGTGACCCTTTTTCGGCACTCGATTCCGCAAGGTAGCGATCGTTTTCTCGCTGCTGTTCAGTGTATCAAACTCCTCGATGTCACATTCGTCTATTTCCCTCATCTCTTCTAACACATCTCATTCCTCCTTGTATATTTCACATTCTCCTACTATGTGAGTTCTACTCCCATTGCTTTGCCACACGGACACATCTGTGCATCTACTCCCTCCTCCTCCCGGCTACTGTCTTCTTTCTGGCAGGTCCGGGTCACCTACCCGAAAGCCCAGTTTTAGCGTTTTCGCGAAGTCCATTTGGCCACGCAAATACGTTTTCGTTCCTATTCCTTCCCTCAATCCCCCGTATATCTCTAATTGTTTTTTTCGGATTCCACCTTGTTTCTTATCGCTAGCCTTTCACTTCTTCCTATCCTTTTTTCTACCTTGCCTTGTATCTCCCAAACTTCCCATCTCTTCTTGGTTTCCCCCTATACATCCTTCCATGCTTTCTCAACCACGCCATCCCACCTTATTCCAGCTCGCCCTTTTGTTACTTTCTCCCATACAGCTCTATCGACTATGGCTGGCAACCTCTTTTTTGGCATGTTCCTTACTTTATATTGCCAGTTCAACTTTCTCAAGTCTGCACTGGGGGGGGGGGGGAGATACTAAAACCATGCAAAACAAAACTTGGAAAAAAAAAGAAGGGATAAAAAAAATGTTTTCGTGAATTCGTCCGGAAATACCCGCCGCGAAAGGGATGCGTGGTCAATGGTGAAATGACTGAGGCAAGCAATAAAATACGCTAGTACGCCCCATCCCACCAAACCCCCCCCCCCCCCCCCCCCCCCGCCCCCCCCCCCGCCCCCCCCCCCCCGCCCCCCCCCCCCCCCCCCCCCCCCCCCAACCCCATGATTAATACCAGGTAGTTTGTTTTCGATTTAACCCTCTCTCTGCTGTTCCTTTTTTGAGGACAAACTACTCAAGTCCTATTGCGGGAGGTCCATAGTTAATAGGACCTATGGTATGCATAAAAGCCTACCCATTTACCTAGTTTTACTGACAATATTTGGTCCTATTTACTATGGACCCCCGTAAATAAGTAGTTTGTCTCAAACGCGGGACTGCGCCCATCAGAGGGTTGTTTTGTTGCGGGAGTGTGGTGTTGTTTGATTGTATTTTTGCCATCCACTGGTACGAGTATGTTCAGGTATATTTATTTCACGGAAATACAAAAAAAAAAAACAGTTTTTTGAGATGGAGGATTTCGTCGAAGAAGCTCATCCTTGCAGGCGGCGTGTGATACTTGGATCGCGCGTACATACGTACGACTGGTTTTTATATTATTGCCTCGCGCAGGATATACGTCCCGTGTTTGAGGCCATTGTCTGAATAATTAATGTTGAATAATAGTTGTGTAAGTGAAATGTATGTACCAGGTATCGTACATGTTTGTATGTATGTACTGCTGTAGGTACCAGGGTCGCAAGCGAACCGAAACGAAAGGCGGATAAAGCGAAAGAATAAGGTGATGAAGATAAGAGAAAGAAAAAGTTGCTGCCCGGAAACATTCTGCGCACTGGTGACTGGTACACATCCCACCAATTCCGTGCACAAATATTTTGTTGTTGTTGTTGTTTGCACGTCAGACGACGGACGGGTAACCCGGAGGGAGGTTCGGGGGGTTGTTCACGGGACGTTGTGGTGTTGGTTTTGTGGCTCGAGACTCGAAAGGGGTGGTATCGTCCTACGATATCTGCGTGATGCCCGGTCGTAGCTGAGCCGAGGACTGCCTTAACTCCGTTAGTACCGCAGTCCCGATTTGGGGGACTAACCAGTCTAATTACAAGTGATTTGTCCCCAAAACGGGACTGCGGTATTGTAAGGGTTAACGAGGGTGGTGTTTGCGGAGGAGTGCGCGATTGTTTTCCAGCGCTCCGTGTTTCCAGGATGGGAAAGGTGAAGGTTAAGGTTGCCATTGGATACCGAACTAGTGATGCTACTGCGAGCGTTTTTTTTCGGAAATATTTCTGAGTCGAGAGGGCCTCTGCCGCAAATAGAGTGTTTGGACTTTTATGTACCAGGTATGATGATGCGCCCTTCCTTCCTTATCGTTGCGGAGAGAATAGGGAGCGCTGAGAAGCGAGCGCGCCGCCGCGCAGACTTTACTGTCTTTGCGGTGACTGCTGTTTGCTGCTGCTGCTGCTGCTGCACAGCTGCTGTTCTGATTTTGAGACCTGCAAATGAGGCATGCCTTGGTTGGATATAGACTCGGCGGAAAGAAACGTCGAAAGGGAAGGAGACGCCACAAAAAAAAAAAAAAAAAAAAAAACTAGAAGAGAGAGAGCGAATGCATAATTTCAAGTGAAAAATCATTCCTCTGTGCAGACGCAGGTATTAAACTGCATAACAAATAACAGATGACTATTGATAAGAGCAGTACTCGTTCAACTTCATCAGCTCACGAATGAAAAATCTGTCCATGCTGAGATATTGACGATTAAGCAGCACAATAATGGAAGTCAAGAAAATTCCGGGGGGGGGGGTGAGGCGGGCGGGGAGGGTCGAAATTAAACAAATCGCGTATTTTTAAATTGCCTTGACGTCAAGGTGTCCGCGGGACAAACAAGACAATGATGTACGTACGTGTGCACATATATGTGGGCATGTGTTGCTGTTTGTGGTATTAATATAATACGTCGACAGCAACTATTACGGGAGCCCATAGTTAATAGGACCTATGGTAAGCATAAAAACCTACATATTTACCTATTTTTACCAGCAATACTTGGTCCTATTTACTACGGCCCCCCATAATAAACAGCAGTAGCAGCAGCACTAGCATTAGAGCAGCAGGAGCAGGAGGAGGGAGCAAGCACCAAGAGCAGCAGCGGTGTGTTTTGTTTGGTGGTGTTTTTTGGTTAGTTCCACGGATTGGCTCTGATCGGTTTGTTGGTTCGGTTGATTGGTTGATCGGTTAGTCGATGGGTTGAACATGAGAGGTTTGGCGAGAGGGCTTCTGACGTGCGTCGATTTTATCGAGCGGCGAAATTGTTGATACTTTCCCCGCTCAGAGGTGAACCAACCGAGGCAATCCAAGCAACCAATCAACCAGATCAAATCAAACCAACCGATCAGAGATGAGGAACATAAACGAATGTGACATGTCGGAGTTTGGTACATTTCATCAGCATTAGTGTGGTTAGTATATATTATTATTATAATAATAGTAGTACGAGCTGGGATAATAGTAGTACGAGCTGGGCCAGCCAAGGCCCTGTTGACTCAGGAGGTCGGCCATGCAGCGGCAAATTTTACGCAGTTGGACATGAAATTTTGACACGGCGGTGTTTGTCCTGTCCATGCACTGACCCAATTTCTTTCGTTCCGGGCCTTTTTTTTTTTTTTTTGACAAAGAGATATAACCCCAAATTAACCCAAGAACAATATAAACACGACTGAAACTCCTCCGAAAAAACGAAAAATCCCGAAGCCAGGAAGGAGATAATTTCGAACGGGCGTCACAAATACGGCGTTTTGTTGAAATTTCCGATGGAAAATCGCCCAATTGAGCGTTGCATCGCAGTAGGTACTATTTTTTTCTCGTTTCACTCGATTTAGGTATAGAATACTGCTGTTTTTGACCGTATCTCGTGATGGGCAACGAATTGGGCAATGAAACCGATGTCAATCTTCTGCTTGCATCACGGAAACCTATATATCTCGCTTTTTTTTTTTTCAGAAAATATTTGGTCCCATTAATAGGAGTTACTGTGGTCCCCCGTAAATAAATATATGGGGGGGGGGGGGGGGGCGGTATACTACAGCAGTGGTACGGGGGACCATAGTAAATGGGACCAAATATTGTTAGTAAAAATATGTAAATGTATAGGTTTTTATGTACACCATAGGTCCTATTAACTATGGACCCCCGTGATAGTAGTTTGTTTTATACTGTAGTGATGGGCATGTGTTGGGGCGGAACGGCGCGAAGAAAGTTTGTTTTGGCCGCCCTGTAGATCGAGGGCGGCCCCTTTCGTGTATTGACCCTTTTAGTACCGCAGTCCCGTTTTGAGGTCAAATCACTTGGAATTAGACTGGTTTGTCCCCAAATCGGGACTGCGGTACTAACGGGGTTGTTGGATTCAGAGTCGCTGTTAGGAACGGTCGTGCAAATCGATTTGCAAATCGCTTTACCTGGTGTGATATAATATCGAGTGGCCGCCCTATTGTAACCGCGTTATATGGGCCCCGATGCTGCAAGTACGAAATGTTTTTTGTTTTTGTTTGTTTTGTTTTGTTTTGTTTTTTCTTATTTTGTTTGTTTTTGTTTTTGTTGTTTTTGCTTGTTTTTTTCCGCTGGAATCATATATATCCCTTCCGCACTGGTCTTTCGGGCTGGGTACGGGAAGTGATGTTTGTGTCGTTTTTTTATTTTCATTTTTTTGTTTTTTAATTGTCGTTTGCCGACAGAGGCTGTTGGTTTGCGAAAAAATGAAATGAAGTTCGATTATTAATAAAACGAATGAGAGATAACACGACACATCACGGCAGTTCGCGGTTCGCAGTTCGCACTCCATTAAAGCGTTTTCTATACTCATCTCACCCCTGTTGTAGGGCCCGCCAGGTTCTGGTTGGTGTTGCTTGCCGACCCGTTTTTTATCCTGACGTAAGTGCTTGAATAGGTATGCAAGTGGTGGTTTCCGCTTTTCTCCCCGGCCAGTAGGATGCGGCCCCGCCCTACACGCGACTAGCTGAACACCTCGCTTTTGGCTTCGCGCTTGGCGCAAGCAAAAGGTCTCTCTCTGGGTCGGTGACACCTCGACGTGCTCCGTCCCTGCATCGAAGGGGTGCGAGGAGGGTCTATGGTCATACGACTACGGCCATGCATGATAACGAGTACTCCCCCCCCCCCCCCCCCCCCCC